>JAAWXA010000028.1:8063329-8439705 GCA_038090715.1 Florisuga fusca | reverse complement strand
CTCCTCCTCTGCTGCCCCCCGCCCCGGGCTGAGCCGTGAGGGTTTCACTCCCTCGGTCAGTGACTCGGGAATAGGGCCGAGATGGCAACTCAGCGAGAAACGGAGGATGTTTCAGGCTCGTTGTAAATATCCATTTGCAGGAGATTGGTGAGAAAATTGACAGTGCTTGATACTAAAAGAACAATAAGAAGGGGTGGGAGACTGCCCTGTTTGACTAAGGTGTTCAGTTGCGTTTTATGTACATTATCTGACTTCGCAGAAAAAACGTGGTGGAGATTTTACTGCTTTATTTGTAATAACTGCCAAACGCTGATGAAAACGCCTCTAAATGCGCCTATCCTGTTCTGCCTCAGATGCGAAGAAGGCTGGATCCTGAAAACTGTTTGGAAGGGGTTCTAGTCTCTGAGGGGAAAAAAATACTACTCTTCATATAGTGTGTCATGATAAAAGGAAAATTAGCCATTTTCTTGTACTAGGTAAATGTAATTTTGCAGTTGAACTGTGGTGATAATGGTTAAAGATGCAAGTTCAATCTCATTTAAAGTTTATGGCAGTTTTGCCTGAGTCAGAACTGTGAAATTAATCTTGTCTTATTGAAGGTGTACATCTTTTATTGAATAAATTAGTTTACTAGGAATATGGAGGTAAGTAAAGACATAATAAAGTTGCCTTTGAATGGAAACCAGTGTTCTTATCATCATACTTACGATTTTATTTACTCCCATCCTTGTTAAAGGCCATGTCTTTTTAAAGGAAAGAGTATCTCTAACTATAGTGAAAATGGAAAAAAAAATCGTTTTGATCTTCAATTGACCTGCTTCCATATGAACCCACAATGTAATGTTCATGTGCATCTATTCAATACTATTCCATAACTTTTCTGATTGAAGGCTATTCCACATAAAAAGTATGTTGACATAAAACGTTTTTTGGGGGTATGATTTCTTTCAAATCAATGCAACACGACAGAGGCAAAAGCAGCGTGGTGTTGTTTTGTTTGTTTGTTTTACAAGTTGGTGAAACAAAGTCTCATCCAGCTGGCTTTTGAATTCGCACAGACATAATATTAAGTAGAATGGCAGGAAAACCATAAGATCAAAGAATAGCATTTTTCTTCCCTAGCTGTAGTAAGGATATCTGGCAAAGTGTCTTGAGTGAAAGCAGAGTCTCTGCAGGATCAGTCCAATCTTCTTGAATAACAGACACGGTGAGGGAGTTTTGGTTTTCAGCCCAGGTTTGTTTTTTTTTTTTCCAGTTTTTTTTTTCAGGGTTTTTTTGTTTTGTTTTGGTTTTTTTTTCAGACCAGTAAGACTGCCAGTATCTCTTGGGCATGCCAAACATGAGAAAGACTTCCATCTTATTGTTTGAATCTCTAAGAAACATGTCATAGTTTGACTTGTATAGGGCTTTGATTCCACTGACATTTTGCTGTGGGACAGAGAATGTGTGTTATCCTGAAGCAGGTAAAGTTCCTGTTTAAAAATAATGCCAAATTATGGGCTTGATATTAAAATACTCCATTTGTGGCTGTGAACATGGTCAGCTCTGTGCACTGGGCAAGTATCTGTGGGTAAGTCCTTCACATTCTTGAAGACAAGTATTTTCACCTGAGTTTCGCTGACAGGTTGTTTTATTTACCTTAATGGAGTCTTCTGTATTAGTTCTCTGACCATGTAACTGATTTTTAGGAAGAAGAGCATGAAGCAATCTTTCATACATATATAAAAAAAAACCTTAAGAAAACGAAGGACCCTGTGATTGTTGAGGTTTTTTGTTTAAGTTTTCCATTATCTCCTATCTTTTTCCTTTGTTCAATTACTTTTTTTCTTTTTAACCCTAAGAAAAAGCACCTGCAATACCTCTGTTGGAGTCTGTTTGCTCTTAAATTCTTTGCTTTGGCTTGAAGTTAATTAGAGTTGTGGGAGTGGAAATTCTGTTTCCTCAGGAGAATGGCAACTGTATCAAACCAAAAGGTCTAATTAATTTATGCTAATAAGCGGCAGTTGGTGCTGCCTTAGGTAGAGTTTTAAGAATGTGTTAGGAATGCTGAGTGTTGCTTTGCTCTTGGCTCAGGCTAGCAGAATGGATTAAATGACCAGTCTGTACCGTTCATGAGGGTGACTGTACTGGTTTTGCCTTCTGCTTCTCCAACTAACGGGCAAAAAAAAATCTGTAGGTATTCAAAGGTTGGGTATTTCATATGCATTTTTACTGCTTCCAGGAAGTGAGGGAGGCAAAGAAGTGGTCTAAATTTAGAAAATAGACTTTGAACTACACAGATGCTATGGAGAAATAGCTTTGTTCCATTTGCAATAGGAAGAAGTACTTGTACGTGGCAAAAGAAGGTGGTAGTATATAAAATAATAAGAAGAAAATACTGTGTTTTGATATAGAAATATACATATGAAATTTTATTTAATCTTTTCTTGGCAATAAAAGATTATAAAGCTTTTGGCAAAAGGTGGAGTGTATTGTAGGATGGGAGAAAATTAAGAAGACTACTCTGAAATTTGTATAGGGGGGAGAAATACAAAGGCACATTCAAAAGCTGCACGTAGTCTAGGGAAAGCAAGTAAGACTCTTAAGAGGCATAATGCAGGATTAATACCTGTGCTGGGCTTCATTTTATTTCAAAGGTGAAATGCTGCATTCCAGTCCTAGTATCTTGAAACTTGAATACACAGTGTTTAGATCACCTTGTCTGTTTTCTGTGCTCCTGCCAAAGGCCTTTACCTTTCTGGAAGAAATGAGATCATCTGAGAACAACACTTTTATGGGTTTGTGAATCTTACAATTCATGATGATTTTCTCACATTTCTACTGCTTTATTGAATAAATGTTGTTTTTCCCTGCAGAAAAGCTACTTGCTTGCTTTTTCTCTAGAATAGGAATTCAATTGTGGCCTTAGCTTGGAGAAAATTATGTTCATTAATCCATAATTATCCTTACTTAGGGGACTAGAGTGTCTCACTTATGAGGAAAAGCTGAGTGACCTGGGTCTGTTTAGCCTGGAAAAGAGGATATTGGGGTGGACTCCTCAGTGCTTATAAATAAAGCGTGGGTGTTGAGGATGTGGCCAGACTTTTCAGTGGTGCCCAGCAACAGCAGGACAACTGGCACAAGCTGCAACACAGGAAGCTCCATCTGAACATGAGGAAAAGCGTCTTTACTTTAAGAGTGACAGAGCACTGGAACAGGCTGCCTGGAGAGACTGTGGACATTCAAACCCCACTTGATTGCCATCCTGGGCAGCCTGCTCTAGGTGAACCTCCTCTAGCAGATGGGTTGGACTAGGTGATCTCCAGAGGCCCTTGTCAACACCTACCATTCTGTGACTCTATTAGATGCAACACTTGTTCTCTGCTATTAATTTCTGAACTGTAATGTGGTGGTGGTTTTTGTTTTGTTCCTACCTTTGTTGTTATTGAGAAGACAATATTGCCTCCATGAAGATCTTAATTTGCAAACTCTTGTTCATTGTCTATTTCTGTAGCTGGTCTTAAAGGCGTTCACCTGTGAAGGATGATCACTTCTGTAGTTCAAAGACAACCTTGTTACAGCACAGTTTTTACTGTGTCTAGGAGTGTTGTCTTAATTCTCTTCAGAAGCTTCAAGGATTTTTTATTTTAAGTGCTTAGATGAGAAGAAAGCAGACAGAATAAACATAAATCACTCCTAGTAGTGATATGTGACATGACATTGAAATTTAATGACATAAGATTTAAGTATTAACTATCTCCATTGGCTGAATTTATTCTGTGAGCTCTCTGCTAAATGCATATTCTTTCAGTGAATAAACATGTTTAGAATTTTTTTTAGTTGCTGGATCTTAATACACAGTAGGAGCCACTGATGTTTTAATGCTTTTCCCTTCAGATTGAAGAATGAATACTTCATACTCTTGTGCTTCTGATCATCTGTGTATCTTGCCTTTCTGTATGTCTTTCCAGATACTTGGAAATGGAATCCTTTCAGTGAAGTCACAAATGGCCACTTGCAATTAATTCTAAATACATCTTATTTAACTTCCATTCTAAATGATGATTTTGTAGCGTGACTAATGTTTTTGTCAAGTGCACGTAAATAACTTTCCTGACGTATCGACAAGTGTTCTGTATTATCATACTGCCTGTTCTCATGGCGCTACATGTATAGCAAAGATGTCCTGGGAATTTCCTCTGCTCATCTTTCATTAAGAAAAAAAGGCAAAACAAAGTCCAGATGCATACTGAGTCATATTGTGCTGCAATGAAGATTTCAGTTCTGCATCTCTCGGAGGCTGGCATTGCTGTCCTTAAGGAGGTAAGGAAAGGTGTCACACAAGGTTATTTTAGCACCGTCCCAAATGCAGGAACTGGAGGACACCAGGAGAAGATTCCTATTATGAGCTTCTGATGACAGTATTTTCAGCCACAGACCAGATCTTCAACACCAGCTGTTTTATAAGCACCACAGGAATAATTCTGCAGTGAAGGCTGAGGACAATTTAAAAGCTTGTCTGGGGAGCTTAAGCAAAATATTTTGGACAGACATTTGAAAAAGTTTGTAATCTGTTTGGGTTTGTGCTGCTTTCTCAATAGCTCTTGTACTGTGTACTCCATGGTACCTTGCAATTAATAAATCCCAAGATATATATAGGATAGCTGTTCTGTTTCTAATAAGAAAAAGAATATATGGGAATAATTTTGCTCTTGGGTTGATTTAATTTTGCTTCTCATGTGGTAGCCTAGAATTTTACTGGCACTTCATTTATGTTGACCATTTTAAAAATGTTTTCATCTGCATGTTATGTGCTTTGTCATTTCGTCTAATTTATTTTCTACAGGCGCTTGAATGTATCCTAAACAAAGATATTCTTAAGACTCATTGGCTTTTGGTAAGACCTTAACTACCTTAAATCTGTTGTAATATTATGTGTGCTTTAAGAGTTTGTAGTATAGGGTTTTTATGTTTTAAGTAAAACCAACCAATCTCCTAACATTATAGTTGTCACTTTTAGGTTCCTTTGAACTACAGATGCAAATAAAGTTCATGGAAAAAAAATCGGTTTTGTATTTAGCTGTTGAAAGCTTTTCTGTTTGCCATATTGTATACAATAAGCGCTCTCTTTCACTCTAGAGGTATAATTGAATATATGAGGAAGCCACATCTGCACTGTTAAATTTTTGTTCCTTATGTGCTCAGCAGAGCCTCCTAAAGTCATATGTGAGTCACAGCTCGTGTTGAGTACCTAGCTATACCTTTCAGACTGCCCTCTGGAACACCTTTCTATTTTCTTGACTATTCAGGGAACACATTGCACAAGAGGCACACCTCTCTTTGTAACAGGTCACAGTTTAATGAATTGATTCCAATGAATTGGAATCATACCAATGAATTGTTCCAATTACTGAGGTTTAATGTGGTTTGGTAATAGCTGTTAATTGTTAAGCACTTTAAGGTGTAAGATTTGAGGCATCTTTGACAGTCAAGCTGAACCGTTGCTTATTAACAACGTTTTGTTTTTTTTGTTTTTAGAACAGCCATACAATGTATCTGTATGTGCTGACGCTTGGGGAATACAAATGTGTATACTGTGGGTGATTTTTGATACCAAAAGTATTTAGTTTGTGTTGTGCATTTCCAGTGAGCCTGTCAGGATAGATATGAATCATATGAAATGAAGTAAAATAGGTATCAATGTGCCTTCTTACTGAAATAACTCTGAGGCATCTCTCACCAACTCTGCTTAGTGATGAAGTTTATTTTTAAAACTTGGGAGAGGTCTTTGGCACTTTCCAAAAAACCTGGGGGTATACAACAGAGCACATATTCAGTAGTTGGGATTGCACAAGAGTCTGTTATTCTTCCTCCCCCCATATCAATGAGTTCTACTGAACTGAGCTGAAAATACCAAATCTCCTGTGAAATGGAAAATAAATTTAGTATTAAAAAAAAAATCTGAAGAATTTCTAAGTTTTTTCCCCAATATCTCCAATTTGTTTATCATGCAAAGAACTGACACCCTTCCTCATCTGAAAACTAAATTCATTTGAATTGGTTCCACTGAATATTATTGAGGTTTTTTAATCCATTTTAAAACAGCCTTAATGAAGTAAACTTTAGGAGGTAGTAAAACAGTGGTAACGGCAATAAGCAGTCTTTCAGCATATTAGATTTGAATTAATGACATTTTCTTGATGAAAGAAATGTCAAATTATAATTTTTAGTAATTTTTTAGATAAAAAAACTCTTTAAGAGGCATGGAGTCCTGTGTCCAGTGTTGACTGTGAGTTGCCTGATTAAGAAGGGGACTGATACCTTTCTTTTGTGTTTGACTTAATGAATTCTGATGAGTGGAACTTCTAGATACCATTTCTCTTCGAGGGGTAGTAGCTGAAGTGGTTGAGTGGGAAGTTTAGTCAGAGCACTGAGACACTTGCTCAGGAAAGCAGAGAAGGATTTTGCTTTTCCTTAGTCTTTTGACAGTGAACATTAAAGTGATCATTAAAGTCCTAGGGAGATTGTAATTGTAGTTGATTTGTATTGTTTGTTTGGTTGGTTTTTTTTCCACAGTACTAAAAAACAAGTGGGACCTTGAGATATCCTTTTGCAGTGAGCCCATTTAGTCTCGGGGTATTTTATCTAGAACTGTTGCTATCCTGATTTCTTTTGTAGAAAGGCAGAGGTTTGTTGTCTTTGGTTTGAATACTTGGCCATAACTGCCATTGAGTTTGCAGAGGTTTCTTGGATTAACTAATACCTGCTTGTATCTTGCATCCCCAGAAGAGCATCTGAAAATGTCTTGAAGTAAAAAAAAAAATAAATCCATAAAAGCCCTAATATTTATGGTATATGCACTATATATTTGTAAATTCTGGAAGTGGCATTTAGATAGCATATTTCATGAGGAAAATGCTATCATGTGTTCAGTTGCTAAAATAAATCATGCATCAGGTTTCAACTAGATGAGAGGTTTAGACTAGATATGAAGAAGAATTGCTTTACTGAGTAGTTAGGTATTGGAATGGACTCCTAGGAGGTGGTGGAATCACCATCCTTGGAAATATTTAAAAACTGTGTAGATGAGGCACTTCAGGACGTGATGTGGGCAATACTGATATCAGCATAGATGTTATGGGGGGAGAGGGGATGTTGACAGTTGAACGTGGTGATCTTAGAGGTCTTTTCCAATTGTGACAATTCTGTCATCGTGTAAGGTTCCACAGATTTAGCAGTGGGTTTAAGGATCATGTCATCTGTGAAGCTCTATGGACTTTATAGTTTTGAAATGGTGATTGACTTATTCTCTTGTGGGATTTGTGTTACTCATAATAATAAAGAGCAGTTGACTGACAAACTAAATATACTTCCCAGAAAATTATACAAAGGTACTAGAAGGTACAAAGGACAGCTTTTGTGGATTTTTCTTTCTTCTCTTAACTTATCTGCAGAATGCTACAGTCTGTGTTAAAGTGAAATTTGCTTGACTCACTATATAGCATTGAGAATTTCTAGTATTATTTTGGGATGTGAACTGTGTGTTCTGATCTCACAGACAATTCTGGGATTGTAATAAAGACGTATTCTTGTGAAAACATTCTCTTGGTTCCTACTGTTGCAAACAATATATGAGAAATTAACAGAATGCTGGCTGTAATTTTGCCATGCAGTGAATTAACTGAGAGTGCACTCTGGCTATCCAGTCATATACCTTAAAATAAGTCAAGATAAAAGGTGAAGTTTGTGCCAAATAAATTGTTTTTGTCAGTGACTTGTTTTTGGGGAAGAGGGTTTCATATTTAATTTATATATTTTTCTTTGAGGTTTAATTGTGCTTGCTTAACTTGTGTCAGTGTTCCTTCCACCCCAGATTAACCCTTTGCTGTCATTTTCCCCCCTTCCATCTTTCCAAAGTTTAGAATTCTGTATCTCAGTTTAATCAAATCCTGAAGTGCTGTGTGCATATTATGGAAATTATTGACAGGGTGGAGAAGAGAGACTTTAATTAGGCTGCCACTGGAAAAGCTGCAGTGTGAGACTGACTGTTCTGTCTTGTTTGGCATAGGAGGCAAATGGATGGCAGTACCCTCAATTAGAGGAAAGAAGTGTCTGGGGTAAAAAGGAGATTGATGTCACAAGGGGTATGGCAGGGCAGTAAGAAGCGAACTGAGGAGGTGGCAGCCTCTAAGCAGGCTTCAATTTGATCCATTGCTCATGTGGCAGCTCAAAGAAAGGGGTCCTCTAGTGCTACCAACCAAATGCATTTGGAAGCTGGTTTCTTGACCTCTCTTGGCTTCTGTTTCTTTTGATTAATTTTGTATAGGTGAAATTGGGTTCTCTGCTTTGGCTTGAAAAACAGAGGGAAATGTGTATTTTGTAGTTGTTGAAGAAGATATGTAAAAAATTAGGTGTTTATTGTGTACAATAAAGGGAGAAGCTACTATTGAGCACTTGTAGCCCTGGAGTTGAGTGATATGTGTTGAACATGCTTGACAGGCCAGCAATGCACTCGTGTGTGTTCTGAGGGTGTGTACAGCAGTAAATGAGTTAAATGCTGGTGATATTTGCCAGCAGCATGATATGGAAATGCTGCCCACTGCATCACACAGATCTGTTACCATCTGTTCACACAGGTTTGCAATGATAGGAGCAGAAAATTGTATAATTTTTCATATGTTGAAGCTTGTGTAAAAACTTGCTTTTGTTTTTTTGCTCCTGTTATTTATTTTCTCTGAATTCAGGTCACCTGTCTTTATTCTTAATATTTTGAAATTTCCATTGTTATTATCTATTTAAATAAAGGAGCCTTAGTTAAGTAAATATAATTTCCTCTATATCTGGTAAACCTTGGTTTTTTTGTTTTGCTTTGATATTCCAGTAAAATAAGTAAACCCAGTAGTTATGATAGCAGGACAAGCAGTCTGTTATTTGGGTATTATGGTATTTTTGTCATATTGATAAAGTATCCAAAGAGGGATCATTTTGCAATGGTCTTGTAATCATAGTTAGCACTCATATTTTGATTTTAAGAGTTAAGCAGAGCAAATAGAAAAAAACCTATCACTGCCACATTTGTTACTGATGGAGGCTGGCCAAATAACTCTTGGCCAAATAACATACTCAAAACAGTTTTATTTTTAGTTCTGACTCTGCAGCCCAACTAAGGCTGTAGGGGGTCTCTTGGTATAGCATCTCAGACTACCAATCTTTAATATCAGATACTATACTATAAAGATGAAGTCAGGTGGTGTTAAATACAAGTTTTTATTAAGAGGACCAGCTGAATAATAACAAGTATGAGTGGGACCATTCAGCATCTTTGACTCTTTTCCCCTCTGTATATAGCCTTTTGGACACCAGCTCTACTGTTTTACTGAACTGTACTAAAAGCTCTGATGTGCAGCATATGGGATCTGTAAGCAGTATATTTTGATGGTCAAATGGTCTTCAGTTATTTCCATCCCAACACCTCCTTGTGCCTTATTAACCTGTTCTGGAGTCGTCAGCTTTCCCTCTGCTAAAGAATGTCAGTTTTTGCTACCTCTTACCTTGTGCCTCTTCCTTCTGGGGATCTGTGCATAGGAAGACATCCAGGCTGAACTCGTGTGTTTTCCGTCTTCTTTTTATCAGTAGCCACCACAGTACACCTCAGTTGTTTCTGCAAGTAGTGGGCTAGGTCAACATGGATTTTGGCTTGGTTTGCATCGAAGTGTCAAAGTAATCCTGGTAGGTTTGAGAGCAGCCAACTGCTCTGTATTTGGTTCTTGGACTGGGCTCAGTGCCAGCACAAAGATTAATTATTCCCAGTATGCCTTGCCCCTAAATAAAAAAATAAAACACTGAAAGGCGAGAGGAATAGTAGAGATGGTTCAGCAATGCAAATGACTGGGTTATTTAGTCCTTCCATGGCCAAGAAAGGCAGTAGATACAGATCAGATACTCCTGTGATCTAGTTATATAGTATAAGCCATAATAAATTACAACTTAATTAGATGCTTGAGTGTTTAGACCTCTAGCACCAGGGTTAAGATCCATCTGTGCAGTTGCCCCGATGAGGTAAAGAACTCATTAATTTTTAGAGCTGGCTGTTCACTGGAATCCCAGTTCTGTAGAAAACTCTGAAACAATTTATTGAAAAAATTATAAGCCAGAAGAACTAGGAAGCAAGAATTCAAAAACTCAAATATTAAGAAATGTTGAAATAATAATTCTTTTAAATACTTGGAAGCATCACCACCACTTAAGGAGAGTAACCTGGGAAATCCAGGAGCTGATGCTGATAAAGCACCAGGAATCTTTTCCAGTTCCAACTGCAGAGGCTGAAAGCCATTTCTTTAATGGAGAAAAGAGACGAGAGCATTTGTATTTTGCCATATAGAGCCCAAAAGCCTAAAGGAATTATTCTGTTATGTGTACTTATATGCAGATAAGACATACACACAATATATATAAATTGCCAGTGCATTTAAGAAAATGTGTCTACAATATGGTTCAGTTTCTAAACTTTGGTCTCTTGACTGCTCTACCCTCTAGAGAATGGTTGAACGTTGCTGGCTTTTTCTCTTGTTTTTAGCTGAGAGATACTGAGCAGATGGGAGTAGGAGAAAAAGATGACAAGCCAGCACAGACAGTGTGATTAATTTGTTGTGTTTTGGTGTTCTTGTTTTGTTTTTAATTTGAGAGAACAGCACACTTCAGAAAAGGCAGCAAAAATACACAAGTAGTTTTTGAGCATTGTTTGTCCACGTGTCAAAAATGTCTTCAGTTACAACCTGCATACAGTAGGAAGGGAAATAGTCTGTGCTGCTATATTTGGAAATGGTTGCATCCATAAGATAACGCAACCACCAGTGTTTCAGAACTCTGCCAGATGGTGTTAGATGTGAGAAAGTTCAGTGATTCATTTGGTGAAATGTTTGTCATGGCAACTGAGAATCTTCAGACTCGTTGGTCCAGTCAATGGTAGAAACCCCTATTGGTCTTGCCAGATGTGACTCTGGACATAAAGGAAACCTCTCACGTTGATGCTTTTCAGCCTGGTTAGTTTGCCTGGTGCTATGCAATTGTGCATTGTTTTTTGCTTGTAGTTCCATCTCAGGGTTTTTGAAATTTGCAGTTTCAAAAACCAAATAGCTACTAAAACCGAAAATTATTCACTAAATTTTTCTGATCAAAAAAGAAATTAGTTTTCACTTTCTTTAAATTCTCTAGTCCTGTTTTGGAACCAGCTGTAGGAAGATTAGCCCAGGAAAGGGATATCTAGTAAAAGAACAAAAAAGAAGGGTTAAGAGGAGGTGGATCAATGCTGGATTCTTTTTTTTCAAATTACTCTTAGGGGACAAGACCTGCAAGGCAGTATTTTGGTGATCTATGTTAGTGAAATGAGTATACCTTTGTATAGTTTTGTTTTCACTTACGCTCAAACATTGACTGTTCGGTTTCTAGTTTAGTGTCTGAAGTTCAAATCAGTCCCTCTGTGGTAGTATTAAGTAAGTAGCAATGCTGTGAAACACTTCAGAATAATTTCCCAAGGAAAGCTTCGGTAGCTGCCTTAGAAAAATGACTGGTCATCATCAGAGGCAACATCACAAAACACGTTACTTTCAGGCAGGACATAAACTGAAATAATGGATATCTGGGGAGACACAATAGAGCCTTTCAGACTTTTTGTAAGCTTTTATAAGTTAAATAAAATATCTCTAGGGACATACATGGCTGCCAACCAACTTCCCTCCCATCCGTAAAACTGAGAGTATGAAAACATTGGAATCTCCAAGGCCATGGCAATTCAGGTCACCAGAATTGCCTATTTAGGTGCAGGGCTTCCTCTGTAAAGAAGTCATTATGGGTGAATTCTACTTTCTCTGTTTTTAAGAGAGAGATCAGATCTTCAGCTTTCTGTATTGGTACAAGTCAGGCTTTTAGCTCTGTTTTCTTCCAGGAGTGTGTTCTTTTTCCTGTTGTGGAATTGACAGATGCCAGAGAACATTGAGTTATGAAGTAATCTTTTTGATCCTGGAGTACCTTCTTTATACTCTCCACAATAAAAAAGCACTTAAGAAGATCCTGTGCCATAGATATCTTACCTGCTTACATCATTTCAGGCTCTTTCTTCATCTCATTAAAATGGCATCCAAATGTCTTTGCCTCTTTCTCTTGTGCATACATGTTTTCCTTTTAATACAAACATAAAATAGATATTTTAATATCTAATTTGAAAAGTCTATGGAGAAATTGCAAGATACCTTTTCTAGCTTTTCTATGTTTTATTTTGACCAGCCTGCTTCTGTTCTTGCCAGGAGTGAGGGATTCATAACTGAATGTGAAAGTTGGGTAGAACTGGGAAAAGGGGAGCAGTATCATACATATACTGTGTACATACATGTTACATATGATCCTGTTGCATGTTAGATGATATGTGATGCTAAAATTAAATCACAGAATAGCTGAGGAAAGGGAAAAAATCATTCTCTTAGCATACTGTTTTCACAAAGAGAAGCCTTTATTAAGGAAGACTATGTGTTTGAAAAGATATATGAAAGGTATTAAACCAGTGCTGATGGTATAAAACTTCATGCTGATGTGTACTGGCACATTGTTTTTGTATTCCTTACACTTGATGTATTCTATTAAGAGTGTGAAAAGTAGAAAATTTATTCTTTTTGAATAATAATCAGTTTTCAAGAATCAAGGGAATGGGTAATGCTCTACTTTTGCTGACTAAAATGTCAAAGAATCAAATTTAGAATTACTAATAAGAAAAGAAAGTGCTTAAAATGCAAGGATAAGCTTGACATTAGTAGTTTTAGATTTGAAGTTATGTTTTCACAGCTGGTGAAAATACAATACAAATACAATATATACAATACAAATACAATATATACAATACAAATACAATACAATACAAATTTCAATACAAAATGAACTATTTAGATACTGCACTTAAAAACCCAATATTGTTATATTCTGCCAATTTAAAACTAAAGAGCAAAACCACTTTTTGAAAAAGATTTTGCACATGTGTTGTAGATAAGTGATTAGAAGGCTGATAACATTACACTTGATGAAACCCTTCCCTAAATCTGATTAGAGAAAATCCTTTTATTTCATTTGCTTTATTGAGACAGAAGAAGAGCATTGCTTGTGGAAAGTTAATTCATTGGCAGCAAAAAAAGAACTAGTTTATAGAATGTCACTTCTAAATTTCCCTTACAGGTCTACCACACAGTCCTAGAATGCAGAATGAAAAGTTCTTATCCGTGCTGGATCTTTTTATCAGATGATAAAAAGATTATAACAAAGGATCTGTTGGTTTTACCCATTGGAGTGTATTGGCTTTTTTTGTTCTGTTTGACATGAACTAATTAGCTGGGTCTTTTCTGAGAACGGCTGCACAGAAGCGGTTCCTTTCACGTATTGTTATTCTATGGCAGGATTTTGTTGCTTGCTAAATTGAATTGTGTTCAGGTAAGAGTTTGAGGCAGAGGTAGTATTGATTCTTGAAGAAACACACAGCTCCTGAGATTGTGTACTTCCATTTATTTATCTATTTAAACTTAATGCTGGTTCTAAACGTGAGTATTTTATAAAGGCTGGTCCTTTATAAAGGATTGCCAAAGTATGCTGAAATATTTCCACGTGAAGCTACATGCAGTAGCAATGCAGTAACTGGCTTTTTTTTTTTTTTTTTTTTTTTTTTTTTTTTTTTTTTTTTCAATGGAACATTAGTGACACCCGGTGGTTATATTTGGTTATAGACTTGTATTTTAGGCTCAGATCTGAATAAGGACCTGTACAGGAAATGAGGAAAAAAAACAAAACCAAAATCACTTCAAAGTTGTTTTGAAATGGTTCTCAATTCATCACAGACATAATGACAACTAAGAAAATGCTCTTGTTGTGCTGTAAGGAATAAACTTATTTTCCTTCTTCTTTCTTTATCTTCTGTACCTCACCTATTTATTTCCCATTTATAATATTCTGTATTAGCATATGATTTATTATGCTATGGCTTAGGCAATTCTATACAGGAAGCCAAGTTTACTATTTCCCACTGCTGTGGCTTCCCTTTTTTTTTTTTTTTTTTTTTTCCCCCCCTTCATTTGTTGCTTTGCAAATACATTTAATAATTGATTAATATTTGGAATGTGTTTTGAAACACATAGCTATTTATAAATACAACCTATTGTTCTGTCCAGTAGGGGACAGAAAAAGGCTAGAGAGCAAGGCTTCATATCCCCGTGACACGAAGGAGATGTGCTTTTACTAGTATCCTTCTGGGCTTTAGAAAGGTGGAGGAAGAAAAGAAAGGATGAGTTCAGGAGGTGGAAGTGAGGGGAGAGATAATCTAATGCATATAGAAACTTGGTTAAGAACCTAAGTCTGTACAGGTGAAGGGTATGTAAACTTCCATGAGGAAGGTTTGTGTTCAGTTCCTTACTTGTACACATGCTTGTCAAGTTGTACAGTTCTAAATATGTCCAGTATTCATCTGCAAAATTATATCAGTTTTTCCCTATTTTTAAGAATAAATATTCTAAATATGCGAGTGATGTATTTTTTGCAGGAGCTAGGCCAATGCTGTGTGCAGGTGCTTGAATTAGGGGACCTAAGTTGTACCTTCTCTCTTGCCAAGAAAGGAAAATTAATCTTTCACTGATAGGAAGGAGGGGGGAAGCCTTGATTTTAATCAGTATAAAATTCTACTGCTGTTGGGTAGAATGTAAAACTTCCTTCAAAGTCAGGCACTGTTTACCAAGCATGGAAAACCCAGCAGCTTTTAATCTCCATTTCAGAAAGAAAGATTAGCTAGGATGACTTATGACCTTATTTCAGTGTCATTGCTTTTGTATGAGTTTGTTCCAAACTTCTACTACATTTGTTTCTTAAAATGAAACATCTGCACTTTTCTTTCCTGGCAGTGTGCTATTCCCATTCTAGACAATTCTAAGGGTAATCTGAGGGAATAGCTACACGTTTTAAGCATCTGGTTCACAAAGATCCTGCTGTTGTGAAGGTGCTGATTTTGGGTCTTGGGACAAGCAGCAAAATGGAACTGCTCATAACCCTGAAAATAGTCACTCAGCCCTCAAAATTTGTCTCTTGAGCACATAGACTCTATAGCCCTTACTGTCCACTTCTGTATAATATTGATCTATCCATTTAGGTTGTTTGATACTTTGCTTTATGATTGCAGTGGGTAATCCATGAAATTGAAATGAGACCAGCATGGGATTGATTTTCTTATATCTGTCTTCATCAAGACTTGAGCTGAAATATTCAAATATAATGGTTCTTTTTCAGATGCATGCCTTTAACTACAGAATATATTTATCACATCTTCCAGAGTAATGGATAATACCATGAGGAGCTATTTAATCATGAACATGGAGATTGCTCTGCAGATTGCAGTGCTCTGACAGTACCAGTCAAGAATGGAGTAAGAAAAATAAGGCTGGGAAAGAAGGTGTAAGATTCACAGTTACTTACAAAGCAGTGAAGTTATCCTCTACTTTCTAAACAGCACAGAAATATGTACAGAGGGAAGCAACAGCAATGCAAAATGAAAATTATATTTCTTGAGATATCTGATGTCTTATCATGTTATCAGTGCCGTGAGGCAGCCTTGCTGAGGGCATGCTAATTAAGAATATTCTGAAGGAGGCTGAGTTACTTAACCCTCTTTCACATTTAAAGTACCGAGCATATATTCAGTCACAGTCAGCTCCAAACCTTTAAAAACTAAAAGCTTATTCTGTGTGTTAGCGATTCTTCTTGGTGTAGTAGTGCAATGTATTTTGTTTTGTTGCCAGATGAAGTCGAGCTGTCAACCTTCAGATTATGAAGGTGCAGTGTGTGTATGGTGTGTGTATGGTGTGTGTATGGTGTGTGTATGGTGTGTGTATGGTTGTGTGTATGGTTGTGTGTATGGTTGTGTGTATGGTTGTGTGTATGGTTGTGTGTATGGTGTGTGTATGGTGTGTGTGTGTTCCCTGTGCCAACATGAACATACTTACGCTGAGGCAAATTTCTTTAACATAGACCTCAGGCTACTAACCTTTAGCTTATAAATGTGAGGATTCCTGTGCAAAGCAGGAATTTTAGTGGAAGAGAGTGCTGTGTGGGAGCCTAAAGTGCTGCTTAAAGAAGAGATAAGTGAGCTGAAGTGAGATGGAGTGCAGCAATATTCCTGCACACCTCAGCTGGGTGAAGCAGCAATGCTTCACAGTGATGTCTATAGGACTTTTGCTGTTCAGTGTAACATTTCTCAGAGTTACAAAGACCCTCTGTGTTCTGGCTGTCTGCAAATCCCATCTGGTTTAGTGACAGGTCTTTCAAGGAAGGAGATTTTAAATGAAATATCTGCCTGCTATTGTTTGCTTGACAACACTGGAAGAATGTACGGATGTGTGAAGGATATGTGTGGATACGTGGAGGCCCAGCAATTTTATGGAATTATCTGTTTTTGCCTTAACCAGTACTTGAGTACAGATTTGTACCAACAAAGCATAGATGAAGGACAGAGTTTGAACTGGAGCACAGCTATCAGTTCAGGTAGCATGGAGTTATTGCTGTTAATGAAATGACATAATTTGCTGTGGTTGATGGTGTGTGTACTTTAAATTTGTCATGCCTCTTAAGTTTGTTAGTCCCTCTTATTTAGAGCCTTTCTCTTTTCAAATCATGACTAATAAGAAAATTTTTAGTAAACTGACAAGGAAATTTCTTCTGCTTTTGTGTGAAAAACCTACAGTTGAGGAGATATATTTAATTTTTTTCTGGAAGGATGGAATGTGGATAAGAGAGACTTAAGGAGCCTCAATCCGCACCTGCAGAAGCCAATGGTAAGATACACAGCAACATCCGTGTGAAGAGAAAGAACTAGGAGAAGTAGCAGTTTTCAACACCACCTCTAGAAGAAATTTTTCTTTAAAGGAGAAACATCTCAATGGCATGTTCTGAATAACTTCTTATAAAAACATCATTGACTATTTCAAGAATTTGTTAGATTCTAACCAACTTTAAGACTTAAAACCTGTATTTGGAATGCTAATTAGTTAATACTTAATTCTTTTGGTGTACAAATCAGACATAGGCACCAGCCATCAAAGATGATGGTACCAAGGACCCAGTTTTCAAGCAGTTGTATCTCTTTGTTGAGAAATTTTTTCCGTTTCTTGCCATCTGATTTTGTTTTTTTTTAATTTATTTTGTGGTTTTGTGTTGTTTTTTTTTCCCCATCTTAATTTTTGGATGGGGAGAACATCTGAAATTTTGGCCCCAGAGTATACATTTCGAAAGATTACATGTATCAGAAATGCAGTGTGTAAATAGGATGAATGGATGGAGTTGTTCTGCTGGGTTGGAGCCAACAGAGCAGTCTTTTCAAGTTCACTTGAATTCTAAACAGCTGCTTGATGTGGACTTAAATAGTACATTTACATTTGTTATTCCTAGCTTAGGACACAGGAGTTTCCAGTCCTTGTTGTAAGAACAAGAAACACTTATGTGCATGGAATATGTATTATTTACCTTTTATTTGAACCTTTTTTTGTTATTATCCTTCTGAATTCAGAAGAGTAAATCATACTACCAAGGGGCAAAGTAGATAAGTTACACCCTAGTAAAAGTAGAAGAAAAAGCATGCATTTTTTGATCAACCTGTTAGCTCACAGGTGTTCTTGCAAATATATATTCATTATTCATAGTTCATAATTTCTCAAATTTCTCTCAACATGAAAAAATCAGAGGAAGAATAAGCGAAATTTAGCAAAATTTATTTATTAAAAATAACAGTAGTTCTAATTTCAGATTAATACAAACTGTTTCTGAACATAGCAGTCACTGCCAAAGACTGCTGAAGTATTTCCTTACATTTAATACATAGTTCTCAAAATGAATCAGCATGATAATTTGTAAAATTACAGGTTTATATATGTTAAAGAAGCAAGCATTTACAAAATACAGCATTAAATTCAAACTGTGATAAAACTAAAAGTAAAAGTCAGCCTCAGGATTTAGAGGTGAAATAGTCATTGAAGAAAACAAAAACAACAACAAAAAGCAACTCCTAAACTGTTCATGCACATACAGTCTCCTGCTGGAGTTAATTTTGCGATGAGCTCTAGTGTTCAGAATTTCTTTTGTTGCTGTTTTTTCAGTTTTTTTCTGATACGAAAAAAACCAAAACAGAATAAAACCACCCAGAACAACAGCTCATTCCAATGCCTGATCACTCTCTCTGTAAAGAATTTTTTTCATAATATCTAACTTAAGTCTCCCCTGGCAGAGCTTAAGACCATGCCCTCCTGGTGCTCATTTTCCTCACAACTCAGTCTCCTCATGACTGCTTACACTGTGTCTTCCAACATTTAGATGATTGTTTCCTTGTTGAAGAATGACAAAGAACTCAGTCATAAGTGCTGTTCATTTGAAAAGGTTGTTTGTTTGGCTTTTTTGTTTGTTTTTGTGAAACTGTTAGGTCAGTGTAGCTGACAAATACAGTGAGTGGATTGACTTATTGGAAAGTGTAGGCAATGTTTAGACCAGTCCTGTTTCCCAGGTACTGTTGCATTTTTTTTTCTTCTTGGGTTTATTTGTGTTTTGGCCAAAGATTTATGGCAGATCAGTGCATGCTGCCAAAGCATTTAAAATGTTTTATGAGAGTTGATTTCCAGTCCAATACCTTACTTGAACAAAACTGTGGTGATTTCATTTGAAAAAGGAGACTGCCCTGAAGAGCAGCTACAGTAACCTCATTTGTGATTGTATTTAAAAGTGCCAGAAAATACTGGATTATTTGATATTCTTTAAATTAAAACTGGAAAATCCCAACCCCCAAAGTACTGCAGAGGTATCAACTGGCTTTGATTTGCTCTGAAACAGCTCTGTAGAAGTATCCCCTCCTTGGAGGTTTCTGGTTTTATCATTGATTACGTTGCTCTGTGTAAAACTTGCAGGCTAAATTGTTTTCGGTTCCTCTCTAGTTTGGTTTCCTTTGCATATCTCTGTAGGCATTACCTCAGTTTTCAGATCTTCTGCACTATTTCTAATGTTCCCTTACCTAATTCCTCTGAGCTGAATGAACCTGAATACCTTTTCGTTTGTTGTTTCTTATATGCAGTCACTCATCAGATGTCCAAAATGCATCAATTTGAAAATTATTCTTAAGATCCATTTCTTGGATTCAAAGAGAAGTAATTTACAAAATGCTAACATTGTTGGATGTTCACAGTGATGACTTCTTTTGGTATTGCCTACATGTTCTGGATGGAGTATGTCAGAAGGCAGTTTTCAGCCCTGCTTATCATGTGTACCTTGTGTGGATCAGCCATGAGGAAACTCGTGGTTCAGGTTTTAAGCTGTAGTTTTGTAATGTTTAATGGTTATAGGTGGGCTATAAGCTTTTTCCTTTTAAGGCTTCTGATTGAAAGCAATTCTCAGTATCTCATGGGGTGCTACTTTTTCATTTGATAAGAACTAATTATTTTGACTTAGAAGTAGGCAACTGTTCTGCAAAACTTATTTTCAGAAAATGGGTCCAATTATGATGCGCTTTAAGCTGAAAACTGTATACATGAAGTGTATGATGTGGCATTTATTTTGTTTAATAGCTACATTTAAGAAATTGCTTTTTGATATCTAGTTTGTTCCTTATTGTTCTGAAAAGCAAGTAGAATTTTGATAATTGGTTCTTAGAAACACTAGAGTGGTTTTGAACTGGATGGGTATCCAACCCAAATTCATTGCTGTCCATCAGTTGTATTTTGGCAGCAGATACTTCCAGCAGCATGAATGTCTCAAAATTTTAATGTCTATGTATGTATTTTCTCTATATAGAGGTTTGCTTGTACTTACTTTGCTATGTTAAACAGTGGCATAACTTATGCTAGGTGTAAAATATTTCTATAGAACAAGTAATTCCCCAAGTTCTCCATCCTAGTGAACAGTTTCCTCTAAATTAGTTGGGTTATTTGCTACACTGTCTCCAATCATCATTCTGCACCTAAGAGTTAATTCCAGCACCTCTAGAAGCTAAAATTAGTTTATCTTGTTTGTATACACGTGAGGAACTTCATATGAAGTCATTACATACTGACACATGATTCTCCACTTTGAGAAACAATGGGTTTCTAGAGTTTTGTCCAAATAGATCATTCCTTCTCTCCTTTCTGAAAAAAGTGCCTGGAAGGAAACAAGTGTGCATGGATTGTGAAAATTCAAGCATAATCATTGTTAACGTTGTCATCATCTAAGAGTTGAACTGGTAACTGTTACAGTCCCTTGACTTCAGATTGCAAGTCACTCATGCAGACCTCTCCTTGTAGTGAAATTTAATAACTTAACGAGGCAATGCAGCATTCTTTATAAAATTGAAGAGCTGTGCTGAGGGTAAAGTCTTGACCTCTCCCAGCAGGAGTCAGATAAGGATGTTATAATCATACTTCATTTTCATGCATTTTTGGATTGTGCAGTAGGGTGGATTTTCCAGCAGAGGGAGAAGTGTACTGAATTATTGGGAGCTGAGCTATAATTTTGCAAACCTATTTAGCAGAGCTATATGCAAAGCTGGAAATATGTATTATTTGCTTAGAAGATGTACTTGTTCTGACTGATATTCTGAAACGTCAGTGTATCTTTTCTGCCAAATTTATTAGCAGTAATTTTTATATAATAATTGTTTTGGTATTTTTAAAAAACATAATGAATTAGCTAAGTGCCTGTTTTATAGGGTTTTTTCTGCACCCATAATAGTCTGGTCTAATGAGTTGCAGTTCTCACTGATTGCAGTGATAGCTGTTCCTTAATTCTTAATTAAACTATGTTAAACTGTGCTTTAAGGGACATATGTGTGATAACATTGTTTGTGTAGTCATTACCAGAGTAATCTGATAAAAGCTGTAAAAAGAGTACCCTTGTTTTAAACAGTTTTTTTGAAAAAAAAAAAAAAAAATAAATAAAAATGAAAGAGTACAGCATGCCCCAGATAAGAAGCGAAGCCCTTGATGTGGCAACCTTGGGATGTATGTTTTGTAACCACTGTTCTTCCTCTACTGGCCCCAGTTCCATTCTCTCCCTTGTTCAGTAAAGCACTTTATCCATGTGCTGAGTCCTGCTGATGATTAGTGATTTGTTGGCAATGTACAGTTTGAGGTATGTATTTCAGTTTGTGGAGCTACTGTACAATGTCTTTTAGGTGCTATTTTATGAGACTCGTGTCATCCCTGAAGACTTATTTGCAATAGAATGGTTTGTTGCAGGACATGATAAATTTTGATCACTTGTGTCTCAGCAGTTTCAGCTTTCTTTTAAGAGAAGAATGGTGGAGGTTTAAGCTTTACTGAGGCCTGTTTTGCTCTCTGTAACAGAATTAACCAATATGGAAATAATTATTCTGCAATAACTACAGCCTCTTGTGAAAGTGGTCAGATTCAGCAGTGAAACCATTGGCACTGGGAATATTACTGGATAATCTGTCCTCTGAGACCAATTCATGTAACACTGTCAAATTACACAATGTCAGTGCAAGGTATTGAAGAACACATTACAATGACAAATTAGAAGTGCAAGGTCCTTTGAATAATACAGTTCCTGTGAAGATTGAAACTCATTTCGGAGTAGCTCTTAGGACTTCAAAGGCTATCTGGGATTTATGAATATGGCAGGTATTTTGCTTTTAGGGTCTGGGGGAGGGGAGATTGCTGTCTCTCATGGACAAGCACATCCTTACATAAACAAGAGCCTTACTGCTGAGCTACAATGTATCCCACTGCTTCCCTTCTACAGGGAATTTGCATAGAGCAATTGTTTAGCTAATTCTGTAACTCAGAGGGAGAATTGAAAATTTAGTTTATTGAAGTAAGGAACTACTTCAGCTCTGTTAGTAGACCCACTACTGCATAAAAAAGGAGAGTTTATAATTATAAGCTTTTGCAGGGATATAGCCTGCTTTTGTTGACAACCGAGTATGGTAGCACTAAGCAGGTATTGATTCAGTGTGAAGGGACAGACTGAAAACTTTCATAACCAAATGGTATTTGGGATTGGGACTGAGCAAAGTAAGATAAAAAGCTGGATACATAAAAGGATTTAAGAGCCCAGTAAAAAACTGCAGTCCTTAAAACCCTTCATTTTTCTTCCCAAGCTTGGAATAGCCTGACAGAAGTCCAGAGGAATTAAATTTTTCTCAGTAGTGTTTTGTGGCACCCTTGGTCATGTCTTTGGTTCAGTGTTCTTGATAAAGCAAAGCAGCCTGGTGCCAAACTTACAAGCCTAGTGGCATTCCACACTTCAGGACTATTGAGGCTCATCTCAAAATATATATTCTCAGGTTATGCTCCTTGGTGTCTCAGAAATGTTTTCCTGGATAATAGTTTCTGTAGTGAGCTGGCATTTGCTACACACAGCAAATTAGGAGGAAACTATATTGTGAGCCTTCAATAATAATCCTGATTTTCAGAAGATGGAAGTTTAGGCTGTTGTTATATGCAATATGATGAAGGTGAAATATGTTTATATATGTATAGGCAGCTTTTTAATTTGGGAAAGTACCCATTGTCTTCCCCTTGCTCAAAGAAGATGCATCACTAAGTATTGTGAATTCAAGTTCTTATTGGCAAGTTTCAGGAGCTTTTCTGAAATGTTTGAGCAGTGTTAATGAAGACCTTTGCCTTAGAAGTCTAGTGGATTTTGTCATGGAATGGCTTTCTCAGGAATTTACACGTATGTAAAGTGATACGCTTGCTTTTTAGAGGCCAAGTGTTTTTTAGTTTGTGGGTCTTTTCCATTTTAAAGCCTGGATGCCACAGTAATGAGCACAGATTTCCTTTAACAATATTTAGTTCAACTGATGTTACTTGCTCAGACATCTATCTCAGATGCCAGAATTTACTAAAAGTCTCAGCTTAAACTCTGGACCTTAGCTTTTCACCTGTACTCCACAGAAATGAAAGGAAATGGCCTCTTGCAATGTGTTGGTACTGCAAAGCTATAATTTTATTGTTATTCAATTCACAACAGACCTGGAGCATCAGAAGGTTTTAGCTTGCCATGACACAAGTTCTATGCTTATTTCAAAACCTAAAAATAGGCTAACTTGTATTATTTCTTCCTTTATTATGAATACTTCATGATGATCTGGTTTACTTCAGTGGCTAGCAAATGGGCTGACAAACTGTGGTTTTTACATTGGTGAGTTCACCCGTGACATCTGCAGCTATACTTGAAAATGTAAGATTATTTGCTGAAAGCTGGCTGAATTTTTAGTGCTTGTTTTGTAGCAGTCTTAGGATATTGCAGTGAAGTGTGATGTGTCCAGTTCATATTATCAATAAAAAAGTTGTGCAGCTCTTTGGGTTCAGGGTTCTGTGCTGCATCATTGGTTAGCAATGCTGACTTGTGAGAAATGGTGTTTTTGTTGGTGGACAAGTACAAAAATGAAACGTAGAAAACTGCTTTAGTCAACAACTATGTTTTGTTTCACTTAACCTTCAGGACTCTGCTTAAAATTCTGGATAATTTTAAATATTTGTCCAAATATTGGCCAAAAATATATGATGCTTTCATTAATAGTTTTGACTGTCTTGTAACTTTGCCTGTGACTTTCTTTGCAGTGAATTTTTGTGCTGCTTTCACTCAGCCTGCTCAGCAAGGGTGAGGACTCACACAGTGAAGCTTGACCTAAATACATCTTGGGTGAGGCTGTTTCCTTTAGGACCAGGCTTCACTACTGTAAATTGAAAGGAAAAGTGAAACAAAAGGAAGAAAATTGTGAAATGCAATCATTCTAGGGAAAAAAACCCAACTAACCAACCAACCAACCAAAAACCCCAACAACAAACAAAAAAAAGAAACAACCCCCCCCAAAACCCAACAAAACCCCCAAACAAACAATAAACGAGGAGAAAAGGAAGCAAGTAAAGGGGAGGTGCTATGTGAATTGAGTATTTCTTAGCATCCTTAGAGCTGCCTTAGGTATTTGGAAGGCATTGCCAGAAGTGGCCTGAATGCCTTGGCAGTACTCAAGGACAGGCCTGCCTCTTTCTGCTCCTACCCTTTTTTTCTCTGACCTCTAAGCTTTTATTTAAGCCCAGTACTTACTGCCAGGGCTTGCTAAGCTCCTCATTTGGTTTCATGTTGCCTCACTCTCTTTTCCACTACAGCAGAGCTTGCCTAAAGTTAGAATAAAATCATGCTGCTTCTGTCCATACTGAAAATGGTGGCATGCATGACAGGAACTGCTTGTGTGTAACTGTGTGATTCTATTGTCATTTTATTACCCTAGTGTGCTATGGGAATGAAAAACACTGAGGTCATGATAAGGTTTTGTTATTCTTTGGCAAGCATTACCTGGTTTCCTCTGAACTTCCAATTTATTATCATAACTGGAATTTGTTATTACAATTATAATTTAGTTAATTACTTAAGTGTACTAATAAATTATTGTATTGAGATGAACAGTGGTGCCTGGGAATGTTGCTGTGCTTCCTTTTGCAAATTTGCTTTTACATATCTGGTTTTGTTGCTTTTATTTCTTGCACAGTATAGTACAGATTGCAGGTATTTCTGCCCAGAGTCATGCTGACTATTAACCAGCTAGAGTCAAGCAGTTTTATTCTAGTTACCATCTATTTGTGATGGGGTTTCATGTACTTCATCTGCACGTCTAAATCTGTGCTGTAGTTTGACTTAGAATATTAGGTTATTTACTTGTTTAATACACGGAGAGAGATGCTTGCCACCTTGATCTGCTGTGAGTTTTAGTACCTGGCTTTTGCATTTTGAAGTCTTGGCTGAAAAGGCATAATGAACACTTAACCAAATGTCCACCAATCACATCAGATACCAGTCCAGAGAGGTTATAGTTAGCCTTTGCTTTCTCTCTTACTAGGATACACAAAGATCTCTGACATTGCCTGACTGCCAACTGGCAGTGCAATCCCATCACCTCAGTTCAAGTGAACTTCAATGAACCTTTATTAATGCTTTGTCTCTTCTATTTGAGTAACTGTTGGGTAGCTGATTTTACATACTGTGGCAATGAAATGTACCCATAAGCTACTCCTTTTAAAAATGCATGTCACATACTTTACATAGTTTTATAAATAATCCCAGCAACAATTTTCCTTTCTTCTAGTCTCCTTTCAGCTCACCCAGTGGGAAAGTGAAGGGAAAGGCTGCAGAGTAGGTAAACGTGAATGTTTTCTGTAGCCAGCATAGCTGAACTGAAGGGGCTGCTACACCAGCATCCTAGGCTGGCAGGTGGGGTAAGAGCTAAGGGTGAGAAGGTATGTTGTGGACTGTCCTTGGTTAAAACAAACACTCCCCTGCTCCCTCTGGGGAAGGTCCTGGATAAAAGCAATAAAGTCATACTGGGCTAGAGGACCTCATGAAATCCATGTTAGTATACTCAGACCTCATCCCATGCTCCTTTGTGCTAACTGGTACTAGGCAGAACTGCATATGGACTGGAAAGGGTTTATGCCATGTGCTAACCCAGTCTCTGAATCAAACTGGATTGCTCCTTTTCATGTTCCTCAGTGCTTAAATAATAGAGAAAGAAGTGATAAGTGGAGGGAGAAATGTGTGAGAGAGATGAATAAAGAAGATGAAAACCAAGAAGTTTGCTCATGACAAATGCATGGACTAGTTATGCCAGTGCTCCAGATCATTTTTCACTGGCACCACAGAAAGAACCAGGTCTCCTGTGGACTTGATTTTGCTCTTGTGCTTATGTAGAATTCATAGGCTGGATGCTTAACTGGTGTAAATCAGTATAGTGCTGCTGAAGACAGGAGAGATGGCTGAGGAACTGCTGCTGAAGACAGGAGAGATGGCTGAGGAACTGCTCCAGAAGGAATTAAAATATTCCTATGCAAATGTGGTGTAAGCAAGACAGAAATGATAATGTATGCTTTTATTTAGCTCTATAAATAAAAGCAAAGGTCCTCAAAGAAAGGGATGGCCAACAGACAAATAATGTGGTTATTAGTGCCTTCAACATTGCTTCACCTGAAGGGCAACCATAGCCATCAAAAAACCAAACCAGCAATGTGGAAATAAGAATCAGGCAATGAATGGGGTAGAATCTCTAAGCAAGATACACTTTGGTGAAGGCAATTAATACCTTATGGTAAATTACAGCTAATACAAAGGAGCTGGACCTTGAGGAAGTGGGAAATACCTGGCAGTTTACTGCATTCTCAGGCTGATGGTGTTGTCTCTCTGAAGCAGCTGGTCTTTTGCCTGTGCCAGAGTTTGTAACATGACCTGCTACTGTTGAAAAATGTTCCCTGTACAATTGTGTACTGCAGACCAATTTTCATATAACAAGATCTATGTTTCAAGTGCATCTTAAGGGCTAACTGGGCTGCTTGGATGTATTTAAATGATCCTTCATCTATAATTTATGTACATCACTGTTGTCAGGTATGTATTGATTAGCATTCCATTGGATGTCAGTTTACTCTCTCCAGAGATGAATGGGGAAAAGCAAAAAACCAGTTGTTCTGTTAGAGCTCTGTAAGCTGCAATAATTTGTAGCTTTGCAGCCACAGAAGCTGTGTAAGGTCATGGATCTTGGGACTAGAGCAGGCTGACCTATGTAGCATGGAGTTTGGCCTTTCTGTGGAAACACTTTGCTGTTTCTTTTTGCATGTTGTAACTGCAAAAAGATCTGTAGTGGAACACTGCTTTGGAAAGTCAGTTATGATACATAGCTGGGTTACTGGAAGATTTTAAATGTGAGTGCACTATATCCTCATATCTGCCCAGGCAGGTTTGTTATGTTGTTACACACTTATTTTGGGGTTTTTTTGGTGGGTTGTTTTGATTTTAAGTTATTTTTTGTTGTTGTTTCTTTATTTGATTTTTTTTTGTTTGGTTGGTTTGGTTGGGTTTTTTTTGTTGGCTTTCTTTTTTTTTAAGAATCAGCACAGACCTTTTCATTCCTCTCCCTTTTTAGCCACAAGATGTAAAATCAACAGTCTTATTTTTTTACTATCTTTTTTTAATTATTTATTTTTCATGAAAGGCATGAAAGATTAAATGTCTTTAGGACAGCTTGTGTAGAAAAACTTTTTTTTAAAATCTGACGTGTCTTTAACTGGTCCTTATTACAGTAGCACTGGAAGGCTGAAATGAGTATCAGGGATCGAGTATGCGAGATTTCATATAAACACACATCAAAACTCACCTGATTTGCTTTAAAGGGTTTTCCATCTGGAGAGAATTAGGGCTTGACACCGTAGGTATTTTCCTCCTAAATGCCAAAAGCCAGTCAGTTGCCAGCTAGAGGTAATCCATGTGCCCACTCTGTAGCTATGGCAGGCTGCTGCAGCTAGAGTTGGTTTGCTCTGCCCTGTTACAAGGATACATCTCAGGAACAAAGTCAGTGCTGTACAGTTGGCTGTGCCTAGAAACGGGAAGCAGTATTGTGACAGGAGTCCTGGTTGGTGCAGTATTTCACCATATCTCACTATAGCAGAGACCAACAACTTTGGCTGCCTTTTTTATACTGTAACAAAGTTAGATATCCCTGAACCACATCAACCAGGCTGCTTTTGCAGAGGGAGGTTGTGCAGGTGATGCAAACCTGCAGAGCTCAGCAGGACCTGGAGTCACAGCTTCAGTATCTTCCTGCAGAGTGGTTCTGTGCTATGGTACCTATAGATCAGCTCAAGACTTGGCTGTCCATCCCATACAAATGCATCCTTAGCTTCCTGTTCCTCACTGCAACAAGTCCATGAAGAAACTTTGGAGACTCAGCTTGGCAAGTAAGAAAAGCAGGCCTAGTCAGTTGTTTGTGCCTTTCCACAGCTGAAATTCTAGTATTTGTAGTGCTGAATCATGCAACTTGGTAGCTTGGTACAATCAAAGTTAATTTTGTTTTGCCTCCAGTCTTGACTCCCACCCTGAAAAAAAGGTTGGATTAAAAGAATTCTTATAAAACATATCTAGAGGAAACAAATACCACTGATTAACTTAATAGGTCAATGAGCATCATTACACTACAGAAATATGCCTCTAAAGTGGATTCCTAGTGCAAGAAATCCAAGGGAAGGAGCTGACAGACGCTGCTATATGTGGTTAATTTGTAGCCAACAAAACTGGGCTTTTTTGAGAGGTTTTTGTTTGTTTGTTTTGTTTAGTTGTGGCATTCTGTTTTGAGGTGGGTTTTTTGTTTGGGATTTTTTTGTTTGGTTTTTTGGTGTTGTTTTTTTTTTTTGGCGGGGGTTGGAGGGGGTGTTGTTTTAAATACCAAAGGAAAGCCTGGATATTTTAATCCATTTTTAGTCACCTACTTATGATTTAGCTATTTAAAGCCAGGAAGACTTATTTAAGGCAACAGAACCAGTGTAAGAAGCTGGGTGTAGGGAGTGTGCCTGGTTTTCTTTGTTGCCATTTTTAATGTTCCTGAGAGCCACATCATTCCCTGCAGCACACCTGCTAGGACTGGTTCGGTGTTCCAGTTGCTGATCCTCTTCTGTCAATTTGCTCTTTTACAGCAGGCAGCAGAGCTTGTGATCTGCCTTTCTTGTGTCTATTTGTGAACCTGCCCAGGAGTGCAACACTGAAGTTTGCGAGCATTAGCCTGTGCTATATGTACCGCTAGATAACGTGGACACTCACAGTATGCTTCTCTCAGAAAAATACATCAGGAAACGTTCATAGAAACAGGCTTAACCTTTAAAATTTGCTGATCCGGTGGCTTCCTAAGACAGCCGTGCTTCATTTCTGTGTTTCAGAAGGATTCAATGCAGGAGGCACATATTTAGGTGCTGTATGTGTCCTGACATTGGCACAGAAGGCAGCCTGACAGCCTTCCTGTTTTATTTACTGTTTGTTACAGGGTTATGTTCTAAGTCAAAATCTGACTGGTGAGCTAATGTGCACCTAGCCCTTAGTTTCCTATAAACATTAAGTTTATATGCATCAGGATGTGTTATGATTTCTAAAATTTCAGTGCCCTTTACCTGGGCTTGGAGACTACTGAATCACTTCAGAGATGGGTTGTCTTTACATCAAATGTCTGTTTTTTCCCAGGTATCACTGTAAATATCTGTATAAACTGATCAATGGTACAGAAAATCTTGTTTCTGGTGCACTATACTGAAGTATCATTGCTTGGTACTGTGGTCAAGAAAACCTTTATTTCATGCCTGAACAACAACTGGGACAACTCGCAGGAGAAATGCTAACATAGCTGTTATTTGTTCAAGGTTTGCCCTTGACTTTTTCCTGTACCTCTGCAAGCAGTTTTCTCTGCTTCAGGGAACTCAAGCAAGTGGTGTGTAGAAATCAAAGTTAATATTTTTTTCTCTTTCACAATAAGTTTTTGGAATAATATACCTTGTACTTGTGGAAATCTAGTGAAAAAATCCTGTTTTTGCAGCCTACCTGAGCAAAGATGTATGTTAATAATTTCTGGTATTTCTGCACCAGTAAACACTCTAGTTAATGTTGCAGACAGACTTTCATTATAGCCCTCTTTTCATACCTACCAGCTACATTTTTGAAAAATTCTGCTGTCTTAAAACTGCCATCATTAGTCTCAGCTCAAAAGTTTTGAGGAAGATTTTCAATTAAATGCAGGCAGCTATTATGCAAGTGGGAGGCGAATACAAAATTTCCATTACTTTTTTTTGTACATAATAGCTTGAAAATAGTTACATATGTACTGAAACTGTGGTGAAACATAATTTCTACATGCAGAGTTGTTCATTCTTTTAAAAGTTAGAATTGGATTTTCTTTCTTTCTAAAACAATAATTAAAAACTAAACTAACCTAAAATCTTATCAACTTGTTTTTCCCACATTTTAGAAAGATTGTTATTATACAACGGCAGCTGGTTTGTTCTTTCTATTGTATGGCTGGATTAAAAAGGCATTTAGCTGGTTTTTTTCCCCAGCAGAGTGTATTATTTTAACTGTTGAGGTTACGTTCTGAGTGGACACAAAGAAGCACATATGGATTAATTTCACCTGAAGTAGTATTCGATTGCCAATTAAATGGATTTTTTCTCATTATATCACATTAGCTTCAAAGAAACATCTATTAATTCTCTCTTCATTCGGTACTTTTTTAAAAATTAGTTTGTTCCAATATTTTTTAAGAAAATATTTGCCATGTTATTTTTTTGCAATACCCTACTAAGTCAGTAGTACTGACAAAGATATACCTTATTAAACTGTACTGGGATATATTATGTCCTGTAAGTAACATTTTCTGACAAAGAAATAGACAACCTGGTGTATTAAATTTTAATTAAAAAAAAAAAAATTCTTACTGAGAGCCACAGTTTAGCATACATTGAAAGATCCTGTAATTAAAATCTAGATCTCACTTTTCTATTTGCAATTATGAAATGTGGTATTTTAAAACAATAGAAAAATAGAACTTGGTAGTTTATGAACTAGAAGCAAAGCTGTGTTAAACGTTTGTGTTAGCTCATATTATTGTTTTTTGTGAGAGACTCAGTAAAGACTATGGTTACATTAAACTTTGAGTTTATTTCCAAAATGGAATTTATTTCCCAGATTCAGTCTACTTTGGGAAATTTTCAGTTCTGACTTCTTTTGGTGGGAAAGCAGAAATTTAAAGTTTTGATCAACTCTCTTTGTATCATTAATGTTGAGAAAAGTATTCTGTAGTTTGATGGAGTTATTTTACCTATAGTATAGCTACAGAATCTGTAAGCCTTGGACTCTTCAAAGGTTTGATCTATAACACCATTATTAAGCTCCTTCAGTGATATGTTGGTAAGAATACAAATGAAGTGTTGATTTCCTCTTTTTTTTTTTTTTTTTTTTTTTTTTAGTATTGCACTTATCTGCTTTAAAATTAATGATGCTTAAGTTGTCTAGGTGTTTTGGGTTTTTTTGAGAGCAAGTGGGTTTGCAGTTTTCATTCATCTTGAATATTATTATGTTTCTGATTATGTAAAGCATGCCTATAAAAATATAGCTGGTTTTCAGTCTGGCAATTTTCATAATCTCTGTGGCAGGAATAGTGTTCTGGTCACATGTGGGAAGGAACCTCTGTGTATCTCTGACATGACAAGCACCTTGTTCAGTCTAGTCGTAAACTGAGCCCTTTCTTCAAACACTTAATGCTAAACCTGTTTACAGAGCAGTTTTTTCCCCTTTGAGCACCCTGAGTACCTTTTTGTTTGCTTTATGTCATGATCAGTCCCTATCTTCTGTGATGGCAAGTTTTTTTTTTTACTTATCTGACCATGTTCTTATGTTCAATTTTCAGTGCCCTGGACTCGGTATCAAAACTCTTTTAAATCAGTTTCTGTGACAGCAAACATTACCTATCTGTCCTTTAATCAGTGCCATCAGGGCATTTCCCCAGGGCTTGCTGAAGAAATCTGCCAAGCTGCAGAAGCAGTCAGCATTAACCACACGTGGAGTCATAGCAAGAGTCCTTTTACCCCTCCGTGCTGCTGCAGCCTTGAGTCAACCAGGGGCCACTGGGCTGCTGACTGGCAAGGCAAACTTTATCAGTCTGTCCATCAACCTGTCAAATGTTTCTCTGCCTGTTACAGACAGGCGCTGAGCCATGTCCAGAAAACAAATGTGTAGAGTTGGCCTCTTTTTTTCTTTAAAAGAGAGCTAATGCTTTCTCACTGCTAGTTTTTGAGCTTCAGCTTGTGTAAGTAATAATTACTTCTGTGGGCTCAGAGCATTTGCAAATGTTTCTCCTTTTGCTTCAGGGCTTCAAGAAGCAATGCTGTTGGTAGTTCATATGTAATTTCTGCTTTGTACATCTTTTAGAGTTTCCGGATGAAACTCGACTCCAAAATAAAATTGTGCTTCATTAATAGATCAAAAAAATGCGTTGATGATCCATGACCTTCAACTGAATCTGTATTTCAAGTTGAGCTAAACAGGAAGTGATTTCTAAATGCAGTACATTTCTGTAGATCAGGCAGTCCACAGTTCACTGCTGAAATAGCTCCCACATGCTGAGGCTGGAGCAGGTGTTACTCCCTTCACTCAGAGCCTGCCAGCTGACATCTGATTTCCAGATGCTCAAAAGTATTAGCTTATAGCAGTCTGTTTTGTGCCGTCCTGCTCAGATTCTTATCTTTTATTAGCTGTTTTCAGGATAAACATTAGTTTCGTCTGAAAAAAAAAAAAAAAAAAAGTGATACATTTGAAATGAGCTCATGCACCTTTATAAAATTATAGGATATATATGACCAAGTTTACATCAGGCTGCAATGCTTGAAACTTACTTCTATGGCTACAAATTATTATACTCGTGGGGTGGGTACCTCAGTGTTGCATATCTACAAGCTTTTAATTTCATCTGTGTGATTAGTACTGTTTATTTTTTCTCCTGACACCCTGTTACTTTTCTAGCTTTCACCTGTATTTGTCCTCTAGTATGTGCCTAATTTCTTCCAATATTCTTGACATCTACAGCAGGTGTCTTGGACTGGATGCTCCTCAACACCTGCTGCCCTCTTCCAGATTCCCCTTAAATAGGCATCTCAGCTGCTACATATTGGGAGGGAGAAAGGTAATTGTTTACATTTTATATGAAAAGGTAGTGTGGAGGTTTTTTGGGGGTTATTTTTTGTTTTGTTTTTAGCCAAGCTCATCTTCTAGTGAAAAAAAAAAAATAGACTCAACTTTAAAAAAAAAAAAATCACCTTTTTTTTAATTCTCCCTATGTATGTGAAAAACCCCAATACTTTCCATTGTTACCCTACTAAATAAATGGGAAGTGACCAATGAAAAAATAAATTAAAATGAGGAGAAATCCTCTCACACTTTTTACTGCTGGAATGAAATTTAAATATTACGCTGTTACCTTTTCTTGTTTAAGAGAAAAGATGTAAAAAACATGGAGGTTTTTGAAGTTTCTTTTTCTTAGTAATGCAGTAGGTGAGTAAGCAAAAACCTAAGACTCTGGTATCAGTCTATTCTTTGCCTGAAATAACCATTACAGTTGTGTAACACTGGAAGGCTTAGGCCTCCGAGATTCTGCATATGTACATAGGTCCCTGTGAAGGTAACAGATGTCAAAAGAAAGTTACTGCAGATTCTAGACATGGTAGTGCTGTTGTGCCAGTGATTGCCTGGGATATGACTTATATCAGGACTGGCATATGTATCACTGGATAAGTTCCCTTTTATCTCTTATTAAACTAAATTCCTGTTTGGCCTGGAAGAAGGTAAGTCTGAATTTCACATGTTCACTGAAAATGGTCAATGTAATGTTTTAGATAGAGAAGTGCAGGAGTAGGTCTATAGACAGAAAATGGGGAAAGTGTGCAAAGTGTGCAATGTCTGACTGGTATCCTTGTGCTAATGAAACAAGTTCTCTTCAGAGTGCCTACAAAGAAGTAATATAGCTGATTTGTTTTGGTGAAGCCACTGGGGTTGCTCTGCCTTGTTTCAGAATCCACATGGACATGTAATGAATGCTGGGTCATGAATGAAGAGTGTTTTCTGATGGGTCTTGAAGGAAAATCAAGCAAACAAAAAAACTCCAGTGTTTGATTTGCACCCTTGAAGAGTCTAAACTCTGTGGATGTAATTTTAAAACATTTTCTATGTTTTCTTTAACTTAGTCTCAACATGTCTGGCTCAGCTAAATGAAGAACTAAATTAAAACTGTCATTTGAGCTCATAAATAACAGATGACTTGCCCATTTAATTATTTATAGTCTTGAATCTTTCAAAAATGAAAATGGCTATACACATTTTTAATGTAGTTCTTGGTAATTTGCTGCATGAATGATAAGATTCTAGATAATCCCAGCACATAAACATGAAAAATAAAACTTTGGCTGACTCGCTTATTTTACGTGACTGCTTCTTCGATCCCCTGTGACTTTTTTTTAAATTAAAGTTTAAGTGAAATCTAATCATAACAAAATGATGTTCATATACTTGCATTAATAATGTATCTGCTAGAGATCACAGTGCAGGTAGTATGGACATTGGAGATTCATTTGCTGACCGAAAATCAATGCTTTCTCTTTTTGGTAAGATTCATCTTTTCATCTGTGGGAACTGTGTTTAGTTGGATCACAAGTCTGAAATATTAATCTTCAAATAAATGGAGACTGTACCAAGACTAAAAAAACCTAACACCCCACCCCCCAAAAAACCCCAAACCCCACTGAACTGTATTCCTTAGCTAATGAAAAAATTAAATCACTGGGTTTAATAACTTGCTTTCCCTTTATGAACATAGCTAATCTAGTGAAAGATTAATGTAATGGGTTAACAAAGATTCACCAGCATAGCACACAAATCAAACCGGCAGTACGTGAGCTGACAGAGAAGGAAACTTGGATGTGAATGCTAGAATTAATTTTGGAAAAGAAAGCACCCCCTCCCCTTGAAAAAACACGCCTGGTCCTCTCATCTCCTAAGCAGCACAATATAAGTTCCTTTATGAGAAATATAAGGGTCTCACTGACAGTCCTCACAAGAGGAAAAAGTGTTTGGCTTGTCTACAGTCTGTGCTGTGTAACCTAGGGATAGAGCTGAAGAGGCCAAGTATCATTCCCTGGGTGGAAGAGGGCTCTTTTGGGGGTGGGTAAAGTGAGGGAGGCACAAACTCCAAAATGGGGTTATGAAGGAATCATATTTATGGTTCCAAAAGCATTTGCAGAGCATCTATTAAAAAAAACCAAAACCAAACCAAACCAACAAACAAAAAACCCAAATAAAACACAAGTGGGAGTTAGCATCTTGTTGCAGGCTGCCAAAAGGCTTAGAACAATGACTTTAAAAATTATATTGCTCTTAGATTCACAGCATGTTCAGGAACCCAAAATCTGTTCACACTCTGTTCAACAGTAGCAATATCCAACAGCTGCTCATATAATTCTAATTGAAGCAATTGTTGAGACCCAAAGGTTTCAAAAATGCTTGAAGATCAAGAAGGTTTCATACAGAAGGGTTTAGTATTTAAAGCAAAATGTTTATGCAAATAAAAGAAGGAAATCTGACTTGCTCTACAGGTTGCTTAAAGGAATGATTTTGCAGATACAGGAGTATTTCTTAGCCAGGCATCAGTCAACACTGATCCTTTAAATAAATGATGTTGCTGTAAATTGTATCTGGCTAAAGTTGAAGTATAGCGTTTCCTATCAGAAACTGCTCCTTTGATGAGGGAGAGACTGTACCTGGGCCTGAACTGACTGTGGTCTGGGTTTCTGAGAGGTAAAAGCTCAGAAATCCAGGGTGGAGCTGAGTTTATTTAAGCACAGATGTTTCTCTTGGTAGGGAGATGCAGCCTGGCAGTCTGGGGAGAGAAAAGTAGAGGATGGGAAAACAAAACTGGTGTGGCCTGAGAGAGAGATGAGAAAGAACAGTTTCTGGCATATTCAGTAATGGCTTGGGCTGATAGGTTACCCAAATGGTGGCCACTTTGAGCATCAGAAGTAGCTTAGCTACGTGACAGGGAGGAGAAGCAAAAGAAGCAGGCAGTTAAGTGACTACAAAAAGTACAACCTGAGTGCTGTGGGCAAGGGAGGATTGCCAAGGACAGGAGAAAGATCAATTGTCAATTCAGGGAGCTGAGGAGAGCTGCTGGGCCTGGCTTGTTGATGTAAAAAGCAGCTTATGTTTTGAAACGTGTGACTGGAATATTCATATAAACTGATTAAGACTCGCTTGGTGCTTAATAAGCTGAACTGATGTTGGTGAACAAATTTATAAATGTACTTTTATACGTGCCAGGTGACTGAGCCAAGAAAATAAATCTTTTGCAAACACCACCCATCCAAACTTGGCTTCCAGCTCAGTGTATTTTGTAAATATTATGTCAACATCATACTACATAACAAAGGAAAAAGAATATACTAGCATCCATTTTCTCAACTGCATGGAAATCTCATTGGTTATTTTAACTGGAGAATGACAAATGAGGATTGCAAATAGATTTCTGTTCTCAGTTTACAGTGTGTAAGGATTGACCAAAGGTAACTAAAATAATTATTATAAAAATCTGATTTGAGTTGACAGTGTCCCTTTAATGATATTTAGTATCAGTGCAGAATTACGTATTGCAGCTTTTTGCTTGACACTGCCCTTTGCAAACTTTCTGGAAAATATTTTCCATCATTTTGACATTTCATTTAAAATGAAATATAGGAGATATTAGAAATTCATGTTCATGACAGGTATTATTTGTTTGACTTTGAAATATACCAAGAACACACATTAATGCACAGTGACTGAAGTGTTACAGGGGTGTGTGTCTGCATATTCATGGGACACTTCTTTACTCCACAAGAAACCATTGCAGAATCAGGAGACTGACCTTTTATAGTGCTAAAGATCTGTGTGTGCAACAATGAATAATTTAAAGAAGTACCAGCTGAAATGACCTTCTTTTTGGTCTATATACGTGTGTGTGAGTGGATAATCAAGAGAGACAGAATTCTATTTTTCCTTGCAAAGATGCACAATGCCACAATATTTTCTAAGCTGCTTCTGTTCACACATTCAGCACGGGAATTCTTAGCCCAACTGTTATATTCACATAGGTACATCTATATTTTACCCCAGGATACGTATTAGAGGCTTGTAAGAAATGTACTTGCTGTGGATGCTACTCCATACAGGGAGAGCCATGATCAGAACACTGTCACTCTATTTGATCTGCAAATCAACTGAAGAGATGTCTTTTTTCCAGTCATCTTTTTGGAGTTCCACTTGGGGTATATGAGGATACTATGGCTCAGGGCTGGAAAAGGGGTTACTGTAAATTTATATGGTAGTATAAATTGAGTGTTAATAAGGCAAAAGTTCCTCTTGAATTTTATACTTACTTTTTCTTTTTTTCTTTTTTAACTTCTTTGAGAAAGTTTATTTGGTTGAGAATCTTTTTTATGTGAGGCAAGTTATATTGCTTTTATGCTAGAGAGGAAGCAGGGACACTGAATGAGATCTTTATAAAATGCACATATGAACATGCACGATCAGAGCACTAAATAAGTTGTACAGTGATTGAAGTTTTTCAGATTGCAACAGAGTATTGATTGACAACTTCTGTTTGTTGGTGGATAAAGATAAAAGCCATTTGAATTTGAATTGACAGTTGCCTTCCCTTATGGTTTAACTGCTGTGCGAAAAACTACTCTTGGTGCTTTTTTGAAGACCCCATTAACTGTTTTATAAACCAAATGCATATTGGAAGTGCAGTGAGGAAGACATTTTCATATTTTTTTCATATCAGATATTTCCAGAAGAATGTATTGTTACTGAGGAATTTTGATTTTTATACCTTCTTCCAATGTGGGATTTGCCAACAGTTTGTATTGAACCTTAGGCTTAGCTGACTTCTATATATATAGTCATCACAAACTTTAGTATCTAATTATAAAGCTTTCATATTTCTGATCCTGAGGTTGTACCTGTGGGTGTTGAAGTGTATGGCACAGCTGTAATCTTTGCAAAACTGAGAGCTACTAAGGAGGAAGTTTGTTTATCCAGCTGGATGAAATGCAGGCTTTCTTGCTTTGCTGAAGTGTTACTACTTTTCCTTCCAGAAAGCCCTGCAACTCTGACCTATTGAATTCTAACTGTGACTGTTCAGTGCTAAAAAAGAAGAAAATAATTAATGCTTCCCCTTACCTACCAACACTGTTAGCTGATAACTTTGTTAGTTCTCAGAAAATGTACAGGTCCTTGTTGTTTGTCATGGGAATTGACTCAACCTGGTGACACATGTTGTTAGGTCCTAAAACTTCCACTTACTTGTAGTGACTGCTGTATTTTTAATGAGGTCCAGGTTTCATTCTGCTTTGAATACCCATGTTTGCCTGTGCAGTCATTGCAAGTGCACGTGAATATCAGGAAGTTGCCTGCTCTATGTAAATCATAAACTGCTTAGGTGCAATTGCTGAATTTAAATGTGCAATTGAACAGCCAGGCAATAACCAAGTTTTGTAATGTAGATAACTTGTTGAAGGAACTGTGCTGATCTGCTTCCCAGTCTGACTTATACCATCTGGAACCAATGTTTGTCTTCAGCTCCTACATCATATTTGTTTAGTTCCCAATAACTGCTGAATAAAACAAAGAGAGTCAGTAGGAAAGCCTTGTATATGTGCATCTGTCTGAGATGTTGGTAGGAACAACAACAACAAAAAAATCAGTGCAACTCCCATTGATATAATCTCTGATTAAGTCACTAATGCCTTCTCAGTCTGGAGTGTAGACAACTAGTGTGATTGTAGCATTTTATTAAAATAATTTTCCAACTTTCCTTTGATATTTTCCCCATAGCTTTAGTTGCCAGTAAAAATTGTCACAGACCTTACCCTTTTGAATGCCAATGCTTTATGTTTTCTCATGCGAAGTGGTCTCTGATCAAGAGCAACTGATTATGTGCTCTTCCCCACATGCATCAGCATGTTGATTATGTGAAATCTCATGAAGAATTACAGTCAGTGCCAATCACTGTCTTAGCTGAAGGTCAAATTTTGCATTCCTCTGGTGATGTCATCAGTTTTTCTGCATTAATCTATAAACCATGTAAGGTATCTTTGGATACATGTTCTTAAGAAAATATATTTATGCTTTCAACTAGTGTTTCAGCATGCAAAAAGGAGATCTGTCCTTCTTCAGCTTGCTATTTCTATAATGTTTACTGGGGAAAGGAAACTAAGAACAGCCCCAGGATTAGGAGTGTTTAAAGTGAAGAGTGATGCTTAGCTATTACACCTCTTTTGTGCAAGGTCTGCATATGGGTGCTACAGAAGGGGGTATCTGTGCTCAGTGCAACTCCCATTTTATTTGTCACTTTTACTGTTGAGTCTGTTTCTGCTGTTCTAGCATCTGGGTGGTGTCAGCACTGCAGATGATGCTTTGGGGGTTAGTGCCAAGCTTGTGCCCCAAAGGTCCCAGGAGCACAGCACACAGGCTCAAAATAGATTGTTTAAGAAAAATATTTTGTTCAAATATCTTTAATTGGTGCTGTATCTTTTCTGATTTACTTGCATATGTGATTAATTGCTGCCTAGTGGTTGCTTTGTATTAGGCTCCCATATGAGGCAGTCATGTATCTGGCAGATATAGGCAATCAGCAAACATTTTAAGCTTGATCAACAGAGGGGTATCTCTGTCTGAGATCAGAGAGCAGCCATGGAAATAGCTATGCAGTGTAGTAAACCAGTGTTAACTCATGAAATGTTTGCCCAGTTAAGCTTGAAGTAAATACAATTTTCAATGTCTGAAAAGTGCAGAATAGAAAAAAATCCCAAATGGAAAGATACAGAATTCATTTCTTGTTAGTTCCATGGGCAGAGAATTTTGAGCAGGCATTTAAGCTAGATCATATATGTGATGTCTACATGTTATTTGCAGACAGCTTACCTTGCATAAATATTGTTCAAATACGGAGACCAGACTTGTATATGTAGGATACAAAGATTGCCTTCTTTTGCTGAATTTCTGCCTATTGGAAACAAAAGTCTACTCTGCTTCCCAGCCCTCTTACCAGTTACTACCTCTGCAATAGAAATAATAAGAAGTCATTGTGCTAGGAACTAAACCTTCATTTCCAGAGTATATTTTGCTGCCATTTTTTTAGAGTACAAAATAAGTTGGAAATTAATTTTGTACTTTTAAAAATAATGTGATACTAAATTTTACATGGAAGAAATGTAATATTTTCCCTGGGAAAACAGATGTGTTCCTCTTTTGCTTTCTGACCCTCAAGCAGAGCTGTATTATAGTGGGCAGCTCACTTATAGGGCTAGCTAAAATTTTTTTCCTAACAAGATTGCACAAACCCTTTGTATTCTGAATTTTGAACGTATAGGCGTAATCACAGTGAAGGAACTGGATACAAAAGCTAACAAGTTTTGCAGTAACAGGTGATGAATTCAGCAGCTCAGAAAGTAGAGGTGAATAAAGTTTGTTATGCATGGTACTGATATGGCAGCCTTGCTTCTCAGTCAGAAATGGAATTGTATTTCAGTCTTTGTCTTCCTTTAGTCAAGATATATATGAATGAGATTGGAATGACCTGACTAATATTTCACTAACAGATCATTACTATATATTTTTGTGTTAGTTGTTTTAATGTTGTTAATAAGGAAGATGTCTGGAGCATTTGAAAGGTTTCCTTTGAAATTGCTCTTGGTAGAAGAATGGGGTTTTATTATTATAGATTTTTAGATAAAATTCACTATGTGCTGGAAGCAAACTTTCAAAAAGAAAAAAGGAGAAAAGTATAGAGGCTTTAAAAAGTCTTATAGTGAAACCTAAAATCCATTTGAATTACAGCTGACTGCTACTCTAGTATTTTTAAATTGTAGGGTTTTTTTTCTCATCCATGATGGGTCTTATTTCAAGTGATTCAGTATGGTCAGAGACCCAGTCACTGACTGCCTTTATTAGAAAAGGAAATGGTTTGTGGGAGGAAGACTATCTGGAGGTGTCCATTCATTTGGTTACTCATGCTTCCAGTACCTGTAAATATATTGGTGGTGATGCTCTAATAAATATTTTCTAAAGCTTAGTAACTGAGATTAATAGCTTTTTTTTCTGAAAAGTCAAAATTTAATGAGGAAGGGATAGTTCCTTACAAATTCTAGATGTACCTGGTCTTGTATTGTTGCTTAAAGGAGGATATGGTGAAAGAAATATTTATGTATTTTTTTTTAAAGACCCAAATTGCCAGAAATACAGGCTCTGTTCTGCCTCAGCAACCTTGGCAAGATTAATTCCAATATTGTTTTCCTGCACTTTTAAAGTATGCCAGGATTTTGCCAACATAAAACATTTATACATTTCTAGACGTTTTTCCTGATGTGATTTATGCCAGTGTGATTCTTAGCATTGAACTGATTTTCAGTGAAGAATCTCTTTTCTTGTTAATATTTAATTATGATATGAAAGGAAGGCAGAAATAGTATTTTTCATTTATTAACTTGCATAGCCAAATTGATGCCATTCTAAATAAGATGGCATTTTTCATTTTATTTTTTGATTTATGTGACTTAGATGTAACAAGTGAGTGTGGTACCCTCATGTGATCTCCTTTGGGACTGCTCTGCCTAGTGCCAGTAGGAAAATAGGTAAGTCCAGTCTAGTCCTGGGAATTCAGGGTTATGGATTTCTTTCATCATTCTCAGGGTTGTACTGCACCTAGCCCTGGTGTCAAAGCTCTGGAGTTTGAAAAAATTACTTTTGAATTCTTAATCTTTGTATGGAGCCAGCACTGTTGAAATAATGATTTCTTGGGGAAATATCCAACATCCTAGGTGGAGAAACTCACAGAAAAAAAAAAAAAAAAACCCAAACAAAAACCAAAGAGCTTATTAGTACTTTGTTAGATCTGTTCTAGGCTTTTTTTTTCCTCAACCTTAAAATCTCTCTCCCTTATTCCGATTTATCTTCCCCCTGGGAGAGCAGTGGGGGGAGCATCTGTCACCCAGCTATCGGCTAGAAGTCTGACAGCAGCTCTGCATCAGCACTTACACCCATGTAGCACAGCATTCCCTTTTGTGTCCTTCCATGGTTAGTTTTGTTATTAAACACTAACATGTGCTATCGTGTTTCAGAACACAGTGTGCCAGGCTTTGTCTGTAGTTAATTTTCTGAATGTCAGTCTGCAACATTTTTTGTCTAGATGTGTTTGAGAGCGGATTCATTCTTATGCCATCCGATTTGATCATGTAAATTTTATTTGCACTCCTACAATGTTTGTTTAGATTCCTATCAACCTATACTCCCTTTTTTTTTTATTACAGGAGATTATTTCATCAGGGCATATCAATAATAAAACATTGTGTATGAGCTTCTGAAAAATCTAACTGTAAATATTCATTGAATATAATTTTCCACAGAATTAAGCAAGTCAGAATAAAAACATCATTTAACTGCCAGGAAAGTAAAATCAAAACACTGAAGAACAGTTTATGCGTAGTACTCCTGTAAGCAATTCAGTAAAGCTGTTGTATTGTTCAGGAAGTTTTTAATCAAAACTGTTTATTGGAATTTAGAGCTGTTGCTTCTGTACTATAAATGAGTGTGCATATACCTTGTGACTTTATAATTATACCTAACAGAAAGTTAGTGATGATGACAGATCAAAGACTCACAGTGATGTTCCAGTACTACCCACAGAAGATGGATAAAATTAGGAAAACTTCACTGAGTCAGACCAAAGATCTATCTATCCCAACAGCAGGTTTTTACAGAAAAAGTATGGAAAGGCCCTTTAGAGGAAAGGGTTGATTCTGTATTTTTTCAAAATGTGGCAATCAGCAGTTTAAGGACTTCTAAGTCAAAATTTGTATCCTATCATATCAAATATCCAATGACAGACCTGTCTTTCAGCAAGTTGTCTAAGCCTTTTTGAAGACATTTTTAACCTGGCCTTCACAACACCTGTGGCACAGATGCAATTTTCCACAGTGCAATTACATTTTTGTGAAGAAAAATTTCTTTTGGTAAGTTCCCATGCTTGCCACCCAATAATACACTTGTTGCTGTACTGTGACATTAGACTTCATCATGATTATTAACTGTGAAGGCTTGAAAATTCAGGCAGGTTGTGAAAACAATATCTGTGATTTGTATATTGATCAATATACATAACTATAAAAACACTAAGCTGTGTGTTTCCACAGGTTATATTCTGTGATGATTGTCCCCTAGGTCAATACATCCCTGTATCCCCTCAAGACTTTTTCTTTGCAGATATGAAAATTTGGCCTCCTAAGGCATTCTGTCATTTGAGATTATTTTCTCTCTCAGAGGAATTTATTTATTGTAACAGTAGTTTTGGTGTGTTTTTTAACATCTCAGGCTAAATTGTTCATAGCTCCAAAGCATCCTAGCTCTCTGCTTCTGCCAGGAAGACTCGAAGGTGAATCAGCATTTCTCAGTAGCAGCTTTGTGTGAAGCTGAGGATTGAAGTGAGAGAAGAGAATATCCGATTCCTGACTCTAGTTCAGCACTTCGGTGTCACTGTACAGATTTAGGCAGTCATAAAATTCCTAACTCAAAGCATTTTGGGTTTGACTCAAATCCTTCTAGAGAATAATGCACAATTTAGATGACATTTAAAGTCATGTTTGATCTTCCTTAGTCTAACCTCCACCTACTCCCTGATGTAACATTCAGTGTGGTACAGTGTTCCCACCTCCAGACAGGCTGATTGGAGGAAACTCCTCTGTTACAAATGAAAGCATTCCATGTGTGCCAACAACATTGATATTGAGGGAGAGGAGTTGCCATCTCAATATTCAGAGCAATTCAATAGCAAGAATAGTATAATCCATTGAAACAGTAGTGGAGATTGGTGCTCTCAGGCTCATTGCTGGCTTTAGAATGAATGCCTGCTTCTATACTTTTCAGAGATAAGACCTCTGAGAATTCTTATTCAATCCTAGAGCATTAAAAGTGACCTGTAAGTGAGGGTCTAGCAAAAGAATGCCATCCCAGAAATAGGTAGCCAATGCCTTAGATGATGAAACAGTTTATTTCCTTTTTTAATTTTTTTTTTTCTGTGTCATATGCACCTGTTTCTAATAAAAAAAATAAAATTATTTCTAGCATTGTGTAGATAATACCTGATCTCAGATTTATACAACCACTGATGTTTGGTATATATTGCTAAGGATTTCAGTTTCAACTTCATCAAATCTATGTGGGTGCTCTTTGTGGTGGGGTTTTTTTTCTGTGTGTGTAGACTTTGTTATTGTTGTTCATTCCATAAATTACTCCATAATCCAGGTAATTTGAGAGATAGATAATATGTTAACATAAGTTTTACATTTTGGAAAATAGCAGGTAGGAGCTGTATAGCACTGTTGTGACAGCATTGAAAAAGGACTGAATTTAAAATAAGTTGATTGCTCCGTAACTGCTTTGGTAATGGGTCATTTGAAATATTATTTATTTATTACCATAATAATGTATTAATAGAAATATTATTTATTTATGATATAGCCATGCATGTGCTAAGCAGCTTATAAAGTACAGCTGATGTTTACCAAGGAGATCTTAAATGTTTATATGGGATAAAATTTCATGGTGATAAATGGCAATGTGTCACATGTAAGTCCAGGATTTTGATATCAGAAGACTACTGGAAAATGTGGGGAAAAAATTTTTTTTCCTAAACATCATAATGGAATTCTAATCAGGATCAAGAACCAAAAGGATACACAGTAAAATGCGATTTATTTTAAGTGCTTTTGCAAGTAGGTGTTTGTTTCCATGACCAAAGTGGTTCCCTGAGCTAATGGTAATCTAAAATGAAAAAGTAGTCAGCTTCTTTCTTACTGAGATGGGAATTCATTATCACTATTAATAGATTTTCCTGCTTAATAACCTTACACTAAAATTATGAACTCTTTTAAATGCTTTTCTTAACCTATGGATGTGTTACACAATCTGACTTTAAAGGCATTCTAGCGAAAGAAAATACTTCTTCACTAGATGATATCTTGTGAACAAGTGACTATAATAAATCGATGTACTGTATATTGTATGACTTTCAACATCTATACCAATATGAAACAAGTCAGAACCCAAATGAAGAAAAAAAGAGCATCAAGGGATGGAAAAAGAACAGAGTCACCCATGCCAGAGAAAGAATGAATTTGCATTCTGTGTAGCTTTCTTAATATTTGACATAGATTTTGATTGTTTTCTGACATTTAGCTTCTAGCCAGCTCACATTATTTACATTGTTGCACTTGATAGAGAATTTATATAATAAATGCAATTCATTTAATCATTGACTATGTTAATAACAAACCAAATCCACCTTACAGCTCTGAATCACAAACCCACTGGGATGCATCAATCTATCTCTGCCACAGATTCTCACAGAAAAGATGGCCTTTGCAAAGTGCCTTGAATGTAAATAAATCAAGCCCTGAATTATACAAAGCTAGGGCACTTGGAAACCAACATCATCCTTAACTAACATAAATCCACTCAGCCTTAGAGATCCATTCTCATCAAAAGAGAATTTGACTTCCTGATCATGGTTTGTGACCTAACATCTCATCTGCTTCCTTAAAAAAATGCTGTCTTGCCCTTCTGATACAAGGATCGACCTGTTTATCTTTTCCTGACATAATTCTAGTCTTCAAATACCTATAGGCAGACCTACATCATATAATTTGGGCTAAAGACATTGTGGAATCCTTCCCTGGTGATTGCCAAAATCAGTCCTTGTTCTGGTCTTAAACATCACTGGGGAATTCAAATAGAAAGAATGGGATTCACTGGTCTGGTGTTTCTGGGTCTCGTGTGCCTCTGCAGTGTGCTTCAGGGAAGAGTTTGACATAGAAGGAAAAGAGATGAAAAACTAGAGCTGCATGGGGCTATAAAGGTACCAAACAATAGCAAATGGAAAAGTATGTAAGATTTCTACCCCCTCCCCATAAGGTGTAAAATTCATTAATAGGCAGCATGATTCTGAATTCTACGTTATCAAAGCATTTTTCAATTCCATGTTGTTTCTGTGAGCAGAAGGGTTGATTACTGATAGGAGTACTTTAGACACAGCAGGACTATGTGGTGAGCTTGACCAAAGTATGCACAGGGTGAAGGAAATTGCACCCCTTGGTATACACTGAATTTCATGTTGCAGAGTTGTTTCCTGTTGGTTTCTGTTGTCCTGCCTACCATAACATTATAAGGTTGTTTTCAGAGGCGGTAGTTTGTGAGGGGGATATTATCTTTAATATCTTTAAATAAGAATTTACCTGGATTTTAAGACAGCTACCTTAATAATAGGATATAGTTTATTGGTGGTGTTCTTGCTGCCGCTCTTTTTCCTCTGATTGTTCATTTTTGCATGAGAATGACAGCCTTGTCTGAGATGTAAATTAGATGCAAAGGAAGTGAAACATAATTTCTGAATTCCTGACTTGCAAGAAAAGCAATAATGCAGTAGGTAAAGAAGTTTTGAGGGCCATGACATTGTGAGTCTTCTGGGGCCCCTGTCAGTAATTTGCAGCATTAGCTGATGAGAATGCAAAACTGATTGTCTTAACCTTTGGTCCTAAATCTGGACTGAAGTGGGGGATAGAGGTGAATAAAATTGTCCAGCTGCTCTGTGGCTGGGTCATGGTACGATTAAATAATCTTTGATCTTCCTGCCCTTTGTAGGGTTTTATATTGCATTTGTCTTTGTTCAGTCTGAGTACAAAGAGGATATGTACTCATGCAGAACATAGACTCTGATCATGGATGACAAAAGTGTCTGATGGGAACACCTGTGTTGCTAAAATGCAGGATTTAATTAAAACAAGTCTACCCTCACTGAAGTCTTAACATATGCACTACAAAAGTGACTGATGTAAATACTTTTTTACGTTGTTCCTTCATGACCACAGGCTCACTGTGGCAGAGGCAGAGACAAGGAGCAAGATGCAGGAAGATGGGATGTTAACAAAGACATTGCAAAAGGCTTTTTTTTAATTAAGCGTTTCTCCAATGTAATTCAGAACTTGCCACCATTAGCAGCACAGTTTCCCACCAAGAAAGCTCATCTCAGACTTTTAAAGTTCTTGGCATTTTAATTTTTTTTTTTTTAAATTCTCAATCAGAACTGGAATTCTTGGATTTGTAATGTGTGCTGCCAAGCTATATTATTGTAACAATACTCAGTGAAATGTATGGTCAGTTCTGTAAGCATTATTTACAAGGCATCTTTGTAATGGCATTTTTGCCTTCATACCCCTGTACTTCCCCAGGTTCCAACTGACTTGGTCAGCAAATAAGCCTTTTGGGCATCTTTGATTTTATTTATTTATTTATTTATTTATTTTCTGTGATGTGCCTTCCCCTTACTAATCTGATATTACTGTTAGATTCACTCTGCTATTCTTATTGGGCAGCTTGGAGCCCACAAGTAAAGTTCTATTGTGAAAATTAAAAGTTACACATCTAGAGTACCATCACATCTCATTTTGAGCTGAGTAAAGGTTTTGTGTATTTTTTGTTGGTATTTTTATTTTAGTGGTTGTTGTTTAAATTTTAAAATAATTGGTTTGATTTAAAATATTTTTTCTTTTTAGCATGCTAGTGTTTTTAGTTTGTGTGGGTCCCCTTGAGATGTAGCTGTGCAGTTTTCTAGGTTACTGTGTTTATTTGAATTCCTTTGTACTTGGCATATCCTAAGGGTGCTCTCTCTCTGTAGTAAAGGAACACCCTACAGCATCACAAATGAGACTGTCATTTGCCACCAGTTCTTGGATGACTTCCAGTATCACTTATCTGAATAGAATTATTCTATTTCAGGTTACTGAAAGAATAGCTCATTTAAAAATTTAAAATCTGAATCGGGCAGTACTATTGTACATATAGACAGATGTCACTTGTGTGACTTTTTTCAGCAGGAGCCTAAATTCTGCTGAGGTCATTAGTCCTGGTGGCAGTTTCCCATCCTACAGCAACACACCCTGTTAAAATGCCTGCCCATGTCATGACTTCCACATCTAAGGTTTGGTCCACTTTTAACTCTTAAGCACATTATGTGGAAGTCTTCTTTTAAAAGAAGGAGGTGGGGAGGAGGGACAGAGGAGGTATTCCAGGAGGTCACAGTGTCTTTGAACATGGAACAGGAAAAGTGCCAGATTACCAGCAAGTAAATAATGTAGCTCAGGCTGTGATTGTTAATTACAATCAGCACTAAAGATTTTGGTGGAGATGATGATATCTTCAACCCATGAGGAGAAAAAAATAAAATCAAAAAGATTAAACAAAGAATGTTCAGATAAGTAGAATAACAGAAAAAAAAAATCCAAAAACCTTCATGTCTGAAAAACTATAAAATGAACTTGCAAAGCACTGAGGGATAAATGTTAAAGGGTATTTTCCTGAAGGACTGCTCCTGAACTCTAAATTCTTTATGCAGAAGATAATGCTAAAAGGTAATAATTAACCATTTCAATTACATCTTTCAGGCATTGCACAAACAAGATTTAGCTGTATAATTCCTGTGGCTAAATTCCATGCAGTGTTGAGAAAGTAGATAATAGCTCCATCAAGAAACTCAGTGCTATGGAAGAAATATTTCAGCCAGTCCCTGTGGGAAAAGGGTAGTGATCTAATGCCTGTCCACTGCCCTGAGATATGGTTCTCATTTTTGTGTCCTTGGTTCATACTTTGTTACTGAGCGTTATTTGGTCAAACAGGAGAGGAAAAGTACATTGGTAATGATGTGATGGACCTTTGCTTGAGTAGACAAGGATAGGGTAATCACATTAAAAATTGATTCATCATGTGACTACATTAAAGACTGATGTCATGTGACCTCAGAAATGCCTACAATTCCATAACATGAAACAGGACTTTGCTATTATGGAGTTTTTCCTTCTAAAGTGGGATAAGGAGTAAAGGGGAAATCCTTTTGCCAGAGTCTGACCATCCTTTTGCAAGAAGAATGTATTTTTATGAAAGAAATACATAATAAAAATTATTTCTGAATGGTATTAAAGTATGCTAAGCTGTGTGAACTTAGTGTGTTTTTTCTGTGTAGGTACTCACTTCAGTTGTAGCATTATTGAGCTTGGAGTGACAGGGAGGGGCCTGGAGGGGCCAAGTTCAAGCTGAGTGTAATTGTAGTGCACTGCAATGACTTGAGGGGACAGGTGAGAGAAAACATATTAAGAAATTAATGCACATGTAGTGGTTGCATGGTTCCTTAGCTGGCTTCAAACAAAGTTTCTCATCCCATCCAATGAAGACTGTCTGGCTTCAAAGCCTTGTGTCCTTTCCATCTTGGGAAGCTTGTAAGAATATTTCTCACTTTGCTGCTTCTGGACAGTCAGAAGTGTCCCATTTGCCATTGTGTACTCTTGGATCTGGCACCAGGTTGACATTGCTTCATAAACTGTACTTAGCAGCCACTCAGGGTTCTGCAGAGATTCTGGAAGATTTTGAAATAAAAGACTGAAGGGCATCTGTGCTGGAGACTGTTACAAAAGTGATGAATGAGCAGGGCACAGTGTTAGTGGGGCTGAGATTCTTGCACAATCAGGCAAAGGTTTTCTTCTCTAGCAGTCAAAGCACTGTGAGGTAGTTGGTGATCCTCCATCCTGTCCCTCATCTGCTTCTACCAGACCATAGTTGTATGCTGCCCTTTACACAAAACAGGTTTGCAGGGTACCAGAAGTTGGACCAAGCTTCAAAGCTTTGACTATCACAGTGGAAAGCATTGCCCTGAGCAGATATCCATTTGCTTCTTAAGTGGAACATGCAGTCTGCAAAGTTGCATTTGTTCTTTTTTATAGAGTTCTGGTCTGCAGACCTGTTCTCTAAAGAGTGCTAGGCAGTATGATTGCTGCTGGCACAGCAAGAGAAAAGAGAGTTCAGATTGAAGTCATCAAGCAAACAGAAAAAAAATTAGTAGAAAATCTTTAATGACGCTTTTTAATTCATTAGAAGGAAAGCACAGTGTCAGCAGTTTTAAAACATTCTGAAAGGATGGCAGGAAAAAAGTATTATTTCTGCAGGTTATTTCAGAGTAAATTAGGGACTTCCTTGAGAAGATTAAAAAACGCATCTCCATTGTCTAAATATTTTAACAATATGGCTTTTATATTTTGTAATCAATTTCCCATGAAGTGCTTTGAGCAGACAAAGCATGCTAAAATAAAATTAGCATGATTCGTTGTGACTTCAAACTTTAAGGACGTGAGAGACTGGTGACAATACTCCTTATGGAGCTCTGTGCTAAGATACTGTCTTGTCCTTTTGGTACCTTCTGTCTTCCCTTTAGGCCCCTGAAGCATATCTGCTGAATTGAAGATACCCAGTATTCATGAATTATTTAAAAGTACGTAATTATTTATGCAATGGAAAAACAAAATCAGTCTGAATGTTTATCTCAAGAAATTTGTGTCAGGTCTTCTGTTTGACACTTTCATACTCTGTTTCAGGGAATGTGTACAGGGAGGGATCCAGCTAAGCTCCTGCTCTGGTGAGGTGCTGGCCAGAAAGGAGAATCCTGGTTTTAGCGACTTAGCAAGCTCTGCAGGATTCAGCTTCTTCTGCTGTGTTTGAAGACTTGGTTGTATTTGAAGCCAAGAAAATGCTGTAGAGCCAAGAGAATTACTGTTCAGTCCCAGCACAACTGAAAGACAAAAATCATTGCTTGCATCAGCCATACAATATTTATCTCTATTAGCTTTATCAACCTAATAAAATGAGAAAAATCTCACCCTATTGTGCAACCATAGCAAGTTGAGGCTTTCTGAAAATTCAAAGGTTGTGGGTTTTCAATGCTAGATGAAAAGTTAGTTCTCATTTATGCCTCCTAAAAAGAGCATAGAACGTTTGTTAGTTAAATTGTTCCAATATATTACTCCTATTTAAACCAGGAGATTCAGGTAGTGGAGGCTGTGCACGTGTGCTGAGGTGTGTGATTGTAATTTGAACATACCCACTGGCAATTTGAGATTGCTTTTATCTTTACATGTGTACTAAGCCTCATTTCTTTAAAAAAGATTTAGACAGGCAGCTTCTCATTTTGTAGTAACTAAAATAACCAGCTTATGTGAAGTAAAATAACAAACAAGAACTTAATTGGTAGTCACTCAGCTGAAGAGTATTAATTGTCAGTTGTTTTGGAGCAAAGATTGTCAGTGCCTAAAAGACTAATTAAATATAATTTAGAATTTTGAAGCACAGGTTCTTTTGAAAACTTGACCTGAAAGTTAGACTGGATTTGCAAAAATATACCCCCCTTCAGTTATTCAAAAAATAGCATTGCTAATGTTAACAGTGCAAAAGTACTCAGGACCTTACTAATTAAAAGTTCATATCCAATAGAATGGTACCTGTGACTGAATGACCTGTCTTACACAGGGTTTTTAAGCATATCTCTTCTGTAGACAAGTACCCAAAGAAAATGCATGATAACACTATGGCAAACTCTAGAAAGTTTGTAATTGCACAGCAATTTGTGTTCTAAATTGCTAAGGCCATTTCCATTGTGTTCAGTGTATTTTAACTTCTGAATTTCATTGTCCTACATCAAGCATGTCTGAAATTGCAGAGATAAAGGCAGTGAAATAAATTATGTTAAGGTACTTTCTGAGCTTCTGGTAAGCTGATTTAAATGCAGCAGCTGCGGGATAAACTGAAACAGTAATTGACCCCATTGCCCACTTTTGGTTATTCAAGGTTGAGTAATCTCAGGGGGATCTGTACCATAGTTCTAGGTTACTGTGGAGTAATTATGAAGAATTCAGCTTTAGACTTACAAAGATTTGTCACTAGCCAGTGAATATCATTGAGCTCAATAAAATCAACAAGCTTATAATTATTCTGAACTAACAGTAACCTAATTTAAAAATGCAAATAATAAAAACATCTACCATAACATTAAAAAAGTCTTAAAATATTAGAGATTCCAGTCACAGAAGAGACTGCTGGTCTTGAAAAGCTTGATGCCAATTATGTGCTCCACTGAATTAAAATTAACTCATGTTATTAATAAAGACTCATATCATCTAGTCTGCTAGTCCAACCTTTCACCACCTCACACTTTCATTAGAAATGAACTTTTCAATTAAGAACTGTCTTCCAAAACTTAATACTGAGTTCTAAAATTAAGTTTTCCGGACTGTGATTCAGTCACATCTGCTTAAGCAATACAGAGCAATCTTGTAAAATTTGACGCTGTGACGTGTCATCCTCTGATACTGCTTCATGGGTCCTTTCACATTAAGTGATCATCTTGTTCAGGCTATTGACACTGAAAACCAGATCCAGCTGAGCATGGAATTTTAAAAGAATAAGGCTCAGAAATAAGCCAGATGTAGACAAAGCATAACACCTATCAGAGGCAATACTGAAATCTGAAAATTGAAATGCAGCTGTCAGAGCTCTTCTGATGAGTGCCAGAAGCAATAGATGGAATGAAAAATATTAATGAAAGCTTTGTGGGTTTTTTTAAGAGTTAAGAGAACATATTCTCATTGGAACCTTTTATTCTAATAATCTTTCAGGAAATCCCATTGATTAACTTGTGAACATTTGACACATGAGATTTTTTGATTTAGAGGGATGATTGTGTTGTAATTTTCAAGGCTGGTAATTGGGTGATGAGGGTTTGTGGCTAATTTTGTACTGGAGATTTTTTTGGAAGTTGAACAAAATCTCATTGGGATTTATATAGATATGCAGGCTACATGCTCCACTCCTCATTAATTTTAATGTCTATTTTTTTATCAGAATGCTTTGAAGTTACATACCTCACAGTGGTGTTTGTCTTAAATGGGACAGATACTATTGGTCTGGAAGTTGTTTCAGTTATAAAAAAATCCATGGAAAGAATAAAAATTTTAAAGATGGTTAACTACTTATCACATAGTTTAATCTGCAATGATGCTTCTGGAAGTGTGAAAAATATAATTGAAATTAGGAAGCATTTTGAAAAGAGCTTCTCCATATATAATGGCTCTGCAGAAGTAGTTGCATTTGCTCTCCCAAAGCAAGCCAGATGTAGTATTTAGGCTACTTACTGCAAACTCAATGATGAACTAGAATAGAGTAAACAAAAAAAAGTTAATTTGGTGTGTTCCTGGAAGTGCCTTGGAGCAGCCTTTTTTTTTTCCTTTTTCTTTTTCTTTTTTTTTTTTTTTCTAATATCTTCTCTTCAATTAAAAAAAAAAAAAAATGCCATGCCAGAAAAAAGTATAAGTAAAGGCTTCAGAAAAAAAAAATCAAATAACTATTTCTTTGAAAGGAAGAGAAAAATGGATATGCTGTGAGTTTTGGTATGTTTTCACTTCTTCCAAAGTTCTCTTTGGAGTTTGCCTTTGTTACCTATTAATTGAAATTTTAACTCAGGGAGCATTTGGCTTGAGAAATCCCGATAAAACAGGGTTTGTGAGGGGCAGGTGGAGGTAGGGTAGTCTGGGTATTGGGGTGTGGGTAATATGTTCAAAGGAATCCTGAGGCTGTGGGGAATGAGACCTAAAGAATACAATTGGAAGCTGCTTCATTCTTCAGAGTTCTCAGTGGGATGTAAAATTACACCATAATTTTTCCTTATAGAAGAGAAGGACCAAGAAAAAGTAGAAGCCCCTAAATGAGGACTGAACAAGACTTGATTTTCTCCCTCTCCCCTGAATTTTGATCAAGAATAAGAATGTAAATAATTACAGTAGAATTACAGAGGGGCTTGGGTTAGAAGGGATCTTAAAGCCCCAGTCCCAGTCTTTCTGCTGTGGGCAGGGACACCTCCCAGTAGCCCAGGTTGTTCAAAGCTCAATCCAACCTGACTTTGAACACTTGCAGGGATGGAGCATCCACAGCCACCCCTTACAAAAAGTGTCCTGAATGGCCAAATCTCTCATTGAGTGCTGAGGACAAAACATCTCAAAGTGTAGTTGAGTTGTTGACAAGTAATGTAGCAGATTTCTTTAGTTATATTCTTTTCCAGTAATAGACTGGAGAAGTCCCTACAGTAATTTGATTTGTTTTGATCAAAATCCCTAATAATATTAGGACATCATAAAATGTTTGGAAGTAGAAGTTGTCCCTCTTTTTTCTTGATGTGCATGGAATATTTGAAAACTAATTCGTTTGTCTGGATGTTTTATTCTGCTGTTGTACCTGTGATGAACTTGGAAGGTTTTGTAAACCAGATACTCCTTCTTCCATCCCTCCTTTTGCAGGTGTAATTAAATTCTCATCTTCTAATATACTTGCATGGTCTGCTGAACCATTACTTTCTCTATTCCTTGTAACTCAATATTTTGGTTCTGAAAATATCTCCAGCTGTTGTAGCAACAATATTTGGCTTCGTCTATGTCCTGATGATACTGACAGCTTTTGGCAGATAGTAGTCTTACAGAAAGTTGTGTAAGTAGTAACTGGGCTGATAGTCTCTTTTCTTCATGTCTTGTGTTTGGTACACAGAACATGGGGGAAAAAGCATGCTCCTTGAGTGAAGAATTATTTATCTCCCTTAAAATTAAAAGTGCAGACATAAAGTTTTATTTATAAGTGGCTAGCACTGATGCTGTATGCATATCAAATTCCAGTTTGTACTTCGAGGTTCACTTCGCTACAGATACTGAAGAACTTAAATGGAGGATGACAATCCAGAAAAAAACCATAGTAGAAGACAAAACGAATGACACTTTATCTGCAAATCATTCTCCAATAGAGTTGCCCAACAAAATCCTTACCTGAACTGTTTTTTTCTTCTGTACCTGAAGAAGCTTAACCTATTCATAACCAAGTGCCCATCACCACAGCCCAGATCTAGCAGTGAAGAATTTACTAGAGCTCAGAGCAGCAATATCATACTGGCTTGGAAACTCACAAGAGGCAAATAATGAAATTATGGAATATTTCCCTCAGAGGAAAGGAATAAAATTATATAAATAATGAATGTATTAGGAAATAAGAGAAAGGAAGAAAAAAACCTTTCTTACAATAGAAGCTTTAACATTATTCAGTGATACTACATTGTAGAAGTAACAAAGCCACTTCATGTTTTTTGTATTTTCAAATACTTAGTTCAGTTTCCAATGGGCTGCATAGGCATTTGCCATCAGGAAAAGTATGAGACCTGGAAAATTCTGGTTTTATTCTATCCTCCTGGAGTAACTGCACCCCCTCCAACCTGTCCAGTCCTGGCTTTTCTCTCTATTGGTTTGTGGTTTTTGCTGTTGAAAAAGCCTCAGTAAAAGGCAGGTTTTTCACATGCATTGCCTGTCCATATTTTATTAGACCTAGTTTATCTACCTGGCTACATTTTCTGACTTCCATCACTTCTGTCTCTCGCTCCTCCTACCTTACTCCCAGATATCTCCTACTCAGGAATTGTTCTACAGCAGCACTTTGTCTCCCCTTCACCTCTTCTGGATTTGATTCTTGTCTCTGCTCAGCAGTCTGCTTGCTTTGGAATAGACCTAGTTCCATTTACTTTCCCCTTTCTTTCTTCTGGACCAAATTTTGTGGGTCTCTGACTTTTCCCCATATTTCCCCAGTCTCTTTTTCCCCAGCCTGTTCTCTAGTCTGTTGCCCTGAAGGACTGATCCCTCCTTCTGTATGGCTTGGATTTAGTAAGGCGAGTACTGAAACTCCAGCAAGACCTCAGTTCAGATTTTTAGATTTGGCACAAAACTGCAGTTGCAGAGAAAGACCTCAGGCCTCTGGAGCATGTCCAATACTGACAGAAAGGTTGGGAAGTACAACAGCTGGGTATCAGGGAGTACTGCCTGTGCACAAACCACAATGCTTGCAAGATGGACATACTTCAGTGGCTTTTCACTGAGAGAGAAAAAGGGACAAGGTATTTGCCAACTTGTAAGTCTTTATTCTAAATTGTGAGATTTCTCTTCAGAATCTTTTAACCTGCTAAAAGAATGGTATTTCCTTTAGCCTCTTGGGGAGAGCAGCTGCAGTATTATAACTGAAATTTTCCAGGGAAATTCAAAGCAAGGCTGACAGATGACACAGATGATCCAAGATTTTTCACTGGTCTCAGTGTTTGAAAACAGGATCTTTAGTAGGGAGACCACTTCAACTGTAATTGAATGATACTCTGTCAGGGAAATTTTTTTCTTCTGTCTTTCTCTGCAGATGTATATTTCTTAGTCATTCTACTTTTAATACCTGTTCCTTATTTTTTTTTTCTATTAATCTTGATCATTCTTGTTTTAGTACTTCAGTAAGTAAGCAGTGACATGAGAACATGACATTTGCAATGAAGTCCAACCATAGATGCTTATTGCCCTTTAAGTGTGTAAATTGTGATATATGCAGTGTTTCATACTATCCTGATGTAAATAAACTGAAAATCCAAGTATAACCGAATACATATTTTGGAAAAAAAAACCCAAAAAAAAACGGGGAAGAATAATCTCTTATCACTGGAAGTGAAACACAACACACATTTTTTTTTTCTAACATTACAGTATGGTTTTGTAAGTGGCTGAAAATATTTGGTGATATTTACTACACTTGGAAGAGGCCTGAACTGGTGAAAGATGTTAACAGAGGAGGACACTACTATATCATGAGCTGTTTGATAATTTAAGGTTTTCACTTAGGGGAGTCTATTGTATAATCTAATCTCATGCAGGCTGTATCAGTGAAAATGTTTCAGTTTTCTTCATTAAAGCGTTTGAGCTTTAATAGCAAGTGGGTGTGATGACAAGTTCTAGATCTCCTGAGAAACTATAGGATGATATGGTAAAGTTTGTCACTCAGTGCAGTCTTGCTTATTATCTGTAATTTTTTTTTTCTGTAGGAATAGCTCTTGTCTGAAATGGCTTTGAGAAAAAAAATAACGGAACAAAAAAACCCCAAACATACAAACAAACAAACCCACAAAATCCTCTTTGGAAAGGACGTAGAATGTATTCAATCATTTATTTGCAATTACTTGTAATAAAAACATTTATTGCAGTATTTAATATAGCAAAGGCACTAGATAGAATTATCTGGGAAAAATGTCATTATTTAAAAAAAAAACTTTTTTGAGAAATTTATGGTCAACTACTCTTTCTTTCTAAATCATTTATATTAGAAATGATATTTGAATGCAAAAATTCTATGGCTGTCTGCTTTTTCTATCCGTGGCTTTCATGACTGTTTAGCCCTCAAATGACAGACTCATTTCTGATTCTCAGTACATGCCTGAAAGACACAATGTCCTGTGAATTGATGACTCCCCATAGCTGGCAGTGTAAAAAGGAGCATGTAAAGTTTGTAGCATCCTCCTGCCTCCACAGGGAACTTCTTCTGCATCCTTAGTTTTTCATTCTTGACTCATAACTCTAAACTGCCAGACCGATTATTTAAATTGTAACTGCAAGTTGATGGGCAGAAGGAAGTAAGTTTATGCTTACACATGAATTATTAAATAGCATACCAAGATGTCATCTTGTAAAATTTAGTTAAAATGCCATGATATTCTGAGCAGTTGCCTAAAAAAACATGTTGAAAACTGATCCATTTGCAAGTTTGTAGACATCTATTAATGGTTACTAATGATAACTTAAAAGGAATAACTTAATTGATGAATTGCACTTTTTTCTTAGTGAAATATTTCTAAGATCTGTAACTTTCTCTGGTTAAGAATTTTTTTATTTAAGAGGTTTTTGTGTGATCTGGGCTGAATATGGGTAGTTTCCTACTGCTGTTCTGTTATGTTCTGAGATTGGAGACCTGTAAGAGACTTGTACATGTTGCCAAGCTTGAACTGCTCTTTGTGCAGGACAGGGAGACCTGCCTTTTCTCATGGTGGGTAAGCACACAGGCAAGCCATGCTGAGAAAAGCTTGCTATATGGGAAAGACACTTGGGAATATTCATATCCTGATATACCCAAGGGAAAATACAAGAAAGATTGCATTTTTTTACTGAGAGGTAAGCAACATTGATGAGGTTGCAAACATACACAGTTATCATGGAATAATGGATGAAACTTAGCTTTCTCTGCAGTGAAGTGTTCACGTGTCTAGTGTCTCTTGGATAAACTTGCTTCAGAACATAGTACCATCAAGCAATTGAGGAACAAATATGGCAAGTAAAAGTTCCTCCTTAATCTCTATCAGATGTTATTTATAGAGCTAAGGGATATCTGTTCTGGTTTTATTTTTGTAATGCCTTCAAGCATGAGGATGCATGCTTTTTGTTCAGCTCTCAATAATAAATTTGTATTTCTCCTCATTATCTGTAGATGTATAACCTATCTACTTTCTGGTATGAATGTTTAAAAGAAATGTAGTGAAATATTCACTTTGTGTTCATTCATGCTCAATTGAATTAATACTTATGTAAAGCAAATTCAAGTAAGAAGTAAATGTAACCAAGTCCAACGTATTTAAAATTTCAAAAATTTTTGTTTTCTTTTTCCTTTTGCAGAATTTGCTGTGTCTTTTAGAAATCCCAAGAGAACATGGAAAGAAAGAGAAAATGGATGAATGAGTACCCTCTAGAGGCAGAGTTCAGTTGGGGAAAATTTCGAGATATGGAGAACAGGTTATCCATGAACATTAACAATACTGCTGTGCATAGAGGAGAGCTGGGATTACTCAAGGCTCACATAAATATATACAGTAAGTACAGTCTGAAAGTTAAATGGGCTTCTTTGGAGAGAAAATCTTTGAATATTTTACCTTTAAACAAAGTAATTTTTATATGTATTGAATCTGAAGCTCAAAGCACACTTGACCTGCATAAAATTCAGCAAGGTGAGCTCCTAATAAGTTCAAAATAAGGCTTACTGGAATTTTACCTTGAAGCATTTTTTTTTCTTTGGCAACACTGAAAAGTGAGTGTGAAAAGCATGACCGAGTTAAGCCAAGACAAGCATTAGGCAGTGTTTTCTGTAGTCTTTTTTAGTTAAATAAAAAGAAATTAAACTTTGGAGGGAGGAGCAACTGAAAATCAACTCAGGTCAGTTCTGTAAAGAAATGCAAATATGAGATTTTTAGTTTGGAACAAGTAATGCATTTTAAAACAGAAGGTTGTATTAAGAAATTTTAGAAATCAGTCTGCAGCATTGTCTTGAAATTGCCTTTTTAATTTTATGGCCTGACAAATACATTTTCATCCAAGTCACTGTCCAGCAAGTGTGTTTTTCCCAAATAGGTTAAAGTGTAGAGCAGGCTGAACTTTCTTAAAGTTAAACCCATGAATCTTTATGATATGAGCTCAACTTTCTGTAGCTAAAGACATTTGCAGTTTTGTTGCTTGGCATGAGGGGGCAGGTATATTGCTGTTAAAGTTGTACACAAACCCCTGCTACTTCTTTAGAGCTATTATTCATACTCAGCAGTACACATCTCTGCCATTCGGTCTGAAAAGCAGCAGCCTATGGTTTTGTGTTTAGCCAACCATATACACCAACCTTGTGGTCTATGGTATTTCAGAGTTTTATTTATTTATTTATTTTAAAAATCCAGTGGAACAAAACATGTTTTCAGCCTCCTTAACAAAATGAACTTAGTCTTTGTACTCTTTAACTGGTTTTCATCAGTGCTGTTGTGATATCAAACAAGTGAGAGCTGAATGAGATGTGGTAATATACTGATGAGAACATGGCTCAGAGTAGAAAGTGCCAGATTATTTAATTTCTCACACTATTTTCTATTAGAACTGTCCTTTGAAGGTCTAAGTGAATATCTGTGTTCCATTAAACATTGTGTTCCATTTGTGTTCCAGGTTGTATTTATTTCCTGTGGGGTATCTATTTTTTTTTGTAATCTATTTGTGTTTGTTATAAAGTGATTATGTATTTGGGACCTGATTGATGCCAGATTAAATCAGTAATTATTCTAAAGGTGTCTTTGACAGTCTGTCAGTATTAAACTGGCATATGGGAAGAGTTAAAAAAACAAAAAACAAAACTGTTCTGAGAGGTACACTGGATGATCTGATGCTTTTTTTTTCACTTGAAGAAAAATTCTTTTGGATTGGCTTTGTCACATCATTTATGTTTGGAAAACCATTTTTTGTCTCATGTTTTAGCGATTGTAATTAAAAGATAGAGATAGAAATGCAGAACAAATATCCTGTGTGGGCTCTCCTGTGCAACTACAGTTTTACTGGTTTTGATTCCTCTATTGTACAAACATGGGGAGGTGCATATTTACCTTAGGGTGTCAATTAGCATTTCCCAAAGCAGTTTATTTTCTTTCTTGTTTGATAGGAGAAGTATCAATCAACTGCTTAGTAAGTTAAATGTTCTCACCTGAATCATGGAAGCTTCTGCTTTCCCTAGTACTGTGGGTTCTACTGCTGGGAGTCAGTGCTGCAGTATTTCTTTGCTCTTGACAGAGAAATTGGCTTCTTAATTTCTGCCAGCCTTCCAGTTGATTTTTCTAAGCTCTGCACTGTAGAGAAGTACCCAATTATGGAATGCTTAAGAGATTTTATTGCTGTATTTTTCTTACTTCCATAACTCCTGTAACTTACCCTTCACCTGTTACATGTTAGCTGTTCTGAGGAGGGAGAGAACCTTCCTACTGCTTATCTGCACAGATTAGCTATATGTAGATTTCTGAGGAAAAGTTAAATGTCAACATGTCAGACTCTCAGTTCCAGAGAAATTATCCTACATTACCTTGGCAGTGCTAATAGTTTACAACATTTATGGTCTGTAATGGGCTGTTTGCCTTAAAGGACTTTGACAGTTTTACTGAACTTCACATGTATTCAGCTAACAGATGATCTTTCTTCCCTACATCACTTGCCATTTGAATAGGTCACATTTGCTGATATGTGTTTGATTTGGTGACTGTGAAACTGCTGTATAAATCTTCCTTTATGCTTACACATTTCTCAAAAGGATCCGCTGTGTTATTCTGAGAACAAATACCTGATTGTTTGCTGCTGAAATCCATGTAAGAACACCTCTTTATATTTATGAAATCCTTCAGTGGCATCTGCCACAGTAAGTTTACATCCAAAAAGAATATTTCAATGGGAAGGCATTTCATTCCATGGTCTTGTTGAAATGGAGTCTAGCTTTGTAATAAGACAAAAAAGTGAAAGCATTGTGCCTAGTAGGGTTCTTCAGTGACTTTTTTAGGCCATACTCTCAGGACTGAGGAAGTGAAGGTCTAGTTGATACTTTGGCTTCTTTGCATTATATCCATGTCTGCAATTGAGCACTTGTTGATGTCACCAATACCTGCAGGTACTTCTACACCTCTCAAACACAGACCTCTTGAGAGATCTTAAACTGATTCTTCTTGCAGTGTTATGACTTCCTGTTACATATTGGAGGAAATAATATTTAGAAGAAAAAGCACTGCTGCTGTGTTTTATGGAGCTTGGCTGTGCTCTGCTGAGAAGTATCATTGTGATAGTCATTGTAGGGCTGCAAGGAAGAAATGTTCTTATAATTCTGCATTGCAGAGTGATTGGAGTTTTCTGCAGGGTTTGAATGTCTCTTATAACTGTCTTCAGATAGAAGGTGTTGGTTATGACAGAGCAGGCCAGCACAACTGAGTGATGACTCATAGGCATTATAATGTCTGCTATTTTAGTGCCTGTACACGTATACTAGAGCTCAAGGCCTATGAAAGTTTGTGCAAAAATAAAAAAAAGCAAATTAAGAAAATGTGTTTAAGAACAGCTATTGTCAAATAGAACATCTCTACTTGTGGATATAAGGCTTGTATGAGGCTGGCTCTTCACACACAGAAGCAGCTGAAGCCTCCCCTGGAGCTGCAGCGAAGTTGTCAGAAGCTGTCATGACAACAGTAAGCTCCAGAGTCGTTCACTTTCTGTTTGTCCTTTTGAGATTATCTTTGCTGAACACCAACCTGTAAGTGTGTAGGATCAAAAATAATGCAGCATGAACGTGCCGCACAAGAAAATGTAATGAATATTTTAAAGCTAAAGGAAAGGTTAATGAATAAGGTAATGAAAAAGTTCTACAACAGAGAGGAAATTATTTCCCTGAGTTGGCATCTGAATTCCATGCATAGCTCTTCAGCTGTGTCTTTGGCTGTCCTCCAACTGGCAAAGCTACTTGTGAATTGTAGTTCTTTGGTTTTGAAATGCATATAAAGTTTATATCCACCGAGCATATCAACCCCATTGTCTGACTATCTGACAGTGCCCATAAAATATCTTATGAATATGATGGTAATTCTATTTCACCTCTTGTCTGGATCTATGAAGGGGAATTCTCTTAATTTGGGCCTTCAGCCATCAGTGCTCATATTTGAAAAATGGTAACAGACATTCTGTTTATCACTTGTAATACTTGCCCATATGCCACATGTTAGGAGTCAGGAGGAAGCATCCTGAATTCTTCATATCATAGGAAGAAATAATGTGAATTTCAACCTGGCTGAATTCAGAACCCGCCAAGTAGATTCATTTGGCCAGAGGACATCCCATTAAGTGGCATAAGGAAAGTCTCTTGCAATCACTAAAGACTTTTTTTGATGTAATTCCTGGTGATCTTGGAAATCTGAGGTGGGAACTGAAAACAGATCTCATTTTCTTGCTTTGCACAGTTCTGTGACAATGCCTCCAGGGCTGCTAATTTATTAGGGAAAAATTCTGCCAAGCTTTGCTCAAAAGTAACATTTTCTTTCCTAAACACACCAGCTGGTTTAATGACAATTGTGAGATACTGTTGCAGAAAGTCAAAGGGGAATAATCCTACTTTTTTCAAGAGTGGCAGCTGAATAGCTTTAATTCCACTTGCTTAGAAAGGAACAAAAAATATCTAAAGCTAGGAAAGAATCAGTTTTTGCTGATAAATAAATCAGCTGACTTTCCCTTCCACTTTCTTCCATGACACTCCTACTGATCTGGTATTTACGATACCAGGCAGATCATCCTTGTGAGCCGATGGGTGAATTATTTAATCATCTGTCCCTTCACATTTCTGCACCTGTGTCAGCTTTGATACATACCTAGTCTTGATAGTGTCAGGTTATATTCTCCCTCTGGTTTGGATATTTTATTCCATACCAGTGTAGCACTTCTGTAGTCACTGGGAGTACCTGTAACCTTGGTGAAAGGCCATTTAGCTGTTCTTTGATAAATAATTAATAAGTAAAACATCGAGTGCTGGCATCTTGCTTCACCCTCTTGAATTATACAGGGAAAAGTTTAAATGTAGCAAACATTAATTCATGGATTACTTTGTTGGTTTATCATCCATTCCAATTTCTGCAACTGAATGAATGGAATATTTTTGTCCTGAAAATGGATAGTGACATTCATGTTTGTTTTCATTTCTTCCATGTTTCTGCTGCTTCTCACCATTCTTTTGTAACAAAGCTGTCCCCCAGGTTGCTTTTTCTTGTTTCAGGTCACATAAAGTTGCTGACATTCAGCAGAGATAATGCAATTCTTTATTTTTTTGTTTACTGAACGCATCTGCCAACATCTCAAGTTGCGTAAATTTCAGTAAGTGAAAAAGATAACAGAGAATATGGATTGTATCAGGAACACTGTTACAGAAACAAGATCACAAAATCACTTGTACCATAGCTAATGGGATGCCCTTACAAACTGACCAAAGGGCTGTTTGAAGTTGTGCACTAGATGTGCTTCCAGCAGCCATGCTGACAGAGGTGACAGCCTCTGTAAACTGTTGCAAGCAAATGCTCAGAGTGCAAGGGCAGTCTCTAGTCACCCAGTGCAGTGACTTGCAGCTGCTTTCATTGATTTTCAAGTGCACAAATGAGAGATGACATCACAGGAGCTTTGTGCTAGAGACTTGATTGAATTGGATGCTGCACCAAACGGGAAAGATTACAGTGATTGTTTGAGGTTCTAAGAAAACATGGAGCACAAAAGGCTCAGCTGTACTGCTGGGCCTGACAGCATTGCTCTGTGAGAAAAACCTTTCCAGGTAGAGACTCTAGTCTGATGTACTTTGTTTACATCAAGCTTATAGTTGTTTAAAATCTGGGTTTGGTGCTATCCATATGTCTGGATAGAGCAATATGACTTCCAACATTTCAGATTTTACGCTGATTTAACTTACTGCATGTGCACAATACACCAAGTGCACAGTCCTATCTAGGTACCCTAAATTAGCTGCAGTATATGAATCTCAGCATGAAATATGATAGCATTTTAGTCGTGTTGGAAGTAATGATTGTATTATGTATTTTGTGCCCAAAGAGAAATAGCATGACTTCAGGCAACAGAAATTAACAGTATGAAGCATTATTGTTTGTGATGTTGTTGATGTTTTAATTGCTGAACATTAATCTGTGTTCTTCAGCTCCAGTGTTGGTGGAATTATAATTAGTCCAGTGTGTTTTGCTGAAATGTAGAAAACAATCAGTCTGCCACTAATGACAGGACATGTGGGACTCCAAAACTGAGTATCAAGTCAGTACTTCGGTTCCACAGTGCAAACATTTTTTTTTTTTAATTGCTATTTCTGGAGAAAATTGTACTTATCAGGAGAATAACTTAAACTAAAGAAAACTTACTGAACTTGAAAAAATAAAATTGTGCATGTTTTATTTATTTCCATTTAAATGCTAATTAGATAATCTTGTAATTACTGTAGCATGCATGGTAGAGTGGAAGAAACCTCCAGATGTTTCTGGAGATGTTAATACTGACATTATAGTTGATCTTAAGTGTGGCCTTCATTCTATTGTTACATATGTTTGCCTCATCAGTTTGAAGTATGTGAGCTCCATTGCTGTGTTACTTTTTTATTCCAGCAAACTTCAGTTTCATCATAAATTGATGTTCATCATAAGGTATGTGCACTAATGAAATCTAAAAATTGTGCATGTCTTTGAGGATTACTTATGTTGTAAATTCAGCCAAGCTCACTTTAAGAATAATTTCTGTTCCTTTTCAGTCTTTTATCTCGAAAAAAAGAGGACTGATAATGCCAGTCAAAAAGACCAAAAAAGAAAAATCAAAAATAAAACCACTGTATCGTATTCTGTTCCATCTGTGCAAAAGGAGTTGAAGAACTTCAAATTAGTTGTACATTTGTACAACTCATTCAATATGGCAGATGTTCACTAGAGTAAATATCTAAGGGTTATAAAGCAGCTTTCATGATTTAGTGTTGTAGGCAGTGGCAGGGCTTTGCCTGTGTGGGAAAGATGCTCCAGCAAACCAAGGTATGACTACAAATTTCCAAAACTGAATTGATGTAAATCTGAGTGGATCCATGGAAGATTTGTATTTCATTTTCTCCTAGTCTATCTGAAATCAGCTGGAAAAAAGCTTTAGTTAAACAAAAAGAATACTTCTGTAATGACTAATGAGTGTCCCACCAAGGATTTTGTACACTCTAACTTCATAGAATTTGCATGTATGTAGATCACAGTGATAGATTCCACTTTTAAAGCATCTGGAACCTGGTCTGACTCTAGATGAAATCAGCAAGGTACTGCCACTTACTACAAGAGAGAGGATTGAATCATTCTTGTAATGAGGCAGGGGCCAGTTCTCATTTTGCTTAACACAGTGTTTAGATAATTTACTCTTGCTTAGGATGCATCCCATTGTGTTTGAAGAATAAACTTACTTCCTAGTTAGCACTGATTCTGTAAAATTCTGTAAAATACTTTCTCCACTGAAAAACCAAAACATGAATTTGTATTCAGGTTTAGCAGAGTGGTGAATAAGTGTGTATTCAGAAATTGTTTGTTATGATTCTAAAACGAGTTGTTGTTTCTATGCTCCTCTCTATTATCAATGATGATGTTCCTATTGCCAGCAGACAGATGAATGTCAAGCTCTTTATGACTGAATTTTCAACCAGGCTCCATTTCAACTCAGTTTGAGCTGCAGAATTTTGGAGTCTGAATTTTTAAAATTGTGGGAGTTTCATGACTGGAAGTACATAAATCAAAAGGTTATATGTACCTTCTGTAGTGAAAGTACTTTATGTATTTTCAGCTGTAATGATGGACCAACTTCTGCCTTGAATATCACTTCACTTTGACCATCAGTCTAACTATGCTAACATTAGTGTCTGATGAATAACCTGCATGTGTATGAGATTAAGAAATAGGATATTAAATTCTAGAGTCTACTTTTATAACATAGTTTTATACCCAGCTTCAAGGTGTGTTCGTTTATGATTAGCACTTGATTCTAAATGAGATTGTGATGACATATTCTAAATGAGGACACCTTGGTGACAGCTTGAACTAAAATGAAGACATCCTTATACATGTATCTACAAAGAGACTAAGCAACAAAACCAACAAAGACTCATGGTGATTTAAAATATTTCCAGAATATGGTAAATTTTGGAAATAACACTTAGGCTGACTTTTGTCTGTTGCCAGGCAATGAAAGGGTTTTTTATAGTTAAAGTAAGATGTGATGAATGAATCCAGTGAATACTTTACAAATCCTTCAAAAGACAGACAGAGAAATCCTGCCACTTCAGAACCAGCTGTGTGATGCATTTGTGTAATACTGTCAAACCAGAGAAACTCCCAGAAGGGATTTTATTACAGACAAAGGATTTTACATGGGAATTTGTTCAGATGAATTCTGATACATTCTAGTTTGAAGTGTCAAGAGGGGGAATAAATAGCATTGGCTACCATGTGACCCAGGATTTTGAAGTTATCCAGTGTTAGGTGTCAATCTGCAAAGCAAATTGAGACTGAGTAGCTCTTAAAATGAAAATCGATGTTGGAACAAACTTTGCAAGCTGTATGATTTTTGCTGGTATTTTAAGTCAACACTCGTTTCTTTGATTCATTCAGCATTACCGTGCCGGTTATAGGTCCTGCAGAATATCTACATGACCTAGTCAGTTGTTCCTTCATTGCTGAGTACATTGGTTGTGCTTGTGTGAGATTAGCCAGCTCCCTGCCTGCTGAGCAGTGGCCTTTCTTGGCAGAACGTGCCATTGCTTTTAATGAGATAAACTTCAAAGCTTTGTGCCACAGTGCACCAAACAGCACTCTAAAACTCTAATTCCTTTCATTTCTTTGCTTTCCGTTCTTTACACCTTATCTTGGAAGCATTAAAGGCAACCAGCTTTCTGGCTTTCATGCCTGCCTGCAGGTGTAAGTGCAACAGTGCTGGTGCCAAAATGACTAAAGAACCAGAATGAGGAACTCCCTGAATGGAGAAAGGGTAGGAAGGAAGCAGGAAAATGAGCAAAGAAGATGAAAGAAGAGCACTGAGGAGAAAAACTATTTCTTAATTACACTATGAACTTTTTCTTGCAAGTCTTGGATCTCACCCTAATTAAAGTAATTGGCTTGTAGCACTGTGATACAGATGGGATTCAGACACATTCTGTAGCAGGCAAATAGGGTTTGAATTTGCATTTTCTAGCTAGCTTGCAAAAGAGATTTTTTTTTCCTCTTTCATTGTGTGCAAAAAGAAGAGTGGGATTACATGGCTTTTAAGAAAGAGAAGGCGTGTGAATGCAGACACAGGTGTTCCTCTTTAGGCTCAACTGCCTGAACACTTATGGTCACCTTGCATTCAGAAGGAGTTGGAGCTCCTGCAGGGATATCCCTATGATAAACCCTCAGAATATTTTAGAGACTATTTAGTTGTTTGGGGGAGATTTTGTCTAGTCTGGAAGGGGACAGAAGCTATAGCCATTTGGGACTAATCTAAATCCTTTTAAAGTGGCTGGAGTGACATTAAATGAAAATCTGGCCTGCTACTGTCATGGTTTAACTGTCACAGAACTACTCTCCTCCGATTCCTTCCACTCAAGGAGTTCTCATACGTTTTGAGGTTCAAAAGGTAAAAACGGTAAAGAATAATGGGTTTGCAAGACACAATTTAGCTTCCTTTGGCAGAGAGAAATGAACATGTGCTAATAAAATGGATCTCAAAGGCAAAGTACTGCTTCTCTATAGATCTCACTTCTTGTGGATCTGGAGAACTCTCTTCACACATCCCTTGATCTTGTAGAAAGCTTAAGGTTAGTTCAGGTCTATTGAAAACAGGGTTGCTGCAAGGTATATGCTGTCCAATGACACTGGAGAAGCCACAGAAACCTGAATGGTTTGATTGAAGCTGGTCCAGCTTCTCTGCAGAACAGCTGTCTGAGTTCTAGCTGCCTGAATGTATCAGATAACAGGCAGCAAAATGAAATCACAAACTACTACTGGGACACCAATTCTCACTGGGCTCTTTGAGAAAAAATTTCAAGTTTTCCAGTGCAGGCTCCAGATAAAGTACAAAGCTTGTAGAAGGCTCCAATTTAAAAATACTGTGATTTCTTAGCACATTTGTATATCTAAACATATCTGTAGAGAAGAATTAGAAAGAAATGAGATCAGCTACCTCTGGCCCTCTGTTTCTGGATCTCCCAATCTGGAACAGTAATAGGTCTTTCTGTGAGAAAAAATACCAGCTGCCAAGGCCAGGTGACTGTATTATCTCACAAGAATACAAGTCTGTCTTCAGACCAGAGAAAAGACTGAGGATTTATGAACATAAATGGAGTTCTTATTCAGGATGCTAGGTGTGGTCTCTGAGAGCTTATCATTCCTTAATTCTCTTGTTCACAGCCTGTGAATATGTACATATACATATTAATTTACAGTTATATGTAAATAACATGTGGTGTGTTGTTACTGGAACATGCAAAGATTACTCTGCAGTGGGAGCATCAGTGTATTTCTGGTATCCTTGCTGATGTCAGGGAGATGATACTGATTAGCAGGCTCCTGTGGTTTTGAGTCTAAATTTTCTAAAATACTCTTGAGTTTTAAGGTTTCAACATTTTGTGTTTACCAGTGGAAGAGTCCAGAGCCTCTGGGAACAGCTGATGTGTACCTTAAAGACTGTTATTCAGGGCTGTCCATGTTCTAGTAACAAGTGGCTGTCTTCTGCAAATGAGTCTGCAGAACTTTGGTCTTATCATAGGGTTTTACTAAAGGTTTTCCAGACTTTTGTGGTGGAACAGAACCAATGGTGATTAATGGTGGAGGTCATACATGTTCTGCATTAGTTTAGCATATTTCATAGGTCTAACAATTTATTAGAACTGCAGATAGGCCTAAACTTAATTTGAATCAGTGTGACACACTCAAGTGTAATTTTAAATGTTATTATGGGCTGGAGCTGTGTATATTGCTGAGGTTTTTCTGATCATGCTGCACAGATATTTGTAATTGCAGTAAAGGCAACCTGAGTTGACACTGAAGATTTTTTTAGCTTGAAAACTTGAACTGAGTTGAATAGTTGTTACTTGTGCAACTCCAGTTTCTCGTGTGCCCTTCTTGAGCATCTACAGGTGTAAGCAAAATCATTCTATTTAAAAGACACTATCACTTGATATGTGCAAAGGGAGTACATAACATTTTATAGAGTGGCTTTGTTAAGGTTTTGGGTTTCTTTTTTTTTTTTTTGTTTTGTTTTATTGGTGTTCTAAATATGCTGGTTTTATGGCACTTGGAGTATCTGAGTATTAGCAGGAAGCTGTGAGATGAATGGTGTGCTCTGTGCTGAGAGCTGTCATCTCTTTGCGTGTCTGACAGATCTAGGATTTTACTGGGGAAAAAGTTATAATTTTTTTAAAGTTAGGAAGTTAAGTCAAATGAATCCCTCTAAAAGGCAGTCTCATGCTGTTGTCATTAATGGCTTCCCCTGAGAGACTGGCAAATTGATAAATTAAGCTTTCCCTCTGTGACAGCCTTTCACACACTTGAGATGTAGTTCTGCTTTAGCCTTCAGTGGTGGTAAATCAATCTACGATAGAAATACTTTGTCTTGCTAGCCAGGTGCAGAGTAGATCTAGAAGCTTGGTACCTCATTTCACCACATGTATTTTGGCAATCACAAAAGACTTGAATTTTGTATTTATGTTGAAATGCATCCTCAATTGAAATGTCCATACTGTTTCCAGCTTCTCTTCTTGAAAACCAATTAATGCATATCACACTAGAATACTCTTTTTATTAAGACTCAATTAAGGGAGATATAATGAGGCCAAACTAGGTGAATCTGTTAGTGTGTATTATACATAATAGATCTTGAAAGTCAGAATCTCACTTTGAACCTGCTTTCATCTAGTAGTAGCAATAAAAATTTCTATATGGTGCCTGTAATAACAGGGAGCTAGGAAAAAAAACCTACACCAACCCCAAGCAAACTAAAATACCCTTCAGTAAATAAGAGTTGGATTTTAGTTACACCCCCTGCAAACATGGGAAATGGATATTTATGTTTAAAACCTTTTTATAAAGGCTGATATCTTATTTCATTAAATATTACCAGATACTACTAAATGATTACCATTTTCCTGCATTTCCTTTTGTGTGTTTCTCTTCTTCTGCAAAGAATTTTTGTGATGTCAAATTGTTTTCATATAAATACTGAGAGGTAGTGTAGTTTCTCAGCATTGTATGTGCTGTTTTGCTTTAGTTTCTCAAGATTACATGTGCTCAGTTGCTTAAAAATGCAGTGATGCTTTAAAAGACCTATGATATTGTTTATTACTGTGTCTTGTACCTACAGAACTGAGATGCTAATGGGAAATATGTATTATGTGGGCAGAGAAGTGACAGCTGGGACTGACTGGTTTTAGTATTCTCTGGGCCAGACTGTTGGGAAACGTTGTAAATTTGCTGAAGCATTCATCAAAAATCTGAAGTTAGGCTACAGTTTTTAAGAAATCTGAAAATAGTGTAGTTCATTGTTATGTCTTAAGGTTTTATGCAAAATGTGGCTGAATTAAACACAAGTTGATATATTATAATCTGGTTTACAGTATATGTATTATTGGTTCAGGCTATAACTAAGTAGAATAAGAAAGATTATGAAAAGCTTAAAAAAAGAAGATAAGGTAGAAGGAAAACTCCATAGGTTGTTCTTGAAAAAAGCATCTTAAATTATACAAGAGTTGTGGACTCCATGAATCTGACAGTCTCTCCTGTTAAATGAAGGGCTCAGTTGTTCAGCTGACTGCTGTCATATATACAAAGGAAACTAACTTTTTTTGTGTCACTTTAAAAAAGATTAATATGATCCTTTTTAGAAATACAGTGAGATAGCTTCTTCCCCATTACTGTTGCTAAGAACTATTATTCTCAAAATACAAAATCTAGAGCAACTGGGAGGATGCCTTCATCTCTACAGATAAATGAAATGCATAAACCCAGCAACACATAACCAGAATAACTAGAAATTTGAGTGTTGAGTTGAATCATTTTATTTTACTATGTACGTGGCTCTTGAGTGCTTTCTTGGCAGAAGCTTGATCAGTCTAGCTCTCTTTGCTAATTTAGTATGTCATTTTAGTCATATATCCAGGTGCTAACAGAAAGCATGAGAAACCTAAGTCACATTCTAACCCCCGAATCTTCATAGACTAATTACTTGTTTGTAATTAGTCAAAATGGGAAAGCATAAGAAAAAGTGACAGGTCTCCCTCTTTGCCATCATTCACTGCTTCTTCTAGCAAGTTAATTAATGAATTCTGCTGATAAATAAAAAAAAACTACAGAAAGATTAGAACAATTTGTCACAGCTTCCCGATAATCTGTTAATCTATTTAGCAAGATTTGACAAAAAGCACTTTCACCAGCTTCCTGAGCTGTAGTTCTTTTGTCCTGTTTTATTATAGATTTTAGAAAACTTAATTTACCCAGGCCCCAGTTTGATGTTGACTTGTTTGAACTCTTGATGTGTTTTCTCCCAGTATCATAAGATTTTGGGTCATGTTGTGACAGGTGAACCTAGACTGTGTCTTCTAAAAAGGTTATTCCAAATACCATTATGGAAGTGGCACACTTTCCAAGGCAAGGTGTGGGGCTGCAAAGAAATCAAAGGATTTTGAACTTTATCATTAAATAAATAAGTCCATTTTTTTGCTGGCTTTAGCTAGACTATACTCCAAAAAAAAGAGGTCATTGGGACTTCATCCAGAAAGGTGCTTAAACACAATTGTAACTTTAAATGCATGAGTGACTGGATTAAAACCTTAAGTGTTTTGTTTGACTGGGGATGCATTGACTTCTTTTTGGCACCAATATCATTCTTTTTTTAAATGAAACCAGTCAAGAAATTAGAAGCCTCCGTTCACTTCCGTGTTCAGAGAACAATACCACATACAGGGCTCTGCTGGCGGAGCCTTATAGAGTTTAGAAGATGTTTTTCTATTGAAGAAAACAGTATTCTACATGACTTCTGTTAATTAGTTCTTGGTCTGAGGATCCAAATGGTTCTTTCATCTTGGCCTTGCCCCAAACATCATCTCATAAAGAAGAATATAATAATTTAAGGCTCTTATTTTCAAATTCAGTACAGTAATTACTCCTTATCCTTTGAGACTTCCTGTAGACTGTGAGTACCAGTCAGTTCTTGTAAGCGTTTCAGGTGTCCTGATACCAGGTAAGATGCAGGTGTCCATGGCTTGATAACTGGGGTCAGAAAGCAATTTTGAGGCAGTGAATTGTTCTTTACAATCCTAAAACCAATAGCAAATTAGGCTGTTCAGTACAAGAGAGCACCATCCCTCCTCTGAAGGGAGGAGGGATGAACATGTTTCAGATTATCTGGGAGGCTGCAGTGGTAGGTTACTCCAGTTCATATACAGAAGAGCTTCATGGAGATGAGGAGTCATCTCCTACATTGCAGGATAGCTGATGTAGCCTTCCCTCTGTTCCAGAGCTTACCATACTGGTAAAAAGCAGATTTCTTCCATCCCTTCAGCTCCACCCAACTTCTACCCTGATCATCATTCCCATAATATCTCCTTTGGTGATTGTAGGAAGTGATGTAGCTGCTGTATTTGTGAAGATCTGCTTGACTTCCTTTTCTGATATCCCCTCTATACCTACCCTAAAACAGGTTTAGAAAATTATCACAGCCCATATGAGGCAGATTAGAGAATTTGAGAATCTTTCTGTATGGCAGAATACGGGTTTGTTTTCCAGTAAAATTAAACATTTTTTTCTCTGAAATTTTTGTTCTCTGCAAAAAAAAGTATTTAAAGAAATCCTGACCCACTCTAAGAGTCTTACTTTCAAAAAGCCAACTAAATACAGGAAGTGAGACTTAATTTTAGTTTGTTTTTCATTACATTCTTTTTAACAAAGAGTGTTAAGGTTTCCTAGCTGCAGTGTACAATGCTGATGTCTTTCTATTTCGGGATAGGCATAGAAAAAGCAATACAGGACAAGTAAACATTATTTTGCATTAGCAGGACATTAGAATGCTTTGTGTGTGACTGAACAGGTCATTGCTAGTTTTAACCATTTACTGCTTCTGAAGCTGAGAATCCAGCTGGGAAACCAGCAGTGTCCTCAAGTTTCATTACAGGAAACTAATTTAGTGACTCTATATGTTCCCTGTAATTATTCCCATTTTCCTGATAGAAGTTCACCTCCTGACAGAAGCCACTCGTGGCTGTCTCAAGGATGAGCAGGAGATGGAGTGAAGACAGAGAGGTTAATCTTAGGCACCAAGATATCAATGAAAAAGTAAAAAACGTTGTGGGAAATGTATCCCAGAGGAAACTTGAAAATGCTGTAATAGCCAAAATCTGTTGCAGAAATCTTGATGAGAAACTTTACTGTCTAGGTTGGGAAGATGGTTTGATTAGATTACTGAAGAATGATTGCAAAGATATCTTCCCATTAGAAGGTCACATTTACCTCTTTAAAATTAAACATGCCATTAAAAGGTCTTGGCTGAATCATGGCTAAAAGTACCCAGTTCAGTGACTCCACTTTCACACATGAATACTTGTGAAGTAAGTATTGAGGCTCCAAAATGTTTGAGGCTCCTGAAGCTTTATTCCTGATTTCTCCATTCAGATGACTGATTTGCAGGTGACTTAATTCTTTTCTTTCAAGATTAATTTTTTTTAAAAAACAAGTTTATAGCATCATAACTGGGAAAAAACCATGCTTAGTAATGAATTTATTTTGCATTGTATTTCAGTTTGGGTTTTTTTTTTTCCAGTTAATTTATTTTTTCTTATAGAACCAGAATTGTTCTCCAAAATTTGTTTTCTTAACCAGACAAATGGGAGAATGCAGCACCTAATAAAAGCTGTGATAACTGAGTCAGAAGAGCACAAGATGGGTAAAGATCAGCGCATTATTGGCCTGACTAGGGACTTAGGCAGACAATAATTGCAAACTACAAAGAATGGGAGGTAGAGGGCATTGGAACTTAATTATAGAGTTTGGTAAGTTGTGTAAAATCATGGCTATAACCCTCCCTATTTCAGTCAGCAGCTCAGTCTTGCTCGACTAGCTGGACACTTACCTGCTTCATCTACCTGTTTTCAAGTCAGTTATACACATCTGCCTAAGTTGAAAGTTGAAACATTGATTGTGAATGGATGCAAAGAAAAACTTTGTCTCTTTGGGGACACTCAGGTATTGGAACAAATTGTCTGGAAGATTGTGTAGTCCCAGAGTGTGCAGATTCCTAGTGGTGTTCAGTATCTAGCTGAGAAGAGGCCTGATCAGCCTGCTCTGAGCTCAGAGTTGACCCTGCCTGCAGCAGGAGGTTGGGCTACAGCCCTACTGATGAGGTCCTCACCAGCCTGAATAAACCTCTGTTCCTTATGTTTTGCCTGTGCTTGTGGTGGACAACACTTTCATCTATGGGGTTCTTTTCATTAAAAAATTTAAGGTTAAAAAAGGAACTCTAAAATACTGGCAAGTAAAATAGAATCATCTGACTCTGTATGTAGAGAGCTTAACAAATGCTTTTTCTTGAGGTGATGTGTTCTGCCATGCCATTGGATCTGTTGAAATGTAGCTTGTGGAATAACTGCTGCAACTACTCCAGCATGAAGCCAGAGGTCTTTATTTAGGTTCTGGTAGTTACTCAGAGGTGGGAAAAATTTAAACTTAAGAGATTACTGGAGCTAAGCTAATTAATTATCTTTGGGCAGAGAAATCTTAAGAGACTCACGGAAGACTCCACTAGGTAAGCTAAATTTCCCTCCTACTCCTTGCTCTCATTTGAACTTAGCCAGAATCCCCTTCTCAGTATGGGAAGATGGCTTGGGGGAAGAGAAGAAAGAATAAAAAAGAAAAGACAAAAAAAGGTCCAAAAAAGAATCTTTGGATAAGTTTGATATTTGTGAAAAATTAACTTTCATTATGGTTTTATTTTGGTTGGCTGGGGGGGTGGAATGTAATTGCAAACTTTTCAACAGTGAGTTGCTGTTCAGATTCTGGATACTAGGTGAGCTGCTCAGACCCACTTCTGCACATCAAATTGGGTGTTAGAAGGGGGCAGTCAATGTCATAAGCCAGTCTGGGCTCTTATGTAGAAGAAACTACAATAGAAAATATTTTTCCTTTTACCCTCTACTTCTCTTCCCTTCATGCTGACTGCTGAGAGGTTTTTAAAAGCCTATTGCCATCATAAGCACATGGCTGGGTTTTACCCTTTATCAAGCACAGAGGAGGCTGGCCAGCCTTTTGAAATTTCTCAGCAGTCAGCAGGAATAAAGTGGGCATCCTAGTGGGAGGAGTAATTTTCGGCTTCCTGACAACAATTGGCAGAATGCTGGGAAAAGCTATTAAAAATGAGGTTCGATCACTGAAGTCTATTTTGGCCTATATTTAATGAGATGTGTCAGCTATAATTTACAATAAATGGCTAATTGTTAATAATAGGCCTGTCTAAGACAGTCTGTGACTTCAGCAGATCTGTACAATACAACCCCATGTGCTGGCTGGGTTCTTCTCTATTGGGTACCACAGGTCAACTGATCACTGCAGTGAAGGAAGAGGATGTCACAGGAACAAAGGCATTGTTAAATTTAGAATAAAGTGCAACTGCTATGTATTATTGAACATACTACATGGGTAAATTACAACAAAGAAGTTAAAAACTAAAAATTAAGATGTCACCTCCATATAGCAGTGGCAATTCACCTCCTCTCCTAATTGTGCTCAGCAGCAAGATGAGAGGTCTAAGGAGAGAAGGGTTCTTGCTCTTAAGACTTTGTGAAGCTTGCTTGCAAAGGTTTCTTTGTGGCTTTGCATAAGTTACTCCATCTCTTGGTGCTTCAGGTTTACACCTGTAGAATGGAATGACACTTTTTCTGGAAAAAAGAGGAGGATATATGCACACTGAAGTAGTAAATTCCTGCCAAATCAATTTATGACATAATGGAAATGTAAACAAGACTAAACCTAACTCTCTTAATCTCTCTTAGTGTCTTGTTATCATAAATATTTTCTTGGGAATCTAATTAACTTCTTAACTCCAAGAGTAGCCAAATGAAACCATTCTAGCAAAGATAATGGTAGTACTAAAAAGTTATGGTTTTGTAATCTAGCAAATTTTAATGCAGGTAATGCTGACAGGCAGAAATTCTGCAGGGATGTCAGTAGTTTTAGAACCTAATAATGCGAGTTATTTTTCTGAAGATGTTTTGTTGTAATAGACTAGGTTATTTGCCAGTTCAGCAGTCAGTACAGCATCACATCAGATGGTGAGGAACTTGGCAAAAGCATTTGAAATTCATTTAAATTATGTTGCCAGAACAAAGATCATATTGTCAGTATTTTGATAAATTGTAATTTCTGTGGTGAAAATTTTTAAAAGTTTATTTCCTGGCAATTAGTGTTGTAGCATGCCCTTACATTGCTGACTAAGCTCAGATTGTTTTTTAACTAATTGGAAAAATATTCTAATGATACCTATGGAGGATATATCCATGGTGTCATTATAGCATAGTGATGAGTCGTGACTCATTAATATTAGGTGTTGATAGTCATCTGAGTTTTCCTTGTTACCCTTTGTCTTGAAGGAGGCAGTAATATGTACTGTTCATATAGAAAAAAATATTAAATAGAGAGTTTAGATGAGCTTCCCTTTTAATTAGGACTGTTTTAGAGTGGAGGAGAATGTAAACAACATTTTCTTAAAGGGAAATGTTGTGATTCTCCTTGATAGTGATTTTAAAATGTGTAATTCTTGCATGCTATCCAGTCACATGAAATTGGGGCACACTTTTATTCTGAAGGGCTGTGATGTTGTGAGGGATATCTGGCTAATTGACGAGTCAAGCATGGTTACAATGTATTGCCTTCAACAAATTTCAAAGAACTAATTTAGCCTTCAAAGTCACCATTGGTTAAAGTTAGGTCAGCTTGGGGCCTTCTTGCACAACAGTGTGTCCTCAGTTAATTGTGTTGCATCTAAATGTGCATTCTGACTAAGCATAAAAATTGTATAAAAGAAAAAATGTAGTTGATGAAGATGAATGCACAGACTGCCAACATGGCTTGTTTAATAGCCTCTTCAAATGTGTTAGTGTCAAGTTTCAGCTCAGAGCCCATTATCCAGTGCAGCAGCAGATCTGTCCTACAAGCAAAATCTTAACCAATTGGTAGCAAGGAAAAGGATGTTTTCCAGTCTAAGCTCTACAGAGTTAGGTATAAAACCATTAGAATGTATCAATTCAGCTTGAGTAAGACTTCTAACAATAAGTGTCTGGAGAATTTCTTCTTCATAATTTTGCCACATCAAATAGATGATAGTGGGAATCCTAGAGCTTTTTGTTAGTAATTAATCTAGTGCAAAGACAGTACTATAACAATGCCACATCATTCAGGTGACACAGCTGAGCACTCTAGAAGAAGAAGATAATGTAGTAAATGATATCTAGGTGATGTAAGGAGGTAGGGAAGTAGCAACACAAGGAATATTCTATGCAGATGTATAGGTATTATACCTAAAGTATGCTAGTCAAACTATTGGTTTGTTGTTTGTATGGATCCTGTTCATGCCAGCCTGAAGGTTTGCAAATCACAACCAACACAGCAGTATCTGCTCAAGAGCATCAGATTAACCAATCTCTGTACTCCTGTATTTTCTTTGGGAAATATGTTTGCAGCAGTCATTAAGTGCTTGTTCAGGTTTGTACACGATATGCTTTCATACCAATAAACTCAGCATGGGCCTGTAAGCCCTGTACAATTTCTAGTTATGTAATTGTGAAAGCTTATTGCAGCATAACTGCACACTGTGGGACATGACACCAGAACTCCTGGGTAGCTAATCCTCTAATTCCACCTTTCTATGTTTACCATCCTGCCTCTGTACTTGTATCTTACCTTCTTCATTGACAGCAATGGTCCTGCTCAGGATTGTTACCCATCTTTGCTTTTCAGATATGCAGTATCATCCCAGTGTCAGCTAGATGAGAACAGCTTTCACCCTGGAGAAGCACCTGGAGCAAGCACTGCAAGGCATACGATACAGAACTGCAGTTTTCTTACCTGCAGATATACTGGACTATATTGCACTGCTATGATACGATTAAGATCCAGAGACCTGAGTGTTCTTTAGCTATACTTCCCTGCTGTGAAGAGCTAGGCAGGTCTTGTCAGGGCTTCTGATACTCCTGGATGGTGCCTCAAACAGAGAGTCTGTCTGCCACAGACTTGTTTACGAAGAAGGCAAACTTGTAGATACGAAGAAATGATGGTGACTGTGATGATGACTGTTACAAAAACTGGGATGCCAGACAACAGCATGACGTTCCTCTGGGTATTCTGGAAACAAAATTCCAAAGACATTTTCAGCAGTGGGTCCAGGTTGCCCGCACAAAAGAAGACTTCAAGTATCTGGAACATCAGTTCAGTAAGTATTACTTAATATTTCTATGGCTATGTGGCATATCTCTGAGAACCCTTCTGGTGAATGACTGTAATACAAGGAGAAATGCTGGCTTCTCACGGAAAAGAGAGCTCTAATTTAAAGTTGAAGCCATATGAGGGACTTATGCAGAGGCTGCTTCTAGCTATACCCCTGTTGTGCTTATCTAGATGGGTACCAGCTGTGGGGACTTAGGACAAAGAACAGACCTGGAAGTGCATGAGGAAATACTCATATTTCTGATTACATTGCATGGCCAGGTGTCCTTCAGTGGATGATGCTTTCTAAAAGTGGATTTCTTATTACCTACTTGTAGTATCTATTTATGAAAGCAGAAGATTCTGAAAAAAGGCAAATTAGGCTAATTTTAACAAATTATTAATTTATTAATTAATACTAATTAACCTAATGTTACTCGTTGGAACCTTTATCTGAACAAAAGCAATTTGCGTGCAGAGTTACTAGTTCTTTACTAGTGTGATTCAGTGAAAGCTGTGCTAAGTACCAGGGGACTGTCCTTGCTGGTGTTCTTGGTAATGTGTAAACAACACATTCATGGACTGCTGGAATATGTATACCCTCAGTGGATCAATCACTGTCAAAAAATACCCAGTTCTCTTAAAGAACCTTATCTTTCTGAAATGTTTTCTTTCCTCTGGTTCCCATACCTCTGTGGGAAGATACATAGGACAGCAAAAGGCTAATTGATGTTTTTGCAAGTAAAAGACCTTTGTAACAAACTCAGGAAAAAAATTAGCCCCCCATATCTACAGGAATTCAGATGATGTTACCACAGGAAATGGCATTCCTGAAATGCTGTGTATCAGCTGTTAAGTAAGGGATGCCATGAAATTTTCTACCTCTGCTGATATTTCTTCTTCTGGAATCATTGGCTTGAGACAATAATTGAATGAGTGAGCAAGTTAAAATCTTGGATAGTTCAGAGCAAGAACCTGCTTTCCTTTTGTAGCAGGAGCTTTGTTAACAAGATCCAGATGCTGAGCTAATGAGTGTGTTTAATAAGCAGATGGGTGGTGGGAGTGGTTCTGTCTCTATAGGAAGCAAAGAGAGCCCTGGGAAAGACAGACAGTAACAGGGCTGTGCCTGATTGCATTGTTAGTATGTGGTACTAGTTGGGATGGAGTAATTTACCAGCATGTAAGCTTTCTTTTCAATGTTTTATTAAAATCTTATCCCTGTTTGTTTTTTATGTTGTAATGAGTGTAGTATAGGGATATCTTTAGGAAACTATGATAAAATAATCTGAAAACTCTAAAAAGATTCCCTGTGGAAAGCCCAAGGACTGAATTGAGCCATGAGACTTGAACAAGCCTTAAAATTGAAACAATGCATCTAATTTTAATTGAACTTTGTTATCCAGGGAGCTCTTGTAGAACAGATTTTTAACCAGAAATCTTTCTATAAAGAGTAGGGTTGGAGAGCTTTCTTTTCCTACTAAAGAAGAAGATGTTGAGAAAGTTATAGATGTAGTATCTTGTAAAAGTTCTCCTTGTAATCTCTGGAAGGTCTTCTGACAGGTGATGACTGTGAAGATGTGACTGGCTGCATGAAATGACAAGGTAGGATTTGGGACTGTATGAAAGCATCACTCTTCCTATGAATAATAGCCAATACCATAAATTGGTGTATATTACCATTTCCCCTATCTGTTCATACTGAGTGTGGGTTTGAAATCTGAATAGCATGTCTGTTTCATGTTGGGTGGTAAAAGCTTTTAATTTTTCTGTTTTTGTGTCAGAACTCAGAAATATGATAGCACAAATCTAATAAGTCATTAGATGGAGACAGCCTTCTGTTCAAACATAAACATCTATCACTATAAACTATCACTCCCTGGTAGGCTTGATGACTTATTTTCTCCCAAGTGAAAAATGGTCACTGGCAGTTAGTATACTTGGTAGGGGGTCTGTAATAGTTTGTAGAAGCTGTTAAGAGAATTGTCTGGAAAAAATGGCACAAAATGTATTAAAAGATATTTACTGAAGTATTAGCCTTCTTGAGGCACTGCAAGGAGCTCAGTGCTGAGTCTTTCAAGGATGCTGGCTCTCTTTCACCTGCAGACATTTGAAAGTTAGTATGTGCCTCAAGGATGCATGTAGAAAAGGTTCTGATTTTACTGTGATTTCTTCTGTTAGATAAAGTGGAGGTGTTTGGTGGTGTGGTTTTTTGTTTGTTTTGTTTTCTTGGTTTTTTTTTTCTTACTGTGAGGAAAGAAGGAACAATGCCGAGGCAGAAAGAAGACAACTGCATCTTTCAGTGGTAGTGTTGTTTTATGGTTATGCAAAATCTGCAATCATGGCAATTATTTAAAATGTGAAGGGAGAAATAAGTTTTCCCTGAAGAGGCAGGAAAATTCTACTAAAGCATTCATATTTTGCAAGGTCTTTGGACTGATGTCTCTTTGTAATTCATTTGGCCTACCACCAGTGATGAGTGAAGCATGCAACATTTAGTCTGTATTTCATGATAAAAGTCTTTCCAAGCAGGGAAAGGTCTTTAATCTATCCAACAAAGGGATGAGTTTTTTAAAAACAAACAAAGAAACAAAGCACCTCCCAGAACTCAGAAATTGTTTGCTTTGATTTTTACATTTTAGTTCCAAATGAAAGAAAAAAGAAGGGCTTTCTTTTTAATGCTGCTACCTTGTTGCTTTATAGAGCAAATAGATTTATAGAACAATATTGTATGAACAGCATGCATTAAACAACCTTACCACAGTATTGTATTTTATGCTTTCAATAAGGAAATGCAGGTTGAATTCCTTGACTGTATGTAAATAAATAAATAAGTAGTTAGTCACCTCTTTGCTAATTTTTTCTTAATTCACAATTGGACAATACTGTTATAAAAATTATGCTGTTGCAAGACACCAAAGATCTTTGATACTTATTAAATTGATGAGATTCACCTGACTAAATCAAAGATGGTGGCAAATGACTCTGCAAGACCAAAACTGTGATCAGATAGTCATCTACCCTAAGAATATGCTTTTTAATGGAAAAAATTGTTTACTTCAAGACTATAGGACAGCTTTTCTCAGATTATAGAAAACCAGCACTGCAGATTTAATGTTCTTTGGAGGGAAAAATCATAGAAATGGATGCTTTGAAAGAAGCATAGAGATTAAAAGATTCAAGATAACATCTCTGCAAACTATAATTTAGAAAACTGCATGCTGTGTTCTGTAATCAGTGAAAATGCAGGCACACAATCACTCTTTTCCTTATTAAAGCTTATATTTCAATGTACTGTTGCAAATCCATCTTGTTCTCCAAATAAGATCAACAAATCATCCAACCCATTAGTACTCATGAGGACAATATTTGAATTCAGGGTCCTATGGCAGGTTTGGGAAGATAAGAGGACAGGAGCCCTGCAGCATGAGGGTACATGCTGCAAAGGAGCAAGGAGGGACTCTACATTCTTCTGGCATGGCCAGTGCTTGGGAACAGCTGAGAATTCACAGAAAAAGTGGAACAGTGCAGAAATCACATTACGGTGGTCACTGGTTACAAATTCAAACTGTCATGGCAGGATGTGCATACACAGATTTACTTAGGCTGCAAGCATGCATCTTTGTTCAGGTCTACCTGAAGCAGTTGAATAAATTGTTTTCATGGCACAGGCTGGGAAAGTGCCTTGATATGCTGCAATCAGTGCCACCCTCAGCTCAAACCATCTTTAGTGGTGTACTCAAAGAACTATGTGGAGAAGAAAGTTACTGCACCTGGATGATCATCATAGCCCTCTGCTGCCTTTCCAAAATTCCCTGCAAATCTTTGTATGGTTATTCTCCATAATGTGTTTCTACCTAAGTAAACTTAGCAGACACAAGGACTTTAATCTGTTTAATAAACTGGGTGACCTAACCCAAAGTAAATGGGAAAGTTGTTCTGCTGCAAACTGGAAGCAAGTTTATTTGCTCCAGGCACACCTGAAAGAGCATTTCTGCTCACAACCTGAGGAACTTCTTGAAGGACAAAAATCTATGTAGATCAAGCCTAAATATCCAGCACAAATTCTCCCTCAGACTTCTCTCAGAGGACTATAACTCTGGGTGACACTGAAAAGTATACTTCCTTTGAGGGAATTTAGCAAGATCAGAGAGATCTTGTAATCATGGTTAGAAGCAATCCTTTACTGCTGGTCAGGAGGTAAGTTCTGAGGCACTCCAGGAAATTATATACAGGATACCCTGAGCTGAGCAACCAATAAACAAGACAATAAGGTTAATGACTGCTTCTAAATACTTGGGGGTTTGTTTCCTCTGGAAACACTGTAAGGCCTGCTGAACACAGGCTTCTCCAGGATGCCTGCCATACACAGCACATGTAGTATTTCCTAGGAAAGATGCATGCTGATAGCCTTGACTAATGTTGCTTTTACCAAATGCCTGTGTGGTTGGATTTTGTTAGCTGCAGTCTTTTAAAAATGCTTTTGAGATCCTAATCTACAGGAGTCAGTGCTTGCTATTATCTCTGCATACATTAGTCACTAGATTGTTACTTTAAATTTCCAAACAGGCAACTTGCATTCATATGTAAAATAAATTAAGGGTTGAGGCATGAGAACAAACCACTTCTTTTGGCACTGAATTTTCAGGCCTGAGAAATCCTACGGTGCACAAGAATATCTTGGAAGTGTTCGTAACTGGACCTGCTGGGAGAATGGCTAATTGGAGATTCAATCAGAAATAAGTTCTTCTGCTATCACACTTTGCATTAGAAAGCTCATTTTAGCAGGATGGTGGCAAAGTTCCAAGTGTAGATAAAATGTAAGATAAAACATATATATATATATATACACACACAAATTATGCTACAGGTTTAAGGAATCTAGAAGAGTTCCCAGTAAGTTTAGTAGTTTTATTGCCATTCTTTCCTCCAACTCAAAATAATCATTTTATCTTGGGAAAAAATATGCTGCTTTTATGATGCATATGAATTTAGAAGTTTGCAGTGTTAGGTGGTATTTACTGGTTGGTGTACAGTGGGGAGCTTCTAGCTTTTGAGTGGCAGCAGGTGTTGCATCCAACTACTTACACAAAGACTCGTGATATAAATGCCAACTTTGAAATGAAGGGAAGAAGGAAATGCAGATACAAGTTAAAAAACTTAGTAGGCTTTCAGCCCTATAAATTTTGCATTGCTGAGTAGGAACATTCACTTGAAAGGTATGTATTTTAGCAAGTTTTAAAATTTTGGATGTACTAATCAAGTGCTAAGGTCTGTTAACTTGTTCCTGGTGTTGTGAGGATGTATTTACTTCTTCAGACATTATCTTTAGATGTTGCATTGTCATATTCCATCTAACACTATCTGTTATTCTTATTTGTACATAAATTAGTTTTAGTTGCAGTTTGTAGGATGCTGATGGAGTTTCTAAATAGGCTGGAGGATGATCTAAATGAGGCTCCCAGAGACAATTAATTCAAACTGTTATGTTAGTTGTGTTGTCACCTGATCCCAGCTCTACTGTACCTGAGAATTTCATAGACTCTCAGAATTGGTTGTATGGGATGGGACCCTAAAAATCATTTAGTTCCAATCCCCCTGCTGTGGCCAGGGCCAGGGCAACCTTCCCATAGACCAGGTTGCTCAAAGCCCCATCCAACCTGGCCATAAAGGCATCCAGAGAGGGAGCATCCACACATTTTCTGAGCAGCCTGGGCCAGTGTCTCACCACCCTTGCACTCATGATTTTCTTCCTAATGTCTAACCTAAATCAGGTTAAATTTAGGTCTGTTTCTCTAGAGGGCCTTTCTTTCAAGACAACTTTAAGATTATAAAATTCATGAAAGTACAACATGGAGCTGTTAGATTATATTTTTGATTGGTGTTAAGAGGCATTTTGAAAGATTAGTATGTCACTCATAGTTGCTTTGTGGTCAAGACAAACATCTGTTCTTTGATTGTGTGCCTGCAGAATCATGTTTGTTTGATCTTGAGTCTTGAGGACATTCCCAAGAGCAAGAAGTGTTAAATCCTAATGAGATCATGGCCATAATTTAATGTCTTTCTCAAGCTCTATCCGTGAGAAGAAAATGGTTCTAATCCTTTTTCATTTTGTCACTTGGTTTGGTTTGCTTGTTTCTTTGTTTCTCTTTCTTTGTTTCTTTGTTTCTCTGTCTTTTCTTTTTTCTCTTTCTTTCTTTCTTTCTTTCTTTCTTTCTTTCTTTCTTTCTTTCTTTCTTTCTTTCTTTCTTTCTTTCTTTCTTTCTTTCTTTCTTTCTAGCATTTGTTTCTTTCTTTCTAGCATTTTGTTTCTTTCTCTCTCTCTTTTTAGCATTTTCTTTGCTTCTCTGTGGATTTTTCCTTAGCTGTAGCTTATTTTCTTTTTTTCTTCCTCCTAATGACATACCATCTTTCTTATTTGACTTTAAAATCTGGTTTCAGGTAGTCTGTAGCATCTGAGGAACATATAGTTTCCTATTCACTACAGGTAAAATTATGTACCCATGCTGGCCTAGTCAAATGCTCAACTGAATCTCTTGTGTATATGTAATAATTCAGTGCATATGTAACAGTTCAGAAGTCTATAATATAATTTTGGGATGCCTGTTATTGTCAGAATGGAGATAATTCAAACTTGGTTTTAGGTAGAGAGGCAAACAGAATGTCCTTTTCTATTTAACAGCATTAGAAAATACGTTCAGTTCTGGTGGTAGTCAAAGGTTATTGTTACCTTTTTTGCTTCAGTTAAAAGAATTGAGGAGTGAGGAAAATGCTACACCATTAGAAATTTAATCTTGAGGTACTTTAATTATACTACATAACTTCTCCATGAGTGAAAAATTGTTTTAATCTATCAGAGAATGGTGAAACAAGGAGTGATTGAGAGCTGAAACTAGACTGATTTGAGTTGGATGCTAGATATAAAACATGTAAGGGAGGGCGGGCTATTAACCATTGGAAGTCAATTGAAACTTTGTGGTGGATTGGACAGTTACAAACCTTGTGGTTCACTGCATATTAACCCATCTATGAGATAAGAAGAGTTTGGTTTTTTTATTACCCCAAATACAGTCTCTGTATTATTAGTAGGCTTGAAATTAATAAGTATATCTACAAATGTGGAAGAAGCCTTGGTGCATTAAAATCTTGCAGCTTGTAAGGGTGGCCAGCCCTTCCCTGTTCTTTGCACCTAGGAAAGACTGGAAAAGTTAAAATGGAAGTATACCTGTTCTTGCCAAACACAGCATGTTGTTGTTTTTCAATTAAATGAAAAGCAGTGTAGCTCAAAATATGCCATCAGTCAGATTAAAACTGCTGTGTATTGTGGGGGTTTTTTTGGTTTTTTGGTTTTTTTTTTTTCTTTTTCGTTTTCTTTTTTTTTTTTCAGCCTACTTTGAGGTAAGAAAAGCAGGGTATGAAGCAACACTTGAACAGCTGTGTTAATAGAGCTCATGTGAACACAATCTCCTGAAATATAGAAATGAATTCTGAACCCTTCCCAAAGGGAACTCTGTCAGTGTTAGTGATTTGGTATGTATGATATGCATCATGATAGGAAGTTTTGCTGTGAGATAAGTTTCCTAACTTTTGTTTTGCTGGGCATCCTCATCATTTCTGCACAGATATTTCATCCAAGAAAAACATTAGAAACTATTCTAATTTTTCTAAGGTTTCTAGGAATTTCTTCAGAGTCTGATGAATTGTGATCTGATGGACCTAATGTTAGGAGGCAGGACAGCACCACTGCAATAGTCTAATGCATCCCAAGTAGTTTAGTTTTGATGTGTGTATGCTACACTGTTAAGGAGCAGGATCAGACTTCCCAGCCTGGGAAAGGCGGTAGAAAAATGAATTTCGAGCTTAGATCTGTAGAGTCTAGATGGGGGGTTATTGTATATCTGTACTGTGCACAGGAGGGAGGTATGAGGAAGGTGATGATGCTTTAAAGATGCTTACCATATTCATTCTGCAGAGCATCATTTCTACACCACTTCTGTCCCAGAGCCTTGGACCAAAATGTGAGAGTTCTGCATGCAGATGTGAACTGAGTTAGGGTTGCATTTGAGTTAACTTTGTAATGAAGACACATTGTAAATCTATTTTTCATGACTTCTAAAAATAAGAAAAAACTAATTACATGTCCAGTTTGGGTGAATGACCTTATTCCACTGCCCAGTTTCCCAAAAGTTAACTTTTTGGCTTGGGAAGTGGATTGTCTGATCTTCTGACAAGCAAAAATTCTAATGGTGGGTTTTTTTGGTAGGGACATCTGACTACTATAGAATCTGGCCTATGAATTAATGTTGTAAAAGCTACCTTAAAATATCTGCCGGTATTTATTTCTGGGATTATAATCGGGTATGGGTTTAAAATAGTAATGTGGAGAGAAAATGTCATCTGTTCTTCTGTGGAAATTCTTCTTACCTTCTTATCAAATTCTTGAGCAATCAAGTGACCCCTATTAAAATGGCCTCTAGCTACTTCTAGGTTTTAAGTGTGTCTTTTCTTACAAACTTTCCCACTTTAAATGAAATAGACACTGACAAAATAATTGGTAGTAATTTTTGTACCAGTGCTAGTTTTAACAAAGCGTTCAAGTAGAAAATATTTTACAGATCCAGCCATTTCCTATGTGTCACCAGATAAAACTTTATCCATCAGCACCTAGATCTTAAAGCTAGTACTTGTATTTTTCTTTCATGCTATATTTTTTTCTTGTTAATAATACAACTGTCATTTCTAATAAAATATGAAACAACCATCCAGGGAAATAACCCTGGTGATAGAGCAGGCTGAAACACCAGAGTGCGTGAACACAAGTGCTCAATAGGTTGGAATACAAGTCTGTCATTAAACTGAACCTGGGGAGGGACTGGGACTGAAAGCACTGGGGTGAAAATGGTTTGCTGTTAGGAGACTAATTCAGCTTCTGTTGGGCTGTTCAGGTCATTGGAATCAGATTAGGCTTCTGAGATTTAAAGGAAATCCTACAGTGAAGGAAGATGTGCTGTCAAAAATCAGGCAGTATGAGAATGAGCAGAAGAGAGCCTCTAGAAACACGTACAAGAATTGAGTTCTTTAGACAGCCTCTCTGCCAGAAGTTTCCCTCTATTTTTCATCAGCCTTATTGAAGGAAAGGATGTGAAATTCAGTCAGAATATTTGCACATACAGAGATCACAGGGAGCTCTATGGGTCTTATTTTTGTTTTGATTCCAGGTGGAAAGAACAGTGTAGTAGAGTAGTCCTTATCTGCCTATTCTGTTTCAAATTGATGGGACCTATGTAGGAAAGATTTCTTTTGCATGTGGAGCTGGGGAATGTTTTTTCTCTCTTTTAACTCTCCTTACTCAGGTTTATCCAGTAACTCAAGATAATAAATTGTCAGCCACCTGGCAAATTGTTTCTCCTCTCTGTGCTTGTTTCCTTTACAAAAATGGAAAAGAATGTATTTTTTCCTATCTTTACAAAACACAGTGACAGTTCTGGATGGACAGTGCATTAGGAGACTTCAGTATCACTGTTACTGTAAATAATGTTGTTTCTTTGTCCTGAAATACTGAAGACAAGTACCTGGGGTGGATTCCAAGTGGATAAGGAAAGTAAAACTGCCTATTTAAATGATAATTATGTTCTTCTCATCCCCCAAATAACAGCTAAAATGTCTGTGTTTTTCTCACTGAGCAGGCTGGTTGGTTAATGGACGATGTCTATTTGCAGTTAAAGCTATTGCAATGTTTACAATTAAGCATATACGTAGAACAGGGTAATCAGTATGAATGCAGTTTTATCACCAATGTTAATTATCTAATATTTTCCAGCTTACAATAATGAGAAAATTCCTTAGGCATAAATGAAAATGAACCTATCAATTACAATTTTTTTCTTCAAGATAATGTCTGACAGAACATTTGCTGCCCCACAAAAAATGGAATCTAGAGAAAAATTAACAAAATTAATAACTTGGTTGTTCAGGCTCTATAGCATATAAATGTACTCATATATTACATGATGTGTGTTCTCATTTCCTTGTGGGGGGAAATTTCCAAGTTGGTGACTGGAATTACTCATACAAATGTTTCTCTTAGAGAGGTTTGTATGTGCAGCCACTTCTAAAATTTCTAAAGAAAACACTTAAAAGCAGCAGAACAAACCCTGGTTTTGAATGTAGGTTGTGAGTGAGAGCAGAATTGATCTAAAAGCTATTATTTACTATAATAATTTTCAGAGATTCACTACATCAGAGCCTAGGAGAAGAGTGTATGTGCTGCTTTATGCAGAAACAAAGCAAATACTCTCTGGCATGTCTCTTTTATATTCCTGAGCAACTTGCCCTTTTCATATTATTGCTCATCAGCTGAGGGCTAATATCACTTACAATCATTCTAACCAGACGTTCTCAAATGACCTTTAAAATAAGGTTTGTTATCCTCCATCCTCCAAACCTCAGTAAGCAGCCTAGGTTAATAGGCAGTGAGTGAAACCATGAATAAGCAATAATTTTCAGGAAAACTAATCTTGGATGTCTTGCAAGCCCTGTGATCAATTTTCATTTTAAAGTCTGTCTTCAAATGAAAACTGGAAGACACTAAATTACTCTCTTAAAAAAATAAAATATGGGAATAGCAATGACTTCTTAAAAGCATTCCAGAAGCTGAGGGACACAGCCATGGTCTTGCTGGGCTCCAAAGGGAAGTGTAGGACTAACCTTCCTTAAGGATTTAGGCTTCCTGAGCAAAGAGCAAGAAATAGTCTTTTTCCCAACAAAAGCCCCAGGCAGTGAGCTCTCTCTGCCCCTGAAACTTGTGTTGGGTGCCTTACCGCAAGTACACGCCTTGCACTCACTCTGCAATGCAAGTTGAAATATATTAAATATCTGAAATATATTCTTTCCCTTTCAGAAGAGGGGATTAATATTACACAAAACTTGTGGCAGAAAAAAACTAAGGCTGCTTTCTCCATCTTGTGTGGTAATCCCCGTGTCAGACCTAGCTCCATTTATGTCTGAGGCAGAAATTTCAGGGCTCTTCTCCATGTCTGCAGAACAAAGGGGCAGTTACTGTATTTGATACCAGTAACAAAGCAAGGTAAAGCCACTACCAGCAATGCAAGCTGTTGCAGTGGTTCATTATACTTCTCTTTTGCATGTGACCAAACTTAAGACTTATATTTGCTGTGCTCGCTTGGAGGAACTTGATAATTCTGAATCAGATCTTATCTGGCAGAACTGGCTCTTTCTCCAGTAGTTTTGTTTTACTGGCACCTGTGTAAAAATGTTACTGTAAGTAAGCTGCAACACTAAGGACAGAAGCAGCATACCCTTTCAAAGATGGAACAGTCTCTCCTTTTTTTAATCTGAAATATTGCTAGGCAACATGCCTGTGGGTACTGTCATAAACCTTCAAACTTTTAACCAAATCAAAGAGATTTTCAGATAACTTCTTGCCACTTGAAACTACATGAGTAATACTACAGATATTAGTGATCAAAAGGATTCCTCGAATCAAGCCAACTGAACAAAAGCCCCCCAAGAAAACAAACCAATAAAAAAACCCCCAACAACAACAACAAAACTGTAAACAACAACAATACAAAAAAACAAAAAAACCCTCCATAACTGTCTCTATGTTTGAACAATGCTAGGTACATTATAGAGGCATTTCTCAATGTGGCCTTTGAGCAATTATATGATATAAATTTAATTTGCTTAGTACTAAACAGAAATATTAAGCTTGCAGAAATTCTGATTTCCATCGAATGGTGGGACATGGTTAATCATAGGATATGATGGCCAAATGAAAGTAAATAAATATGATTTGTGTTGATAAATTCATATGATTTTATGAAGAGAAATAATAATCCATTAGTGCTATAAAGGGAATTGCAGTTTCTATCAGAAACCACAAAGTTCAAAGGAGTTTAATCCATGTTGATTTGTGTAGGCAGATAGATACTTCTATACAGAGATCAGTTCCTTAGAGTGCAGAATTTTTCATTACTCCAGGGTAAAAGTGCATTGAGCAAAAGTAGTTTGGACTGTGTTCTCTGAGAAAGAGTTCCTTAATCTCTTTTTGAGTTTTCAGCTCATATTTTAGTCAGCAAAATACACTGCTCAGTGTTGTAGGCAATAACACCAGGGTAAACACTGGAAATGCTTTTATTAATATGATCTAAGCATTTAATTGCCTTCAATGTAGTTTAATCTTTACACATTGAAGCAGTGCATATTGTACTTTTCTGATCTTCAAAGGACAGCTTTTCATATGGCATTGTAGAATAAGACATTATCACCAGAAACCTGACAGGACTGTAATGTTGCTTGTCAGCCAAGGGGCTAGAAAGTTTGTTATAATTATGAAGGAAGTGTGCAAAAGATCATGGTTTTCAAAAGGCAATGCTGAATACCATTTTATAATTAAAGAGAAGGGGTAAAGTCAAGATGTGCCAAGAGTGCTGGGTTCCTATGAGAAATGAAGTGTCAGAATTCAATAAGCCCCAAAGCAGAGACTTCAGTCTCCAGATAATGCATTTACAATCAGGTTACAATTAAAGAAACAAAGCTTTAAATTCTGAGTGATAAAAGGACTATAATTAAGAAGCTTAATCCCACATTTTAGGAGCCATGTTTTGATAAACCAATTATCTAGAGCAACAGTTCTTGTGTTGTTCAATTTAAACTTTTTTTTTTTTTCAGATTACAACCACATTTCTCTTTGTGCTAATATATATAAAGAGACCCAAAATGAACTAAGAAGGTTTTTTAACAAACTCTTTCAGTTTCCATTTTTAAGACAGATGGTATAACACCTAAAGCCCCTTCTCTATTCCTTGTTCTAGGTTAGGCTTTTCTTGCTTAAATATGGGTGGCTGGGATTGCAGCAGTCTAGTATTTCAGAACTAGTTTCACCTATGCTTAGCATCATCATCTCAATCTGGGAATATACCTAATGGCTGAATTTCAAATATCTTTGTGAAAGCCTGGAGTGAGTCTTCATAATTATGCAGAAAAGTAATTGAATGAAATTTCTCTCCCTCCAACTTTGATAAATTACATATAAGCATTGACCTCAAAGATTGTGAGTGTATTTCTTTCAAAACACAATGCCTTTCCCAATCTTTTAAGTACCATTTTGTGGTCCATCATAGAAACACAGACCTAGGCACCTAAAAAAAAAAGATTTTCACAGAATGTAAATTATGTATGTCCTGGCCTCTTCATCCATAATTTTCTTGCAAGGGCAGAATTCTGTAACACATTTGTTTTAACTGAAATCTGCTACAGGGCAATGTCCTAAATTTAGATCACTGACATAGTATATTTTGCCCGTGTGTAATTTATTCATTAGACATAACAATAAACTTATGTTGTCTCAGTACAGGATCATGTCAAAGAAATTTCTACAAGGCTTCTGATACGTGATGCTAAATTACAGAAGGAATCTTGTTTTGTCCTTTTGTTATGTTGAGAACTGGGATCTTCTTTTCTATATTGAATTTTCCAGAGATTATAGACTTGAAAAGTAAATAAAATCAAGTTCACAGATCCTTTAAATATTACTCTGTTTCCTTGTAGCTGTTGAAACTTGTGATGAGTGTCCTCACATCATTTATAAGATGAGAATTTATTAGTGCACTTTGGACTTTTGTCTAAATAGTTTTCTAAGTTAATGTTTGTCAGCAGATCTACAAATGGTCTCATTAAATTTGTTGTAAAAAAACTATTTTGATGCAATTTTTATATGTTTGGTTTTATCTGATTGAATGCAATTTTTATATGATATAGGCATGTTCCACTTTAGCTTTCCCACAGCCAGGAATCCTATTTCTCATTGCTCAGTTTCACATGAGCACGGTGCCAGTGCTTAGAGTGGAATCACTTCTCATTTACAGTGGTTGAAACCAGGCTTTAGGGTAGAATAATTGACTCAGTAACAATGTAAAACAATATCTGCTTTGGTCCCTTTTGAGTAGATTTATATATGATAAGGATGAGCATTTAGGAAAGGTGAACACACTATTAATATTATTGTGTGTTTTTTTCTTTATACCTTCTGCTTGGTTTTTGCACTTGAGGGGTCTACTGGGAAATTTAAGAACTCTTAGCAATTACTTCAATAATAAATTTGTCAAGACACAGCTCTTGTAATACTTTGTTCTTGGTTTTGATTCAATTATTTTTGACATTACTGAAATGAACCTAGAAATGTCTTTCCACTGGGGAATACTAAGGCAAAAAGAACAACATAATAAAGAAGTCATGAAGAAATCCTTGTGAAGAGACAAGTGATTCAAGAAACAGACAGGTGGAATGTTTCTCATTTCCTGCAGCCCTATCTCAGTATACTTCAACAAGTGAACCGTATTTTGCCATTAGTGTCTTCCATACAACTACAGCAGTTTAGCTGTGATCAGTGATCCTTTGCCTTTTACTGATCTGAGCATAAAGGATTTTGAAAAGGGAGTGGGGCAAAGAAAAGCTAAGGATTTTTTCAGGGACAGCCTGTAGCTGTTATTGTAGCTGCTTATTGGGAAGGTCTGTCTCTTTTTATCTGCTTTTCATACCATTTGATGGAATACAAAGAAATTATGAAATAATTGAATGAAATAAAGATAAAAACATTAAGAGAAGGTGTAGATGTTTGGTCACTTCTGAATGTGGGACTGAAAAACTTGGTAACCTTACACATTAATATAAATTGTACAAATGCAATGGCTTTTAAGTATCAGTTGCTCATATTCAGTCTCTACATCACAGCCTTCGTTCAAATTCTGAATACCTTAATTTAACAGATGACACTTATATGAGAATTAGTCTGAATAAAAAATACTTAGTATTGTAATTGCTTTATCTCAGTGGAGAACTCGGAAGCTTTTGTTGGTTATCTGGATGACTCCATGGAAGTTAAATCACATTGTATTTTTATTGTGCATGGTCCATTACAACTTGGCCTCTTGGAGGGAGAAAAATCTCTCCTCAACACAGTGTAATGGTACTGCATTATGATAGGATGGCACTGTAATCGGGTCATGGATTTATAGTATGTCAGTGGCAGAATTGCATGTAGATTGTTTGTCCTGCGTTTTCAATTGTTTTATGTTGTGTTTAATAGTTAGCTCTTAGAGGCCTGGACTGCTTTGGGCAGGGCTAACATACTGCTGGCTTTCCTGGACCTGGCTTCTTCCTAAACGTGAGAAAGTCTGCTAGACAGGATTTACAGTTTGATATTTGACCAGGGTTTCTGAGCATCTTGCAACAAAGTCCATGCTGCTTTTCTGTGGCTGTAGGTTCAGGGAAGACTGGAAATCTTGGAGCTGTCGAAGTTTTGCCTGAATGCCTTTGTACGTGGACAGCACCTGGTCTGCTCTGCACACACCCTGCAGACCTGCTTAAATGTGAGCGCACACAACAAAGATGTTACTATTGTCAAGTGAGGTAAACCCGTGGTTTACCTGCACTGCATGCACATGTTAGCTCTGTTACATCCTAGATTCACAGGATTCACAGAACCTAAACTGCATAAGCATGGATTTGTCTTGAAAATCTTGAGTTATTTTATAAAAAGTTCTAGTGTGCTTTGAAGTGCACAGTCTCCTATATTACGTAAAATTAGTGACTTGCTGGATCCTGTAAAATGTAAATATCTCAGGGAGAAAACAACTCCTCTCAGGTTTGCTGTTATACTCAGGGCTTTAGGTTTTCATATAAAATAAGAATATATTGGCAAAAAACTTAAGATTTCCTACTCACCTTACTGTACCTTTGCAGGTACAAATAAGTTGGTCAGGAAAGAAATTTTTTTGACAAAACCTGAATTGAAAAGACAGTACTATCAGGGGTATCAAGAATAGTGAAAATCACAAAATTAAGGTCAGATCTATGTCCCTGGTGAAAAATGCTTCCAGTCACGAACCTGCTGTGTATAGCTCAATGCAGTTTTGCACAGCTGTCAGGTTGTTCTGGGTTGGTGCCTGGTTGGTTGGTTTTGTCTTGTTGGGGTTTTTTTAAGCAGAGTTCAAGCACTGAGCTCTAACAGATAACATTATTTCTGTTTTCTACGTGTGTCATCTCTATATCAGGTCAAGATCACTTCAAAGGCAGCCCAGAGGACCTTGCATTGTGGCTCTGTGTAGATAGAGCTGACCTATTCATAAACAGAAGAGTTTGATGCTTAGGTGCACCAAATATTTTCTCAGAAGTGGAATTCAAAGCAATAAATGAAGACTGAGCTTTCATTTCTTTTGGGACTTTCTTCTTGTCTTATTTTATTTATGTATTCTGCTGAGAATTGTCAGTGTTGGTGAGATATGATCAGTGTTGGAACAAACCTACAGATCATCTGCAGCAGGTACAAATAAGTACATTTAGGGAGCCATTATTTCTTTGCATGCCCAGTGCAAGAGGTGCAGTTTGCTGTTCAGCAGTATGTAGCCTATGAAGACAGAAATCACTGCCAATGGGTACTGGTGATCTGCTTTCAGATAGGCAAAGACCTTCACATTTCCCACTCAGTATAAAGAGCAGGTGCCCAATGGCCCTGTAGTTGAGACCTTTAATTCTTCTTGTTATGTTCTGCAGTATTGCAGCAGTGATGTTGAGTGCCTGGAGTTACGTGTTTTAGACTTGACCATTTTCTGGCAGAGTATCTTAATTCTGTGTAATTTTCTATTTGTTACTATCACTACTATAATGGGCTTTATTTTTTTTCAAATTAAACACAAAGATTTTCACATGTTGAACGTGATAGATTTTTAAATCTCCTTGAGTTATACACTTTCCCCAAACCAAATCCTGTGGGTAGTAATTTGCTAATAAGCACTAATGGTTCTAGACATATCCATGCAGCTGTTAATTTTTCTCAAGATAGGCTGAGCTCCTTCCTTCATGAAGGACCCGCTGGAAATAAATAACATTTCTCTCTTGTGCCTATTGTGACAACTATCGAGCTGGTTCTATAGGATCAGTATAATTTCATATATAAAGTCTTACCCACAGAGGGGTAAGATCTATATAGCAACATGGGAGACCTTTCATAGTCTTCTGTTTTGCACTCTCCATCACTTTCTTACTCCCACTTATACTTGAAAAAATAAGGATGTTGTAGAATTGGATAGTTCAGTGACAGCTACATAATTATTTCATGCAGGGTAGTTGTGTGTGAGAGTATGTGGTGTATCTTTTTTTCTCCCTGCCTTGCTTTTCAGAATGACTTTGACAAAGAAAGTAATTGCAGACAGCACTAAAGAGTCTATAAATTGCTTCAAAGCCAAATCTTGTAAACGAGCTCATAAAAAGTCAGGAGCTTTGCAGATTATTTCTGTCCTTGTATGTTTGGCTTAATGACTTGTTTCCAATGAACCATTACCTCTGCCTCTGGAGTTCCCATAGAGGAAATTAAGCGTTAAATTTTAAGGGCTAATTTAAGTGCTATTTTTTTTTTTTTTCATTTTCCACCTGCTATTCTAATTGTAATTTTAAAAGTTTGCTTCCAGTGAGAAGGGAAACATAGGTTAAAATTGAGCTGAAATGTATTCAACTAAGTCATAACTCAGCACTAGGAAGGAGCGGATGGAAGTGGAGCAGTGAGAGTTGTATTAGACTGAAGCTTGCTGCCTAAGTAGTCAATGAGGAGAGATTGGTGGAGTCAAGCTGGAAACCAGGTGTTTTGCTGTGCTTCATTGCTTATCTTTGGCTGGGACTTTGGTTTTTGCTTTGTCTGCACTTGGGTTACATCAGGAACAAGAGGGCACAAGGGCTGTGCAGCATGAATTGATCCAGGAGAAGCAGCCTTCTCTGGACTGCTTTGTTTCTGGAAGGTGACAGGAATTTCCTCTCATGCTCTGAGTGTACCAAACCACTGGGGTCTAGGAGTGTTAAACCTGCTGCATATGTGTAGGATTCCTTCAGTGGAAGAAATGTCAAGAGTAGATCTGAATGGCAAAGCAGGGCTATTTTATGGCTGAGCTTGCTGCTTGAGTGTACACTAGGCTTCCATTGGCATATAAATAGATTTACCAGATTAATGGCTAGGCTCTGGTTTATTATCTTTCTCACCTGAGTTTTCTTCCATTATTATTACTCAACCAGCTGTATTTGCAATAACACAGTTCTGTATAAATTACTTCAGGGTTTTTGTTCCAAATAAAAATTTGAGCCTTAGCTGCTACATCAATAAGATACTTTACTGACCCTAAAAACATTAGGTGTTATTAGGCTTCTTGAAGACCTGTGTGCTATAGTTCAGTTTTAGTTCTCATATTATAAGGAGAATCTCTGTTTCTTGTTTCCTTGGAATGAAGATAAGTCAGTTCTTGATTCATTGTGGTTTGATGTTGCAGTTAAATAACATGCTGGATATTTTAAGCAAGACACTGAGATTTTTTTTTTAGGTTGTTTTAGATGACTTTAGAAGATGGAGAAGTTGAAGCAAAGATAAGCAGTTCTAAGTTCTGCTGTTCTGTCTTCTGTTAGATTCTGCCTGCAAGAATTCATTTTGGTAGCAAGTACACCTTAATCTGTCCTTACACATGCACTGAACATAAAACTGGCAACTTTCTTATCTATCTCACTGTAACTTCACAGGGCACCTTGCATGTGATGGGTCATCCTCACAGAAGTTCTGTAAAATAAGAAATCAAAGGTACCATGTCAAGTGGGGAAGTAGAACCCTGGGGAAATGAAGCTGCAAGTGTGAGTTCCATCTAAAACAGCCTGGCTGAGGTTGTACCTGATGAGTTTAACCTTATAAAAAATTAGGGGGTTTCTTTTGCCTTCAAGGTAGCCGTGGTTTTCCATTAATTTTGGGTTCTTTCTTGAGAGTGGAAGATATAGGAAGAAAGACAAAAAAGCTAATTAAAATAGAAGGAAACATTTCTATTTTCTTCTGTGACTGAGGATGAAATATGATTGAGCTGCCTCAGATGTCCAGGGAAGTTTCCTTTAAAACCCAGTTTTGGAGTATTCTCTTTCTTCAAAATCAGCATTATTCCAGCAAACTCTGTGCTCCAAGCAGTAGGCTGGAATCTGACTTTCCAGAGCCATCCAGCAATTCCTGTTCAAGCCTGCAGTGCTGGGGATGCAAACCCAGGGCATGAGCATTGCTGGAGATGAGGCTGAGTGGTTCTGTAAATGAGGTAAGGAACAGAAATTCACCATGTGTGCCCCATACGCTGAGAGACAACTGGAGACACTGATGTGTCTTAATACTGCCCCAAGGCTCTTTCCTGATTGTCTGTCTTTGTTTCTTCCTGTACAAGGTTCTGGAGAGATAATTGAACAAGAGCAAATCTGTCTGATTATGTTATGGAATTAGATGGCCTGTATATAAAAAGACTTTGCCTGTTCTCTTTCTTGCCCAGATTTCTGAGAGGTTTGGCAAGTATGCAGCTAAAGTGAACTATGTTCACATTTTAGGCATTAATTTTAATATGCACGTCGTGTTTGAAAATGTCAGCAGAAAAGACTGAATAATACTTGTTGCTTATAAATCTGAAGTACATAATTGCTCCAGCTGACATGTATGAATGCACTTTCATTAACGTGTCAAGAGGACACTTTATGCTTGCAAATGAACAGTGTTTGGGGTTGGCAATAAAATGTGAAGCACTTGCTTAAATAAAGTTTATTACAGCTTTTTAGAAAAATGTAATTAGGCAGTGTTCATACTAAATGAGAACACTGTTTTTGAAGTGTTAACTTTAATATGAAAATAGAGTTATGGTTTAAAGGGGAAGACTGCATGGTGTTCAGGGTTTACTAAAGTGAGCACAATACTAAGGTGAAATAATGCAATTTGATTTGCATGCTCACACAATCTTCTGTGGGTATGTGACTTGGGTCCACAAACTAATCAAGGGCTGGTAACCCTCTTCTACACTTCCTTAAATCAGTCCACGTAATGCAGTCACCACAGTTGGAAAATAGGTGTGTAAATGTAGAGACCCAACCTGAGAATGAAAGGTAAAGTGTCTAATGCTGCAGTTAAATCTAACCATTATACTAACCTTTACTTGCAGAAAATATTCTGTTTAAAAATTAAAAAAAAAAACTCATCCAAAGAACCAAGAAAAAAAAACTACCAAGAAATGCTTACTCTATAATGATGAAATGCAATAGTACTGAAATTTTCATTCAGTGTCCACACACTACCATGTCTTACAGTCAGGGAAACTGAGTGAGGCAAAGGCTGTTGCACTGGGATATTCATTAAAAGCTGTTTGGAAACTGCTGGTATTCACTGCTGCTAATGAACCTCTGGTCTGTTGTGTGTTTTTCTGTAGATATGCCATTACAGAGAACTAAATAGGGATTTATAGATTTAACATAAATCGACAACAACAACAAAATATTTGCAGTCTGAACATAGCTTTCAAACTTGAATGGAGCAAATGTTTCCAAAACTTCTGCAAATTCCATGGCATCAGAGGAGGTATTCAAATTTATGAGCTGCTGGCTACCAGCCTTGTGCCTGTCTATTATTTATGATACAGAATGCATGAGTTAGGTTATGCATCTGACTGGTGTCTTGCTCTTGGTTTAAATCAAGGACTGCTGAATTATGGGTTGCAATCTTTGAAGAAACAGCAGATGAGTCTCCTGTGTAATCTCTTAGTGTCACCTATAGAGTTAGGCAGCGTAGGGAAGTGATGGATATGAAGCAAGCAGGAGAGGTGCTGGAGGGTGTCAGCAGCAGCTGGCAGGACCTGCAGATGGACCACTCCACGGGCTGGAGGCAGAGTTTAGCTTGGGAAGCTGGAAAATGCTTTGATACATCACTTCCACAAGACACCATCTACCAGCAAGTCTGTGATGGAGTCTCTGGCATCAAATGAAAGCTGAACCCTTGAGAGAGCACAGGAGTCAGTGTTCTTTTTAACTGTGATAAGTTCCCTCTTGTAGGTAGTTTTTGCACACCCCCATGCTAGCTGGAGTGAATGTGATCCATGCTGCATTTGGGAGTTTAATTCTAATGGCTTTTGTGGTTATTCAGTATTTCCATTGCTAAGTAGAGAAAAATGACTTGTCTTAAAAGAATGCTTTCCAAATAAGAGTTCCCCAGTTCCATGTTTTCGTTTGTTCAAGAGATTTTAGGAAAATCCAGCCATACAGCTGTGTTTAAAAAAAATACTGATTGTCCCAAATTTTGCACAAAGGAAGTAATAATACAAGTCATATAAAAGCTTCACTGTCCATTTACAGACCTTAGATGTATTTCCCTGTATTTGTGAAACAGTTTCATCTTCAGTGTGTCTCCTGCCTGTCTAAAGATGTGTTTCTGTTCCTTATTTTATTTTTATTTTTTCTTTAGGTAAAAAGGAAAATAAAGTTGGTTTAAAACTTTCTTTCTCTTTTAGATAGGAACTTCTCAATGAAACTTTGTCTGCTCTGCAACTTCTTTCTAATTTACTTTCTCTGCTTTCAATTACCTCTTAGAGGTTTAGAGATGCTCATGTAAGTATTTTTGAGCAATTCTCATGCCTGCAAAGTGTCACTTGTAGTATGAGTGCTGCCACTTAGTGAAGATTCTCATAAGAAAAGATCTCTTGTGATGTCTGTAGAATCACGTATCTTCCAAATAGCCTCAAACCTGTAGAGTATAGAGGAGTTTGGAAAAGGTGAAATGGTTATATCACTGTATGGGATCACCCTCTGCTTTTTTAAGCAGTTAAAATAAAAATGAAGAATTGACACTCTTATTTGTGTCTGGTTTTTTCTGGCATGCTAAAATGTCACACTCTAGTGACAGCTCATGGTAGCAAATCTGGAAAATTTGTTTTAAAAAACTTAAAAATTAGCATACTTTTTTTTTCTTTCTTTCATACTCAATTACCTGTGCAACTAAAGAGGCAATCTCTCGTAGAGATAATTTTATTCCCATTACTGAATAAAGCAGTAGATGCAGAGATAGATAATATAGTAATCCCCTTGATGAAAGCTGAGGTTTATCACTAAATGTATCTTTTCCAGGATTGCGTATGAAGGATCAAACTGATTGAACCAAATCTGTGTAGTACTAGAACTCTATCTGAACTTAAATTGTATATATACAGTACATTTGTACTATAGGTTTTAAGCATAGTTATGAGCCACACTTCACTCTCAATATTCTTGGGGAGTTTTTTTTCTTTTTTGGTTTGGTTTTTTTTATTACATAACACTTCTGTAAACTTCTGGGTTCTGTGTGCATTGCCAGCTATTGAAAGTTAAATAAAGATAAGAGATAGTGGAACAGGCTATTGATATAGGAATGTCAGGTGTGCTATTGCAAGACCCAGCAACTGGTGAAAAAAATTAAATTGCCCCTACACTATGAAAGGAAATCTGTCTGTCACCCCTAGTGTCTGGATATGAACTGCTGGACTACTTCTGTTTGGTTTTTCTTATGTTTTTTTCTTTTTACTTGTTGCTATGGGTAAACCTCTAGAAGTAAAAAATGATCTCTTGTGCACAGGCATACCTTCACATGCTAATGACTGATTGGGATCTGCTGTGATCTTGGTGTGAATGCAAGAGGAGGCACAGCCATCACACAAAAACAGGAAAAATTCTGCATAGTGACTCGGTGGCCTTGATGTCTGGTGCTCATGATGTGGTGGCACTGGCAGTCAAATGCTTCCAATGAAAGAGGCACTGACATAACAAACTATTCCAGTTCCAAGTATGTGACAGCAGACTTGGTTTAGTAGTCTGATGCTAAAGAATGCTTGTATCTGCTTTTAAAATCAGTTGATAGGCAACTGAGTTTTGTTTTTGATTTAAATGAGAAGGTGTTTTGTTTAGTATGGACTGAATGTGCCCCAGATTATATTTTAAAGTTTTGTTTTTTTTCATGATCAGGGAAAACATATATTAATGGATTTAATGAGATGAGTAGTAATAATTCTATTGATTTCACCCAGGTGCAGATTTATTCATCATAAGGGGAAAATTCCCACAGTAGCAGAGAAGATTATTATTTTTTCATTAGCTATAAAATGCTTTTGTGTTAGAATATTTTTGGACACACCACAGCACTGGAGAGACTGTGATGCATCATTTGTTCACCTGAGCCTGATTATGTTAACATTCACTGTTGGGTTTTTACCATTAAATATTAACATAGACTTGGAGGCTCAGGCTCACTTTATAGTGAAGTTGCATTTTTAACCAAATAGCACCACGTGTTGTGTACCTTTACATCTACACCAACACTGCACAGCTGTACAGACATGACCTGTTGGTACTGGTGGCCAGCTCAGTGGTTTGACTAAAACATATCTGTTAGAGCTAAATTAGATTTTGAGGTAGAGGTTCTAAATGATAAACAACTTATCTCATTCTTGGGTGAGGTAGGCTAATATCTGTTCTTCCTGTGGAAATATTAATTTTTATGTGAACACTGCTCAGTTCATTTTCCCTCAATGTGATTTTATTATGCTATTGCTTTCATGAAGTATCACTGCAGAACCAGGAATGTTTTGATGTTTCTTATGTTTTCGTCTTTGTAATTCTCACTTTTTGAGATTGTGACAGCAAATTACCATGTAGCTTTATTACCAGAAAAATGGCAGACTCAGTGGGAAGTGCCTGGACATGTGATCATAGAAACCCCACAGTACCTTTAGATGGTGCTGTTGTTTTTTACTGGTCTCAGGGAAAAACCAAAAAAACCCACCAATCACCAAACAAAAAAAAACCCCAAAACCAAACACCCCCCCACTCCCAATTAAAAAACAAAACAAAAAAACCAAACCAAAACAAAATAAAACCAACCAAAAACCCAAACCAACCTACCCTGCATATATTTCTATAAAAATATCATTATACCACATGTATGTGCACTGAAAGACATAAGAGAACATGAATATCTTGCTTCACTTGAGATATTGCCCTGCTGTTTACAGGAAAAAATCAAGACTACTCTAGAAATATAATAGTCATAGAGAAAGAATGGCTGCAACATTAGGAATCAGCTTAATGATTGTGTGTTTAATTATTTCATTATTAGCCCCTATTGTGCACTCTGCATTTGTGAGAAGAGATTAATGGATACCATCTTTCGCTTCCAGCTACTGAAGAAAGATTATACTTCCTGAAAATGTAGTTTTCTGCACATACTAGTATGAAAGATTAAAGGTATCACATATAATTCTCCACTGGCAGACAAGGGAGAAGGGAACAACTATTTTGCTTCTGGACAGAAGAAGCTTGAAGCACACAATCTCTATAGAGATGTAAATAATCTGTTTATTTTATCTGTAAGAACACATAGGAAAGCATAACTAAATTATTACTAGTATGCTGTGTGCAAAAGAGTTGTTCAAATCATTGTTCTTTTAAAGTGTTCTTTTTGGGTTGTCTTAAGAAGTTCTGTCATGACAAAAACAGATATGAAAATATCAGTCATAGCTCAGCTTTTTGCAAATGTGTAGAGGGTTGCCAGCTGCTAGGCTGATGTAGCAAGCAGGTGATGTTCGAGACACAGAAGACTGAATAAGACTGATGAAATGTAGAAATCTGTATTATTAATGTTGAACACTCCCTGTACTCTAAAATCTCTGTGACTGCTGCGTAGAATCCCTTTGTTCTCTGCTACCTCTGTAAAGCCTGATGTATCTTGTTTTGAAAGTAGAACTGCCTCATTTGACCATCACCAAACTGGCACAGTGTGTGTCATAACGTGACATCAGTGACAGCCTGCCAAATTAGATGGTATCTGCTTTTCCTGTGCCTTGAAGTACCATCTGACTGGAGGTTTGCATGGTTCTTACAGCTCTCTGTAGATTGTTTTCTGGCTTCCTGACCATAAATAATAGTGGCAATAATTATAAGTGATAATACAGTAATTCTTAATGCTAAAGCTTTTGTACAGGAAACTACAACTATACACTGGAGTTCTAAACTCAAAGGAAATACAGATTTGTTTTCTCTTCCCATTATGTTGCCAGTTTTTGTCACCTTGCATGCATGGTACTAGTTAGAGACCTTGCCTGGCACACTTAGTACAATATAAAGGAACGTAGGACATGTCTAAAATTTTGACTGTCCTCTATTCATGCAGGTGATTATGATGTCTAGTGAAATTTATTCCCACCATGCCTTAGCTTTTGGAAGATAGGTTGACAGTATAAATCTGTGTTGAGGATTTTGAATCAGTAATTTATAGACTATTTGTGAGTACTGACTAACAGTAAGCAGGAAGGTTTTTTTCTTGGCAAACTAATTAAGAGAAACATCAGAGGGCTAGGAAGACAAGAAAAAAACGTGGAGAAAATAGAGAGGTGAATCTGAATGCTACTTTTTGTGCACTAGCATTTTGTTATGCTAATTTTTATGGAAAATCTATTATCAAGGTGGAATGTTAAGTTCCACAGTAATCACAGATAGATTTTGAAGACTTTATTGTCAATTTCTGGTTTTCTTTTTTACGTTTTATTTGTAAAGGGAGCATGGCAAAGGCCCAGTGCCTTTCAGATTTGGAATTTTGGGGCAAAAGATCTTTTTATTAACAAGCACCAACTGATAAAAAAAAAAAAAAAGATTTTGTGAAAATGTATCAGAATCTTAAAATTTCTGTCTCAGCATATATTGCTGTCTGTCAAAAAATCTGCATGGTTTTCTCTATGGCCAAATAGTCTGGGAATGTTCTTTGCCAATGGGATGGAAGCCATTAACAAGAGAAAAATAAAAATTCAAATGACTCCAGTCTTTCTGAAATGAAAAGAATTACAGTTTATGGAAAATGTCAGAAAAGTCCATTTCATATTCAACTGCCATAAGATGTAATTCCAAGTGTTGAATAATGTTGTGAATCAGAAAATCATAGGTCAGGCTTTTGATCTTTTGCTTATTTATATGCAGAAAAGGTACCCTCTGACTTCTAAACTCCTTATCATTTTCCTAACGGTGTTTCAAGTGATAATTTCTGTGGAATGTCTGCTGCTCACCTGTTCTCTGCTGACCCAGATACACTGATCACTTAAATTTGGTATATTGCATTTGTTATTTCTGATTAGCTGGGATGTAATCACTCCTTGAACAAATCTCAAGTGGCTTGAGACTGGGTTGAATTTATCTTGAGCAAAGAGAGAATAAATCTGTATCCTTTATTTCATTCATTCATTTTGATCACCCTGTTCACCTGAATGCTATAGTAGTTTGCCATACTCATATTTGAGTCATAGGCTGCTCAGCTCATATGTGATGGAATAAAAATACCAATGTCTGAAGCAGACATGGGTAGGAAGTGTATATTTAATCACCCCCTGGGGGTTAGAAGAACACTTAAAATCAGTTGAAGACAGTTTCATCCCCTTCTGCATGTGTAAAGATCCAAAACTGTTAGTTCAATCTCCCCTCCAGGTAGCACCTGGAATGGTGCCTCTGACTCTCTATGTGGGATTCAGCCTGATGCTTTGCAGCACAGAATGCTTTACTCTATTCTGTAAAGAGAAGACTAAATTCCAGCATCCCACACCCAGTTAACAATGTTTCCTTGTTGCTTAATCATAGCCAAGTACTTGTTAGCAATCCTACTAGTGACTCTAGTTAAGCACAAAACCAACTGAAAAGTGGCAGGTAAACTTGGCTTCCTCCATTACATTTTCTTCATGGTAGGGCACAACGGGACAAGGCTGTTAGCGCTTGACACGCGTTGTTATCTCTTCTCAGCACTGTGCAAACACTGTCCTGTGTTCCATACATTTGTTTTAAAAGCGTTTTGAAGCTCTCACTTTACAGAGATGTGTATCTGTACTAAGGCTTTTGTGTGTGAGACTGATTTGTGATCAGTGACTGAATGTTCTCAAAAGAAGATTTAGAGAGAAACAGAATTTGACAAGATTGGAAGTAACGCATCAGTAGTGAAGGATATTGAACTACACAAGCTGACTCCCAGAGTGTATTCCTGCATAATGATTTTGGCCATTGTAATGATGTACAGTAAATTAAGAGAATAAAATATTGTCAATAAGTTATTAAAGCCTCCACTGCTGAACCTAGAATACCTGTACTTTACCTATTAAGAGTGATTAAGATACTTCACCTTATCAGCCTGCAACAGTTGGGAGAAAAATGTTAACTGTTCCTTTGGTGTTGTCTATCAGCCTTAAGGTGAAGGTGGGGTTGAATTCCTCTTCCTAATGCACATTTGTTCTCATTGTAAAGCTAATATTGTAATTTCTTCCAAAACTGCCAGAAATGAGCTATAGCAGAGGTTAAATTACTTCTCACCCTAAAGGAGACAAAGAATATTCTTGGCTGAATGGCTCAGCATGATATGCATTATAGATAACTAAGGTGTTGTATAATACAAGTCTTGGCATTTGGTTATGGAAAGATCTTTAGTCCTCCTTGTAGTAAAATAACTGTCTGGAAAATAATCTGAGTCTTTTTGGAGTAATTCTAAGGTATTTTGCAATAATTTCAATTGGGAGCTCCATTTTAGTCTGTTGGTACCAGACTGTTAGTACCTGGACAGTCTGAGCACCAATCTCAGAACTCACAGGAAGGACTGGAGCCATTAATGCAGTGATTTTCTGTCTGAAGAATGTACAATGTGGATTTTTTTTTTTTTATGAGATGTGCAGTATACTGGGATTTGAGTACTTTTTTTTGATTTATACACCACTAAGTAATAAAACCCTTTTTTCGACAGAGCAATTGATCTAAAATTTTAAGGCCTTACCTGACTGTGTACAGAAAGAAAGCAAGAAACTTTGTATTCTATCAGTGATTATTTAAAATTAAGTTATTGAAATGAATTAATCTAAGAAAAAGTAAATAAAACCCACATTTGATTAAAACAGATTTTGCGTTCCTTACTGAAACAGACTTAATTGTAATTAAGTATAGAAGGTGGCGAATAAATAATTCTTGGATTACTTGTTTAATGTCTATTACATGATTACTTTCAACTTCTAGTAGATTATTTTTCATTATTTTCACCAAGTCCATGTGAGAATAGCAAGAAATTTCTAACTCAGCAGAAGATAGAGGTATTAAAATATATGAGTCCTTATTAAAAGCCTTAACAAAAGGATGTATTTCAAGGAGAAGTCTGGATTGAAGGAAATTGGAGTGTCTGTTAAAATTATTAAGATAACCCAACTGTGGCTCCTAGATCAAAAAGTCAAGTGTTTCTTGAGAGTGAAATATCCCTTCATTTCCGGTAGAGCAGAATTAGGGAGATCTACTTTAATCACTGCTCTTTGATGTATCTGTGGAAAAATTAAATTAATTCAGAAGTTATTTTTGGACATGTTTTGGTAGGACATGGAAGACATGATGCTCAAAATGGCATAGAATTTAATAGAGAGGCAACATGAATGGGATACTTGACCAGTGAAATTACAACGTTTTAAAATGGGCTGTCGTCTGACAAGGTTTTACATAATAGTTGGCAGTCACAGATATGACCAACTTCTGTATAAATGCATAGAGGCGTTAGTTAAAAATAGTGGATGAAGGGATCAGGTACATTAAGGAGCTGGAATTTGTTGATGTCACTTTTAATCTTTTGGTTAGTTCCGAATCACTTTTGAGGTATTCTTAACTGCAGATGTATATTTAAGCTGACAGTATGATCTACAGTTTTCTTTTGATGTGAGACTTCTTAAGAAGTTGTAGAAAAAGCTAATCCATTGTTGAATGTTGTATTAAAATGAATGTTGGGGTCAAAAAGGGATTATGCAAAAAGAAGAGTAATAAGGAACTGAATTTCTGTTAAGAACCAAATTATAATAATTGTACTGAAATGGCAGCAAATACAGTGAACAAGATGAATGGAAGACACTTCTTTGTGAGAGTGAGCCTTAACAGCTGCCCAGGAAAAAAAGACAGAATAACTTATTTTAGACAAGAGAAGAACTCTCGGTGTGAATTTTCAGTAGTAGAAACGAAATGACTTTACAAGAAAAATGGCCATTCAGTGCATGAGGAAAGAACCTAGAATAACAAAGACAAACAAGCAGAGAAGAAAGGCAGAAAGCTGAATGCTTTTCTGTACCCTGTCCTTTGGTGATCCTACACTGGGGACAGAAGGGGGGAAAAAAGAACGGGGTGGGGAAGAAAGGCAGAGGAAGTAAAGATGAACAAAACATGCATGATTTCTTTCTTTTTATGTATTAGATGATTATTGCAAGCTCTTCTCCATGATATATTTTGCAAAAATCTGCTTCATAATAGTAAATGCTCCAATAGTAAATGTTAAAGTTCCAGTGCAAGTTACAAGATATCATCACAGTTTACAAGATATCATATAAATTTCTGAAATAGGATCAGTAGTGCATATTTTCCAATAGCATTCTGAGACTGAAGTAGGCCAGTCTTGGAACTTCCAGCATATCTAATCAGTGGTACTTCTTCCTTTATAGGGAAAAGTTGGCTTCGTTGGCATCTGTTACAGAAGTGAAACTATGAATGTTATCCACTGTTTCCAGCCTCTGGACTTCATGTAGATGGGTGAGTAGACATTCAAGTTAGATAAAGATATCCAAGTTAGATAAAAAATACATTTAACTGAGTTTCCCAATGCCTTTATTTAAATGATCAGAACTATTAATAGAAATGGCTGGAGGGTGGATTTTTGATAACATATGGACAAAACGGAACAGGCATGGTCTTAGAAGGTAATAAAAGCAATGACCAGAAATTGGGGAAGGTCAAGAAATTATTACCATCAATAAGAGTAGGTCTTATGGATTTCTTGGTGCCATCATTCGTGCTCTGTTGTTGGTATCACTATACACTGTTAAAATAAAGAAGTAAAAGCTCTTTCAGTAGAGCTGTGTTCTACTTTGCCTACAGAAGTAATGTGAGTAAGCTGCTCAAGTTCTACTTTACCAAACTGCTAATAGATCTGTTCCATATTACACACTCAATAAGGAACTTTATATACAGTTCACAGGTGTTGTCATGGTCTCTCCAAACCCTTTCTCCTCCAGTTTTTGAGTGATGTTTCTGATTTCTGCCATCTGTGGAAGCAGCAAGAGAAGCACAGGGAAATGACTGGGAACCCCTGTCACGATGTTAATGTCTTCAGACAAAACCAAGGACATTTAAAGTTAAAACTGCTCCACACCTGCTTTTTATTCATCATCCCTTGAACTGCCTGATATGCAGGCTGTGTGTGGGCAATCCTAATAGCTGCCTTACCCTGAGAGAGCCTGCAAACCCATTTCCAGAAGAGATATGTTTTTAGAACAGTTACACTTTGTGCAAATCTCTCTCTTACCCTCTAATTTTTGAAAGAGATTCTTTGTGGCTGTCACGTCCCTGCTACATTTAGATTGTGTGTCAGGAGGCTGACACACAAAAGACCTCAATCTCTTAAGAAGCTGCCACCAGAACACCTAATAGACTGTCAGTTTGAATGTTTAAATGAGACACATCCAGGGGGGGAATAAAGCTTTTAACAAAAAGGTGCTGGGTAGACTAGAAAAAACCCCTCAGTTCCACTGACAATGTGACTGAAAATGTAGTACTTGCTGTAGAAGGGAGATACTGATGAAGGCATCAGAAAAAGGTGAAAATCATTGCTCAGGTTGGGGCTAATAACAGGACATAAAGAAAGCATCTGTAGCTGTAGATAGAAGCAGGTAAGAAATCAGGCTATGATTAGAATTGTCTCCCTAGTAGGATGCAGTGTTGTCTTGTATTCCTTTGTGATGATTGTTGTTTGAGAGATATTTTAAAGCTACATTTGCATATGTGATAGAGATTCTGTATTGTGATTTGGATGCCTATAAAATAACAGGAATTTCAACACACTGGAAAAATCCTGTCGGATAACAACTTAAAATTAATTTCTACATGCACTTCTTAATTATAACAGCTTTTTCTGGTTCCATCTTGAACCTGCTCTCATGGTTAGTACCGCTACCTCTAAGTTAGTTTAAGTCTGTTAGGTAATGTAGCAGTTACTAGGATGATCGATGATTCTGGAAGCAGAAAATATGTATGAATCTTAGAGTTAATGCAGGATTAAAGAAGCATGGCATCCATTAGTCAGAATTACTGTTAATATGCAAATACAAGATGATCTATGGAAAGTAGAAGAGCCCCCAGCATTTTTGTCTAGTCTGAACTTTTAATGATCTCCTAGTGCGATGTCAGCATTGAAAGTGTATTTATCCAAACTGATCATTTTTTCTTTTCAACTATCTACTTTCCCATTCTGTGTTCAGAACAAGAACTTTAATTATTTCCAGCATTTAAGTTTCAGTGTATGAGAGGGAAAACGATGTGTCATTAAAGTAGATTTTTATCTACAACTTTACTAGGAAAATGCAAGTCATTTTCTGTACTTGTGCTGCTCTCATAATGCCAAACATCAGTGGTGACCAAGCTTACCTTGCAGTATCCCATCATGGATCATCTGGCCTAAGATAGGGGCCAGATGCTGTGGCAATAAGACAGCTTCACTTGGTCTATTCTCATACACCTTGTTACCAGACCCAGAGGGGCCTGCACTGGCTCTAGAGAAAGTTGGCCCTAGAAAAATAGACATGCTCCAGGAGCTTGTGTGCTTCATTGGCTTGAGTATGAGTGCAGCTTTGTCCAGACAGCTACAGGACTGTAGGGAAGGTGCATTTGCTGTTGTGAGTGGTTTGTTGTTGGGAGACAAGACTGAAAAGTCTGGATACAATAATATTTCCCTGTTTACTGCTGTTTTTTGTTTATGCTATTGGTTTTTAGAGCTTAAAGGCTTAAGTGGCACTGTGGGAAATCTGTTGGTGTGTTCTCCAATGACTTAAACCCTACTTGCAAATGTAACAAAAGCCTGGCAGTGTTTGTTTTCTCTAACTTGGCTGCAAACAGAACTGCTGTTCAAAAGCAACATATGTTAGCTCCTAAACGTGTATTTATTAAATAGAATTTCCATCTCATTCTCTGCTTGGTGCTATATCCCTTTTACTGGCCATCTACTTCTGTAAAAAGATTTCTATGCTTGGATCGCTCTTCAGGCTGTAAGCACAGAACATGAATCATGCACTTGAAAGGATTGTTTTCAGATGTGTTTACTACAAGAAGGCCATTTCAGAAAATGTTTGGCCTCAGGGAGATTTTCTAGGAAGTTAATTAGCATTCAGTGCCACCTCATGGACTTGCTCTAAATTGTCCTGCTTGCTGAGTGTCTGGTTATGCTGCTGTGGGTTGATGTGTGCTGGGGAGAAAGAACCACCCATGTTCTCTAGAAATGGCATCACTCCTAGGTCTGTGGAGCAGTAAGTCTAAGCTGCAGGCTTTTGTCATGCATTCTAAACCAAAGACTCTTCTTCTTTCTTCAAAAAAGATGGAAAGAAGTGGCCTGCTTCTCTTTAAGACAGTAAAATACCTTTTCAGGGCTTGGATTCATTCCATGATGATTTCCACACAAGTTGGAATGTGTTTTCAAAAATAAGTCACCCAGGAAGGAAGCCATTATAAGTCAGCCATTGTCTCTTTTGTTCTTTCTCCCTAGCTGTGAATGCTGGATCCACTCATGCCTTTGGCTACCTGTTTTGCTGATAACTTGCCAGTAAACAGGTGGCAAGTCCCATGTGGCTGGGTGTTATTATATGAACAGTTTTCCAGATGGCTATAATTTTACATCTTTAAAGAAAAGCACACAAGCTTAGTCTCGGCATCTTATTTATGGAATGCTTTTGGCTCCTGAACTGCTTGTTGAAATGGTTGTAAGCTATTTGGTCACCGAGAAGTAATTGTGTATTACTGCAGACAACAAGCTGTTTGCATGAATTAGGAATCAAAGCATATTGCCAAATGGGGAATAACGTGTCTTTGACATCTCTGCAGATCCTTGTAGCTGAAGCAGTGCAAAGCTACGGATTCTGCTTTGCTGCATGTTTATAGCATGGACTTCCAGTCCATTTGCCCATGTAGCCATCTGCAGAATCACTAGGGCAACAGAGCTGGTAGAAATAAAATCTAAAGTTGGAGAAACAGCAGATGTAGGTGCAAGCGAGTATGTAACAGGACTTGTCTTTTGCAATAGCCGTAGCTTCTGTGAGCTTTCCATGCTGCTTCCTAAAAGGGACAGCTGTGAATGGTGCCTTGTTCATAACCAGGCTCTTTGCAGCAGCTGAGGAAGAGATGTAGCAAGTGAAACTGTAAGTAGCTTGCAAGAGTTTTAGGGAACTATGATTGGGCATGACAGAAGGGCAAACTTGAAGATAGCACAGTGAGCTTCTTTATGCCAGGCATTGTACAGACAATGGCTGGTACTGACCACATGGAATTCACCTCCGAAAGGATTAAAATCTTACAATTTTCTGTCTCTCCCACTGTATTTTTGAAAGCATTAGAGTTAAATCTGTTTGTTTCTGGATGGCAATGCCTCTACAGAAGCACATTTTGATGTAAAAGGCGTCCTTAGCTTGAATCATTAGATGTGTTATCCTTTTGTTAAAAATAGTTGAAAGACCATTAAAAGACTGAGAAAAACTTGGCAAGACATTTGTTCCCTGTGGATGAAGAAGAGTGAAGATAAAAATCATCTAGGATTGATACTATAAATAAGGCTATGGGGTTTTTCTCCTTTAACCAGTCAGTTTTCCCCTTCTCTTGTAAAATATGAGTATTAGGATATCAAGTGCATTCTAAACAGCAATTGCATATGATACACATTCAGAAACCCCTGAGATTCTTAGTACTCATGTAGAGTTGTTTTTCTTCCTCAATAAAGCTTTAAAAGAGATGTTCTAATTAGTAGGAAAGTTTCATGTGAAAAATTAGAAGTAAAAAACCCAGAGTAGTCTGGACCTAGTGACAAAAATGTTAATAAGTAGCGCAGGTGTGGTGAGTTCAAAAGTTCAGGCTCGGAAGCTTCACATTGCCTCCTTGCTTGGTAGTTCCAGCTGCAATTTTTGGTCAAATATTCCTGTTTGCATTTTTTTTCTGGTGATCAGAGAAATCTTTGTTGACAAAATTTGTCAGGATTTGTATGTTTCTAGGAAAATTTAGATATTAACTACATACTTCATCCCTTTGTCTTTTAAAACAAAATTAATCATATAAGCTTAAAGTGGCTTTAGGAGTTATGTTCCTGAACCTGTGCAGAATAACTGCATGTGTCACTGGCAACTGTTTTGCTACTATGGTGGATTAGAATAATTTTCTGTATGTGTTTTGTAGTGCAAGTGATAAGACCAGCTCTGACTCCAGTGCTTAAAAAAGTGTGGCATTTAAAATTATTGAATAAAGGGAATTCAGTGCTAAAATAGTTTGGGAGCCTCTAAAATAGCTTGGGAGCCATGCTTTGTTTCAGTAGGTACCAGAAGGCAGCCAGAACAGCAGTACACATGTGGACCTTGGTGTGCATATTTGTACACAGCGAGTAAACATGGTTATGAGAAATCAGCTGTGCCTGTGTGGTTTCTGCCTCTTCTTTTGTGCTTGTAGTGAGCAAAGACTCAATGGGAAAGAGGAAAGAAAAATATGTTCAAGTGCAGATCAGTGTTTTGCATTTTGACTTTTTAAAGGAATGCTTGTACTGGGAAATATATTTATTCATTTATGCTATGCTAAAGAATTAAAATATATGCTACTAAAATTGCCAAGTTCTCTGAGTTATTAAGCATAGTATAATGAACCCTTTGCAGAAAATAACTAGAATGTGATCTATGTCTGCAGAGGAAGCAAAGGAGCAAAACACATTAAAAAATAAATTAATGTAATGGAAAAGAATGTCAGTTCTTCTGCAGAAAAATTTGTAATTACACTGATCTTGTTCAGCTGCTCTTCCAGAAGGTGTTGCATGTTCTGTGCAGAAGTACAGAATGATGGTGAGTGAATCTTTCCTATTCAGAGAGTTTTGTGTATCCACATAGCATGTGCAGTTAGGGGCATTTCAATAAAGCAAGATATCTCTTAGGCCAACACACTTAAGAAACATCTTCCACCAGGGTTTTGAGGGTGTATGTTTTTAGTGTTTTTGACTTGGAGTTTCTTTTCTTCGTCACTTCTAGAATGTTTTCCACAACTTCAGAGAATTCACAAGCCTTGGCTGTTTTTGACTTTAGCTGCAGATTCAAGACATTTCTCTTTCTTAAACAGCTTCTAAGAAAAACAAAACTGAGCAGAAGAAGAGTGTAGGGTGATGAAGGACACTTAATGGGTATCATTTAAAGGAGATTTTCTGTCAATAGGGCATACATCTGAAAGAATACAATGGATTCATACAGTTTTCACGCCTGCTCAGGGAGATGTACAAAGCCTCTGAAGTTTGACCAAAGGGTGAACATGTGTGTAAAGGGTACTGGAGTAGCTCATCACCCCTGTGGCTGTAAAATGATAGCAGTGGCTGACAAAAGCGGAAGGCACAGAGAGAGTGGGCTTGAATGGGTGAGTGACTTGGATCTCAGTGCTGGCTGGAGCTTGGGATTTTGCATGAAGACTGAGTTGTAAAGGGGGAAGGCATGCCTGTGCCTGAAGTTAAACAAAATGCTCGCCTGGCTTAATTATTTGTCAGGAGCAAGTGTTAATCTGTTAGTTTCATTGTTACGCAAATCTGCTTCTCCTCCCAAAACTCTATCACATATATTTAGATGTCCTCTGGGATGAAAAGTTGCAGAACTAGACAGGAGTGCCCCCAGTAATGTTTGCACTGTGAAGCAGGTGCAATTTTGCTTCTGACCCTAGTATGATGTTTTAATCTTATATTGCTGTAGTGTTTTGACCTTGTTCTAATCTTCTTGGCATTGTTCCTCAGACATGAATGTTTTAGCCATAAACAATTCATTCAATAGCTGAGATATCTCATACGACCAACACTTGCATACTTTTGTTCCTCTCTTTTCTTGTCACACTTCATTGCAGTGAAAACAACTTATTTGCCTGCTCTTTCTTGGATATGTTGGTCTGGCAGTGAAAATAAGATGTCATTTTCATGTCTCACTTGATCATCAACATAGACAGCCCTCAACAAAATATTTACATTTTTTCAGTGATGATTATGGATGAGGATGCATAAATCAAGGTTGATTTATAAGCTGAATTGACAAAGAGGAATTGAATCTGAAGGTTTGCTAGGAATAGAAAATGCCAAAATGATTTTGCCTACTCTAAACATGGCAATAATCATTGGAAATAGTGAAAATCAAGGCTTTTTACCTTTGTTTTAATTCACTCTCACTACCTCCCACTGATCCCGTGCATAAAAGAAGGTACCAGAAAATGTACCAATTATCTACATATCTTCTCCATGCTTCAGATATTTTCCAAAAATTATTAAAATGAATTGTTAAAATGGGAGTGGTCTGCACCACTTGAATGCTGACTTTTTTTTTTTCTCATAATCTAAATTTCTAAATTTTCCAACATTGTTAAAAAACAGCTTAGCCAATTTATAAATTATCTTGAGTTTGGCATAACTTCATAATTTCCAGTAAGTTAGGTCATGTTTTTAATTATTTTGTGTGGGCTGTCTGCCCTCCCAACTACTTCAACAACTTTGGTTTAAGACCAAATGACTATTTAGACTTATACTCAACCAAACATTGTGGTACTAGATACAATTTTTGATTGCAATTGTGTATACTGCCTTTAAATGCTCACATAAACTTTTATAATTATTTTGTGTGTTCTCTCAGTTATTCTAATAGCATCCTTAAAGCTTTGGGGTCATTTTTGAGTGTGGACAAGACACTCTACAAGACATTCTAGAATGGTCAAAAAGTACATAAAAAAGGAAGCTGAAGTACCATATGAAGTCAAGAATTTGTTTAGGATTTTTCACCCACTGTCTCTCTTTCAGCAGCCCTGTATGCCTAGAAAGAAACCAGCTGCCTCCCTTAAGCCAGATCAGTTTTTCATTTTGGTAATGGAAGTGCTTTCCCACAATAGAAAAGCAAGGTTTTCAGCCACAGATGTTTGTGTAATTATGATATAATTCAGGAAGCACAGACACTGTGGCATGACCATCCATCCTTTGTCACACTAATACAGAGGTCTTGTGGGAGGTATAGAAAAACAAACCAATCTGAGTAAAAGTAACTAATTCCTTTTTACACATTAGAAATTCCATTTAAAAAATTACTTCTGCTGTTGTCTTTTAAATCTATATTTTAATTCCCAAGTTGACAGTGTTGTGCAAAGAGATGGCTACAACGCAGCTACTTGCTTCTGTTGATGGGTAGGTGTAGTGGTGTTGAATCCATAAGCAATGTGAGACATTGATGCAAGACAGGTCTTACTGCCACGCAGATTGCTTTAGTAATTCTGCTCAAGTGCTCTGTCAACTTGACATATGTATATAATTATATATATATCAGTATCTATGTATAATATATATATAAATATTTAATACTTATATAAAGTGGGCTGAGACTTGTATGGCTTTGGACATCTGCATTAATGGATCTCAGTTCTATTTCTTTAAATAATGTTTCTCAGGAAAGGAGACAGTCTCCTAGTTACTCTTAAAGCATAAGTCAGTGTGCTTTTAACACTTCTGCTGAACAGAGTTCCTTTCCTACATGGGAAGCATGTGAACTTCCTCATCTGGGGTTTCCTGGATCCATCTAAATAGCAACAGCAGGTGAGCAGAAAACTAAATTTTGCAGTGACAGGCTTGTATACTACATGAGATGAAGTACTGAACTTTTTCAGACTGGTGAGTTTTTTCATTGCAGGGGCAGGGGGAGAAGGCAGGAAACTTGACACTTTTTCTTTCATCCCCTTTCACAAGAATAAAAAAATCCTTTAATCACATAAGGAGAAATGCTCTTTTTTGGTTTTGGAATGTTCTACATTTTGTCACACACATTAACTTAGAAAAATTGCTACAGAGACAGAATGTCAGGATTTATCTGAAATTATGTATTGTCTGAAATTGGTTTTGGGATGTTTTTTGAAATTAGAGAATATAGAAAGTTTTCACTGTCTTTAAGTAGGAGTGAGTTACTTGTCATTGATAGTCATTTGATCTGCTACAAATTGCCAGGGAAACAAAAAGAGCCTCCTATGTCTTTGGGTCACAGCTATGTCCTCTACTATACACCCTTAATGCTTTCTTATTTTCAGTTTGAGCTTGTTTAACGTGGAAACATGATGCACAGTATCTCAGTGTGCCCAGCATACAGCCATTAAAAGTGTACAAATCATGATTCACATTGAAACCCAAACTGTTGAAGGGTATAAGCACAGAGAAAGCTAGAATTCTTTAAGGAAAAAAAAAAAAAAAAAGTTATTTTGATGTAGGACAACTGACAGGTTATCTTCTGTCATTCCTTCAGCAAAATAATGGCTTTTGTCACTTGTTTTTGATTTCGAACTGGCATGCTGGAAGTATCTATTTCAAAGCTGAAGGAAAAGTAAGACAAAAAGAGACTGTTACTTTTCCCAGATCAGTTTGATTGCTGTCATTACAAAACAATACCTTTACAGATGTCTTTCAAAACCAGCCAGCACTTCAACAGAGAAGTTGTAGCTGGTTGATTATTCATGAAGATATTGGCAGGTAATTCCAAAAGAGCTTTATTTCATATTGTTAAAGCTATTCGCTAAAAGAAACAGTAATTTTTTTGATGAGCATGGGGAACAATTTCTTCAATACCAACCCAATTTATTTGGGCCCTGTGATTGGTGCTTTCAGTTAGATCTCTAAGCACAATATTAATTATTCATTAAGGTACTTGAAGGGAGAATATTTGCATAGCCATACTGTCAAAATTGATGAGACTTTGCATGTGCACCATAGCAATAGCTTTCAACCTACTGCTAAAACCAAAGATGGTACTAATAATTTTTTTTTAGATTAAGTAAAAAGGCAACAATAATTGGAACTATCCTATAACTATAGCACATTTATTTTAATAGCACCCACATGTCCTATTGAGAGATCACGAAAATATTCTTCCTACAGTTGGTCGTGTGGGTATAGAATTTAAAAAAAAAGCACCTCAAGAACATTTGTATCATAAAAGGCCATAATGAGAATAATAGTGAAAAGGTAGAGTATTTGTTTAAATGGGAGGAAATAGTAAGTCTGAAATTTAATATACTGACATCCACTTGGAAACACGCATTATTTTTTTGTGGGAAATTGTGATTTGTCAGTATATGCGTATATAGGCAGAGATCATCTGGCTACCAAAATATTGGGAAACCTTCTGTTGTGCTTGCATGTCCTTGGAAAAATAAATTAAAATTCATACATTTGAAAAATCTGAATAGATGTTGGTGATCAGTAAAGCTGCGAGTGGCTATGGTACAACTCGGATGCAGATCTGATCTTTTTTCAGATGAAGGGGCAAGGCTGGAACTTGTTCAAGTATTTAATCTTGTCTTATTCCTCTCTCCCAAACCCTGACCAGTGCATGGGAGAAGTCCTGTCTTCACACCACATAGAAACAGAAAGGAGTGACTTGAGGAGCTGTGCCACTGTATTTTCATTCATTTCCTCAGTGCCCAGTCACAGTTGCAGTGCTCAGTTACTCTGTGTGAAGCGCTGACTGGTTCACACTTTATAATATAATGTGCCATCCTTGGTAGTAGAGAAGGAAAGAATGTTCTTGAGCTTAGGGGAATGGTGTAAAAAATGTGATAAACATTGAACTAGAATTCACTGATTTGCCAAAAAGCAGGCTCAGCAGACCCTGAAGTAGATAGCTAAAACTCTGATGTGGGAGGTTAATTTTGTACTCACAGGGATGTGATAACATTTGTTGGAGTGCCTTTCAGAAGATGCTGAGGGACATACAGGAAAAAAATTGCTCTTGCTAACTACTGTACGAGTTGTTCTTTTTGCTGTAGCAATGTGAGATTTTAATTTAATTGCTGAAGTTCTACCTTTGCAGAACTAAAAGAGGTTGTACTGCATGTACCTTCCTGGGATCCAACAGGAAATAATGTTCTGGTCTGTGACCTCAAAAATACCCCTAAGTCAAAGGGACTATCATAATGGAGATGTGTCCCTTACATGGCTGACTTCTGTATAAAGCTTTATTTTTTAGAGACCTTCCTGCCATAGTGAAAGAGGCCCAAAATTTAGGTAGTTTTCCTTGTTCAGAATTAAAACACTGCAAATGTCAACAGTGGATCAAGAACAGGGCAGACCCTTTGTGATTTATTGCATTTCCACAGCAGCTGGGATCAGCAGTTCTACTGAGAGTCTCAAGATAATGTGCTTTTATTTAAAACTAAAGGTCTGAAACAGAAACACATGAATATGTCACTCTTGCTTATTATTAAACAATCTGAACTTCAGGCCTTCACAATACATTTCAGCAATAATTATTAAAAGCAGAAGGCAGATTGTCTTAAAGTTTATGGTTTTTAAGCCAATGGAGATGCAAATGGCTGCATTGCATCACATACTTAGCAAAAGATTCTTTTACCTGCTTCTATGAGTTTGTATGTACCTCTATGAAACGTAAATTTTTACTGAAAAAACAAAATGGTATCAGAAGTCTTTTACTATGTATAAGAGAAAGGAAATACTAGCACAAAAACTTACATGTTTATGAACTACAAGTTTATTTTTAAACCTGTTTTTAATCTTATTTCAACACCTTTTGAAGAGAACAATGATTTTGCAATATTAAAACCATTTGAAAAGAAGAATATAGTACCACAACAATCTCAAGACACATTATTAGTACAATTAAATTGTAATTAATTGTAATTAAAGTAATTCCAAATGGAATGCTACAGGTTTTTTCAACTCATAATTGTTATATCTTGGGAATTGCAAAGCAAGTATATTTACTGCTGCATCAGTGGCACAAAGTTTGGAAATTTCTTAATATGCCAAGATTAAAAAAAATCAGAGACAGATACTGCATCAGGTCAACTTTAATTTCCAGTGTTCTGGCTTTTGTACATTAGTCTAAAGTTTTCAGTGTCACGGGAGGAATCTGGATGCTTGATTTGTATTGTAACTAAGGAGAATTCAGCATCTCAGTCCCTTGAGAGTCTTAGAAAATATGATAATCTTATCTCAAATCTCATTTATGTTTTTACCTTTAACAGGTCTATACACAACCTGAGTATTATTAAAATGCCCTTTAAAGTGAGCCTGACAATATGGGGATTCCATTTTGAAACAAGGGCTGAGTATAATTGGACATTAGAGGACAGAGAGACTGGCTGTAGTGAATGTTTTGAAAAGGCATATATATAAGTCCTGTGCTAGAAATGGAAGGCACCTAACAGTGGAATTGCAAATACAGTGCTACATAATAAGAGAATATGAATTTCATCAGTATTCATAACCTGTGCTGATATTCTGTCGTTGAAACACTGCTGTAAGCATCAGCTTATTTGCATGCAGAGCAATGCTCTCTTAAATAGGAAAATAAATGAGGAGTTAGTCTTGATATGGGAGATGTTTCAGACTATTTCCTTACATTCAAAATTCAGCAGCCTTGGTGTGATTGCTGATTTCCAAATTTTTAAAGAAATAACCATGAGATGAATTAAGTAACCATGAATAATAAAAAATATTTCATGAAAGGTTTTATAATATTTGAGGATATAATCTGAATCCAGTATTAGACCTCAGGGTTGTTACACTGCTGTCCTCTCCTTTTTTCCGCTTTCCTTTCTCCCAACATAGTGCCTTTAGAAAACATGCCCCACAAGATTCCCATCTTGCAAACAACCTGAAATATCTGAAATCTCTTGGATTTTCTCTACTTGGGTTGGACAATTTAAGCTGAGTTTACTTCTCTGATCCCCACTGGATGAATCATACAAACCAGCTGTATTTATGTGGCTTGTACAGAACCTACTGGCTATTTTCTCTGAAAATAATAATTTTCTTATATATTTCTTCATCTTGAATTTGTTTTTCTTTGGATTTTTTGAGGCTAAGATTTACAGATATATCTATGTGCAAGCATATTAGTGTGGAGTCATCCTTGGCTTTAACACAGTAAACACTTTAACCACCTATAGTTCAAGCACTGTTTCATGGGATCTCTGCAGTGGTTAAGATAGTGTCAGCACTTCTACTATATATTCTTCCCTCCACACTTCTTTTACAAGTATGCTACTAGGTAATATTGAAACTTTTCTTTGTCAGAATCATTGTAAACTCCTCAAGATTAGGATTGTGTACTTTCCCAGACTGCAGAACTCAGACTGTATAGATCTCTCAAGCCACTTGTGTTCATGTAGATTAATTTTTATCTGCCACAGATTATTTCCTATTCCTGTAAATCCATTTTATTCAAGAAAAATGGCTATTGTTGCAATCTTACCAAGTTATGATATAAATTAGATGCTTATCTAATATCTAAAGCTTATGATATAAATTAGAAAGATTTATGGCAAAATGGGTAGGAATTAGGAACAGTTTAATGAGTTCAACAATATCAGTTTAATGTTAAAATACTAAAACCCAAATGGGAAACAGGTTTGATGTTAATTTTGCAGTACAAATGTATTCTCGCTATTAAAATTGAGTTGAAATTAATAATTAGAAGAAGAGGGATTTTTAAAATATGCAGCTAGCTCATTAGCATTTAATTTATTGTGATTTATAATTAAAAGTCTCCCTATAAAGTACTTTGAGGTCTTTTCTGTTGAAGCTGTTTGTTGTTCTATGAATAATAATGTATGGAGTTAGGTCTCCACTCACTTGAAGCACAGCTGAAATACTTGAAAGACTTCACTTCTCTCTGTGGTCCAACAAATGTCTTTCTAACCTTATTGTCTGAGAGATGGGATCCGGGTTTTCTTTCCGTCCCAAGTGTCAGAAGAAAGGAATTTTTATCCTGTGAGTTTGGGATATGTAGAAAATAGAGAAAGTGAGTTGCAGAAGGACTTGCCTGCCTGATGGATGAATGGTGGACAACCTAACCTGTGCATACTGTTCTCATCTTTGGCATGGGAGAAACAATAAGCAGCTTAATGTTGAGAAGTGCTCTGTGCTTGCTCAGTGGCTGAAATTTAAAGGACTTTATTGTCAGTAACCAAAGATGTAAATGTGTCTCCAGGGTCTAACAAGTGTCTTGCTTTTGCACCTAAGCGCTATAAATGGTGGTACAGAACGTCTCTCCTGTAATATAATGTGATCAGATGGTAGTGAAAAATTTGTCTAGGTTTATAACACTTTTTCAGGCTTTGATGTGCATGATAGTTTTCCCCGCTCTCTCCCACCCCCAGAACTTGTCCTAATGCTTCCCATCTGGGTGTGGTATCTGAAAATGCTGTTATGGTGCCATGAGACATTCTATTTCCAGATTCTATGTTAACATTTCTGGAATATATCTTCTGCCAAAGGTAGTAATTAACATACTCTCACAATCTACTACGTGCATCAGTGAGCTGAAATAGTTTACTATATTCATTTCCCTGATTTAATGGGTCTGCCCAAAACACCTGGAGAATGGTTAAAATAGCTGCCTTTTGATTCTGGTTCTCAGTACTACTACTCTGTGGTAGACTGATTTTGTGTATCAGTACTCCCTTCTCCTGGATTATTTTATTCCGAAGTAGAGGAAAGACACATACACAAGTAATCCTGGGAGAAGCCAAGGAATAACTGACAGGGGCTTTCTTTTTTAACTTGATTTTTGGACTGACCATAGACAGCTATGATGCTACATCCTGAATGATTTATTTAAAGAAGAGTTAAAACTGGTCTACAGCCTCTCTACAGGAAATCTGCAATTGCTCACACCTCTTTCTTAATCTAAAAGGCAAAGAGAAACCTCCTGGTACTACGTACCAGATTTAGTCAGCAATCTTTCTCCGCCTCTTTAGTGAAAAGGTTTTAAAGGAAGTGACTTGAGCAAAGCAACCAGAAATATAAATAAAAATCTAACCTAGGTAAAATAGTCAGAGTTTCTCAAATGGAGGATACTGGCAGAAAGGATGGCCTGGTTCCTGAGTTACAGATTAGTCCATCTCTGAGATGTCACAACCAAGATCAATGACAAAATTGTTGGATCCTCAGGATTGTTAGTGCGGTTGAAGTGCTTTGATAGCTGGGCCCAGTGAAGCAACTCCAGAAATATACTGGTGCTTGGCTAGCAGAGAGAGGATGTTCTACCAAGGTTTGGGAAGCAGGCAGACTTCATGAGTAGGAAGACCCCTGTGATCCACTAAGCTGACATAGCCTCAGTGACTCATTCTCAAAGCAGCAAGAACTCCTTGCACTTTGCCTTGAGATCCATCTCCTGGCAATGAAAAAACCTCCAGTGTCATCATAATCTCAGGTGAAATTTGAGCTTGGTGTGACTCTGCTGAAACAGCACTCTGGAGACATTGGCAGCAATCAGTGTATTTAGCAGTATACAGGCCTTGAACTGCTGCTGACAGTGATACATCAACCCAGCTCGTGGCTGGGTCTGTCTGCCAGTCAGCTCTGCTGAGCTTGCCAAAATTATGCTGTTATAAATGGAAGGGGTGGCTTTCACCTGAAGGCAGTTCCTTAGTATTCTCACTTCTGGTTTGGTCAGTATAAGAAATTTTTCACCCCTGTGGAAAAGCTATGCTTAATAAATTCTCACAATAAATGTAAAATGGATTTTTATCCTTTATTTCTTATTAAAACGTGCACTGAAGGATGATCTGGCTAATGAACTAACAGCATGGGATACCAGGAGTATCCCACAAATTGAATCAAGCCTGCATCACTTTTAATCCTGCACAGAAGGAAGCCCTGATGCAGAAGTACAGGACTAATGAACTTTGGAGAAACAGTTCCTTTGGTGTTAAATTACATTTTTTTTTTCATGAGTAGGAAAGAATGGTGTTACTGATGGGCTCCTACTGGCCTCATGGATATAGGCAACACACACAGAATCATAAATGTTTTCTTAACAACATGATCATAACTTCTAAGAATGCTATTTGCTGTTAACACATACAACTCTCATGTTTCTAAATAAGTGAAGAAACCATTTTGTATGTATTTATATATAAATTTTTTGAAAGTATTTGCATACAGACAATGTTTTATGATTTACATATAGCTAGGAAATATGCTGTCTTCATTAGATCTATATTTATGATAAATTTAAGATGTGCACCTACACACATTTCTTTCTGTGCATCAGTTGGTATATTTTCTTCATTCATATTACAGGGGTATTCCAGTTGTGTGATCAAAATTTGCTGAACTGTGTTTTATAGCAGGCAATTAACAGCTGTTAAATAGGATTATTGCAGGCTGTTATCTCCAGGTAGCATCAATTCACATGCTAATTTCACTCAATTTACTGCTCATAAGGCCACCCTACTGCCAGGTACACTGTGCTCATGATGAATGACAAAATACATCTGAAAAGAATAAAACCTATTTAAAATATGTATAGGTAGATTTTATGGGCTGGTTTGCAGTAGAGTGTTATGTGTATGAGGAAAAGGCAGAATCAGACTTAGTCCAATGGAATTGTGAGATAAGGACATTTCCTAGTGTTTCTTTGGTTGTGATTGTAAATATGATTTTGGCAGTGAAACAAATATTGCTTTTCAGCAATTGATTATTTCATGTCTTGAAGAATGCCACTCGTGCTGGGAGATACAGAATTGATGTGTCTAAATGATGCACCTCTGAAGAACTGGAGTTGTTCAAAGTGCATCTTTTTAATGCAAAATTAATTATCATTGCCTTTTCTCTGTTAACTTTCTCCTCACCTCGTATTTCAGATATGGCCAATAGTAGATGCTTCACTTTTTCCAGGGAAGCTTTTCTAAGCTTAGCAGTTAGGCCAATCACAGAATAAGCATGGTTGGAAATGACCTTCAAGATGAAGTCCAACAGTCATTCCTACATAACCATAACCACTAAATCATCACCTGAAGTGCCACACCTACCTGTTTTTTTAATACTCCCAGGGATGGTGACAGCACCTCCCTGGGCATCCTATTCCAGAGCCTCACAACTCTTGCAGTGAAGAAATTTTCCTTAATAAATGTTAAGAATAACAAGGCAATATTCCCCTTACTACCATTTCCCACATATATCCACTGGCAGCATTTGGCTCACAGTAGAACTCATATCTTAATCCAATCTGACAAGAAAATAATGCTTCAGAAAGACATTTCTGGGGAAATAGGTCTCTGTCTTAGGTCTCTGTGCAGCCAGAAGGCAGTCAACGATATCTTATAGTGGCTGGATGCTGAGATTTCTGGTTTGGAGCAGTACAGGCTTGGACTGGCCTCTCAGAACCAGCTGGAAATATTTAGAAATATATGAGAGGTATATATAGAGAGGCATGTATGTGGTACCCACACTATGATCTTGTCAGTTGTTCTTTGAATGCTTCTACACAAAAGAGTACTGGGTGTTTTAAAGGAGCATTTGCTAAGTTTATGCAGAAATATATATAAACAATTCTCATTCTTACCTCTAATGCTTCTGAAAGAAGCAAGATACTTCTTTTAAAAGATGTTTTTCTTAGGTTTGACTGCTGTGCTATCATTGCATTTGTTTGGTGAATTTCTACATTTATGGGTTAATTATTACTGTCAAATGCTGTATGAGGAGAATTAGAACAACTCTGTTGGACAGAGAATTAGAACAACTCATTAGGAATGAAAGAAAGGTAGGAAAAAATTTCCATGTGCTTTCAGTTTTATTGTTGTTTCATTTTATATGTGGAAAATTACCTTTGACATCTAAGGAAACAAGCAACATCCATATAAAATAATAAGCTTACTGCTGCTAGTGCACTACAAGGCCATGTAATAAAAAAGGATATAGTATTTGTTCTAATCAGTCTAATTCTTCTTCTGATGAGCAACTTATCAGGTATGTATTAGGTGTTCTGTAGTTAAGCTCTAGATTTGGCTTTCTAACTAAATCCTTCACAGTAGTTATACTCGGTGAAAATATTGAAACTAATTATATTTTCAACAGTTTTATATAGCCCAGAGACCCCCAAAACTACAATAGTATTCCTTCATGTAATGCTGCTTATATTCTTCCTAAGTTTTATTTAAGTGGGTCACAACAGCAGAAATTAAAAGCTTATCATGATGTATAAAATAGCAACAAAAATTGAATGAAGTGTCAGATATCTCCATTTTAAATAAACATAATCACGTCAGCATGACATTTACTTCACCACACAGGCAGCAGTGTGTTGTTCTTAATTATCAGCAGATTTGTAACATGGAAAAATTAATGACTGAGGGATTAGAGTTGCTATTTAATGCTCAAGTCTTATTAGGATAAAGGGTTTAAGATCATCTTTCTTGTTTTCCTATAGGTTAAGACTTTTTGTTGTGCCAGTTTGTCTTATACTTGCATTACAAACAGTGTTTATCCATTTTCAGTACCACGGTAAAGATAAATATTGTTTTGAGGTCTTCTAATGCTTAAAACCAAAAGATACCAAGAAATTATAAATGTATGGCTGTCTTATTCTAATTGCTAAAAAGAAATATATTCAATGAGCAATTCAGCAGAAAAAAATTATTTCTTATTTGCAGAATAATGAAGAGTTGTGTTAATTACAAATTATTTTAAAGTAATTGTTCTTTAGAGGACATAAGTTATCATATGGTTCAGGATTCTGCCACTTCTTAGGCACAAGAGGTAGGCAAATTGTTAGAAATCCAACAGCTTTCTGATAAATTAATCCTGTTTTCTGTTAAAGAAATATCTAAAAGCAGATTTTGATTTTGAGTGTTTGTAATAATTTGAAAAACACTTTCTTCCCTCTGTGGATTGATTCTTCAGTGTTTGCTTTATTTAGAAGCTACTTTTTAATTATAACAAGTAACTAGTTACAGTAAGGCTTACTTATTTTCCTCTGTTTGTGGAGGACAAATTTTTTGCACTGAAGAGAAGCAAAATTACTAATAATGACTGATAACTGTGTTCCTAAGTCTCCCTTTAATGTCTGAAATATAGAATGAAGAATAGCTGCTCCTCGGTATGTTTTGAACAGCAACAAAAAAATCATGCATGTCTGCACTCCTGATGAAACCAAAGTTCAGGAACAACTGAATAAAACATGTTTAGGAACTGTCCAGAAGACTTATGGATAATTATTCCCTATATTTATTTCAGTCTTGCTCTTACCTGTGGGGGGCTTACTAATGTTCCCATTGGAGTCATCAGGTCACTTTAATTTAAGAGAAGTCCTTGAAAATGCAGCCTCTATGAGAGTGGCTCATAGCTTGATCAAGTGTCTCTTGGAGGTGATGAAATCTCTGCAGAGACCTTTGGCAAAGGCTGTGAACAGAGAAGTTGTGTGTGGCATTTAACCCATCTTGTCACAGGAAAAACAGCTGGTTTGCAAACAGATGATATTCCTGTACCTTTTGGAGTTCAGTCTTGCCCACGGTTCTTTTTGGAGTTGAGTGTGAAGTTCTAATGGGAAGTCTGAGGGCCTCAAGCCTGCCTTCTGATACTGATGCTCAGATCCCATGGATCTCTTTGAAACTGGAGTGTTTCTTATGTGCACATCAGACTTGGTTACTGTGATAGGCAAATAAGCTCTAGCAGCAAAGATTAGTACAGAAAATACTGTATGTTTTATCAGCATAAAAAGTTCTGAAGCCTTTTTGAACCAACAGAGGACGTAATTAACATAAGCTCCACAAAGTTTAGTTGCCTCTTCAATCTGCTTTGACCTTTCACTTAAACAATGCAGATGCAGTGCAAATAAGTTTATTCTCAGTACTGGGATTCCAAGATTGCTAAGAGCTATGCCATAGGCAAAACAGGTGGTCTCTGTGCCAAGTTCTGAGCCATTTGTATGGATATTCATGAGTAAAGTGGAATTGATACGGCAGCTATAAGAGTCATGTAATAGATACATTCAGGCTCATACTTATCTTAGAAACATTCAATAAAAAATAATAGCATAGTAAAAAAAGTATTTGTTCTTGGTTAAAGAATTTTAAAATGAGAATGTTTGTAAGTAGATTTGTCTGGTTTACAGTGTCTAGGGAAGCTGGATAAGGTAGAGATTTTGTTTAGAAAGAGTTTCCTCCTTACCAGAAATTCTTCTAAAGAGCCAAACAACAGGCACCTGCCACCAACACACCCAGAAGGTCTTATCAATGTTCTTTTTTATTTTATCTATGGCTCCTGTTACACCATGCAGACCATGATAGATCAGTAGAAGTCTCTGTTCGTGTTTGGTTACCACATATTGAATATCCAAACTGTAGCCTTAGTTGCATTGTGCATGCCCACATAGGAAAACATGCAGTGATCACTCCTAGTGCTTGGGACATGGTGATCACCATGGCTGCATGCTGAAAGGATGTAGTGTCTTACTCCTGCAATCACTCAAGTGATTTCACTTGTAAGCAAATAGCCATAGAACAAGAAGCTCCATTTTCTTTCCCTGTTTTTCAGAAGCTGCTTAATGTAAGTAAAGCAACAAGGCTTTAAATCACTGTAATTTTTTAATTTGTCACAGAGGTGTCCAAATGTCCTCTGACCAACCATTTAACGGTGTTTTTTAAATATTAAGCAGTAACTAAGTTTGAATTTGAACTATTAACTATTATCCTATCAGTGTTTAATATCCCTATGATGGCACAGAGAAAGACAAATACTAGAAGACTAAGTATTGAAAAGAAAAAGAATGCACTGAACCAAGGGAAACATGATTTGTAAGTAGCTTTGTGGATTTTTCTCCCTTCTTTCAGGATCTATTCACACTCCATAAAGCAAATGGCATATGAAATGATCAGCAGTGACTCAGACAGCTGGTTTGAGAGTGCTGGATGATGTATTTGCTATTTATGTAGTCAACAGACAGAGTTCTAGGAAGGTTCTGAAGTGGTTAAGAGACAAAGAATGATTTGCCTTTGCACTAATGACAATCAGTGTCTTATGCAGCAGCTTCAGACCTCTCATTCATTGTTTTCTTAGTTTAATATTAGGTCATCTGGGAAGTATAAGTTATTCTTATGCAGTAAAATCCTGGAAAATATAAAATGAAATAAATATTAAAATACATTTTTAATGTTAGAAATAGGCAAAAAATGGAAGTCTTTAAAGGCTGGCAGTTGAGGTGTGAGCACCAAAGGGCTGAAAAAAAAAAAATCCATCTCCAAATTCTTTTAAACATTACAAAAATCTGGACTAAAATATTATGATTTGAACCAGTCTTCAGCCAGCTGCATAATTGCTCAATTAACCAAGAACAGTCTAGAAAGGAATCTGTTAAAAACAAAACAAAACAAAAACCTGCAGCCCCCCAACTAAAGAAACAAACCCAAAACATTTATCTATGTTGCTTCAGTGAAGGAGAAGTATTTGGTTATGATCTCTGTAAATTTAAACTTTTAAAAGTTAAATTTGAAGGGTCTATATGAATTGAAAATATTGTGTTTTTCAGTGGATCAAATGATACTACAGGTGGTATTTTTTTTCTGTTGTGTCTAATTTGCATTTTTATAACACTTGAAAGCTAATTCACTGCTTTTAGAGAAATGGTGATAGGCAGAAAAATTATAGGCTTATTTTTCAAAGACATGGGGGTTTTGAAAAATTGCACAGTAAGGAAAAAAGATAAGTTTAATTTTGGTATGTTAATTGAAACCTTTTTGTCAGATCTAGTCAGATAATTCATCTTCATTTGTTGTTGCTTTTAAGTACTAGAAATAACGAAGCTCGTCCTTGTGTCTTGGGCGGAAAATCAGCCCTAAGTTTTTTTGTACATCATTCTTGTTCTTGTAGGGCAAATAGCTTCTTTTCGTGTTCTTGTGAGCTTGTATTTCAGTCTTTTCAGATGGGTTCATGCAGTGCAAAATGCTTGATGCATGGCTGGATGATAAAAAAATAAGGAAAGGCCTAAACCTTTTCTCAAATCTTACAAAATTAGAAATTTGTCTCAAATATTCCATGCCAAAGCATTGATACTTTACTTTGGAAATAATATTATGCTACAGAACTCTTCTGAAATAACAGTTGGATATTTTTATTGTTATCTGAGGGAGATTAGCATACTTATTGTAAAAGAAAATTTAGTAACTGAAACCTCAAAATTACTTAAGATTCAGGCTCAAATTGATTGTTTATTAAAAATACATTTAGGAAACAATGGAATGTCCTCATGTCTAAATGAAATTCTTGATTTTGGAAAATTGAAAGCATTACAGCATTTGAAAAAGACTTTACAAGCCTTTTTGTAGTGGAACTTCCATTTCCCTCCACAATTGTGTAGGGAAAAAAAAGAGAAACAGGGGCTTTTATTATCTTACACCTCATCAGGTCACAGTGATATTGTTTTTCTTCTAAAAGCCTGCAAGTTTTCTTGGTATTTTAGAGTGAGTTGATTTTTCTGTTTATGTGTGTGAAAGACAGGGATTCAACCCTTAAAACAACTGCAGAGTTCTTTCCTTTGTGTGACCTTGCCACTCATTAGGCCACTTGTTTGTCTGTCTGTGGTTCACAGGTGAGCTCAAGAGCATGAGAAACCTTTCAGTGATGGTTTTTTCCTTTGAGAAATTAATTATCCTCAAAGCTTCTTGGGATGTTGCCCTGTTCTGTCCAACTGGGAAAACACAGAAAATAAAATGACAACTAATTTCCACAGCAAATTATGTGTCTGCTGATCTGCATTACATATTGGAAGGAAACTGCATGAGATTCTGCCCTTTAGGTGAATTGAACTTGTCTTTAATTTGTTGGTTTGTTCCTTTTTTTTTTTTTCTTTTGCTGCAGTGTAATGATAGACCTTGCCTAAAATGATGAAATGCTGGTTCCTGGCCAAAAATTTAAAGTGACATATGTGTATTTTCCGCCAGGAAAGTTGATATTAGCTTATTAACATCTTTCACAGCTGAAATAACACAGTGAGCCAATGTGAATCAAACGTTCCCAAGGGGCTAATTTCCTCCCACTGATTGCAGAGTGATGAAAACAAAGAGGTCAGCCTGCATCTAATTCCAAAAGTGCTCTGTTGATGAGGAAAACATCTGAGATCAAAAGACCATCATTCAAGTGTAATCCATACTGACCTTGTTTGTGATAACCAGTGAAATCAACCATTATAATAACACTACCCTTCATTATTATAATGGATCTGATAGTTTTCCAATGTGTTCTTTTTTTGCACTTTACACAAAAACTGTATTTGTATTGTGACTCTTCTTTTGGTAATTGAAGAAGATCTTACTTGGCAGTTGGTTTGGAGCTGAACTGGCAATGTCCACTGTCACCAGTGTCAGCACTGTTGGGCTACCTGGCTGATAAACACCCAGTGTCTTCACATTTCAGCTTCTGTACTGCTTTTAGTACAGTTCCTCAGCTGCTCAAATGTCTCTGAAATCAGAAAAAAAAAAGAAAAAAAAGAAAAAAAGAAAAAAAAAAGAAAAAAGAGAAAAAAAAAGCGTAAAGAAAAAAAAAGGAATTAAAGACTAAAATTCAGCACAACAGATGCACAAATGAATGTTGAGATGAATAAAGCATGGGCTCAGAAGCTAACTGTCATCACTCCCCACTGCATTTTTGTCTGTTCCATGTGCTGTGCACCTGTGGCTTGCAGACAATGGGTTTGATTGCACTATAGAAAACTGGCAGTCAAGTTAAAGCTGCTGCTGCCTGTTGTTGTGTCTTTGTTCCCTTTGCATGCTTTTCTCCTGGGTTGCTTTTTTTTTATTTTTATTTTTACATTACTCTTGTGTGGTCTTTTAATTATTATATTAGTACCCTTTGCTGCTGCTTTTCAGTTACTGTCCATACGGCAAAGAAAAAAATGTGGTCAAGTGGAGGCATTGTGGATTGTAGACAAAAGCAAAGAAATATTCAGCAATCTTTGAAGTACCCAGAAATGGTACCACCCTTGTGAGTACTCCAGACCACCAGGTAGTAGAAATGAATTAACTGCAAACTGTGTCCCCTCCCCCTTGATCCTGTCATCAAACTTAAGTGAACACCTGCATTAAATAAAGTCGAGCTGAACCAGCATGAATATGAAATTTTGAGCTTGATTTACTGCTACATTACTCCAGTTTTATGCTGGCATAAATTCCCTTTAAAGTTGTAGAGTTACATGGTTATGAACTGGGAGTAATGTGGTTGTTAATCAAGTTGTTGAAGTCCCTTCCCATGATGTCCGGTGTTGTTTTGCTTTGAAGTATCAACACAGGTGCCACTTTGTCCTTTCTGATAGAACACAGTGCTAGAGATGCACTGATGACTGTATGGTTTGTGAAAAATATGTTTTCTGTGAAATTTTTCATTGGTGTGTTTCACAAGATTTTTCAGTTCTATCATGCCTTGTCAGGTCTAGGAGAAGAACAGTTTCTCTAACAGCTTGTTACCAGTGGACTTGCCCAGAATACAGGGTATATGGGACATTACAGTGTATATGGGACAAGCATTGCATCCACATTTGTGCAAAGCAGCAAGCAGAAACTGTGGCAGTCACTGACTATGTAGTAAAGAAGATAATTTATCTTCTGAATACCAACCTGCTACCAAAGTGATAAGTGTAAGCAGCAAACAGGTATGAAAGCAATCTGTTCAGTTATGAACTAGTTTAATGAGGTACATAACTAGAAAACTTCTCAGCAGTGATAGGTAGTTCCTGCTCATTTGTCATGATATGTGATATGACTATATTTACTAATCAGCCAGATAACTTGGGATCTGTAGAGACTGTGTGCTTTCAAATAGCCTTTATTTGTTCTGGGTGTCCACCAGTTCTCTTTTTTTGGGTTATGTTCTCTATTTTTTCTTCATTTGAGGCTGACAGCTCTTCCATTGACTTCAGCACTTGCCTCTTCTCCTCCAGCTGTTGCAGTCCTTGCTTTAGTCCTCTTTAAGGACTCTCAAGTTAGGCAGTGGCAGCTGCTCAGTTTATTGTTGGGATTGCTTTTTGATCAGTGACAGATTGTTTATATTCACTGCTATGGGTTTCTTGTTGGGCAGTTAGACTTCCATCTCCCAGTCTCTTTAACTCTTTTGGCTATACTAGGGAGGAGCAAAGGGAAGAGGATCTCCATATCTAAGGTGGGAACTGCAGAAGGAAACTGTTCGTGTGTGCCCAGATTACTCAATAAATTTTCACTTTCCTGCCACCTTACACTTTCAGTGTAAGATGATTCTCAGTTTGTGTCCAGGTATGTTGTCTGTCTGTGAAAACTGGGTTTGGAGTTAGTATTGGATTGTGTGGTTTTATAATTTTAATAGCCAAGCAAAGGATACAAAGTATAGTGCTAACACTATCAAACTTATATTCTTGCCAAATTCAGTGTTTCTCTGAGTGCAGAATAGAGGGAACTAGTTATAGAGTTCCTTTATGCATTAACAGAAATATAATTGGGGTCATCTGTGTATCAGCAGTATTCTTTCATCTAGTGAATAATTATCTAGAAGTGAATTTGAAATTGCCTACTTCTTTAACATACTTTTCACATAGGAAGTTATGTGGAAGTTTATCCTGGTTCTGGTACTCAACACCTAGCTGTTGATAGGAATTGAAGCAGTCTACCACTTTGTGCTTCAGACCCAAAATCAAAGTATGATCAGTGGCTGAAAGCTGGAAAGGTGTCATCAGGTGGGATTTTAATTGCAAAGTAGTGGAGCCCCTTTTGTTGCTACTCTTTGTATTCCTTCTTGTCCATTAGTAAAGTGCATTACTCCTAGGAACTCTCAATCCTGAACATTTTCTAAGCAAGAGTTAGAAACAAACATTTTTTTTATCCTAAAGATAGAGAAGTAGTGAACATAATGGGAATGTCTTTGTTATGTGGCAAGTATTTAGCATTTTAATTTCAACAGTGCTGATTTAATGAAAATTAGCTCATGCTGCTGGGAACTTTTAAGAGTCTGTCCTTCCTGACTGCGGGTGGGTTTTAACTTGCTGGTCTCACAGCTGACTCTGATACTGACTGTCAATTTCTAGTTACAAGGAAATTGTAATCAGCTCCCTTGATACTTGCTGCCTGACAACTAAACTTCTTCCTCAAAGAGGTTAGATATAGATAACTAAGCATTAAATAGTAAAAATGAGGGAAAGGCACAACCTACAAAACTGAAAATAATTTATTTCTATTAATTTAGATATTATTAATTTCAAAAGTTTTCTGAAGCATTAAATGAGATAAAAAATGCTCCAACCTGCTACTGCCAGTTAAGTGAATGGGAACACCCCTGCACCTCCATTTCGGAAGGACTGGGTTGAAATTTAGTGGCAGTGCACTCTGCAGGTGATTTTTGCCTTGGAGAGTAGTGGAAGAGTTCCTTGTGCAATTTAATTTCACCGGATGTTCTATGACAGGCATTTGAGGTTGGGCAGATGAGCTGGAATGCTCTTTGCCTGCTGGCTGCTGCAGATGTGCCATGCAAGGCTTCTCTGCCTTGGGTGGCCGTGCAGGCTGCAATGGGAGCACACCAGCCAGCATGGAGCACCAGATGTGCAGCTGATGTGATACTGCACAGCAATGTGTGATGTGATATGGTGTGATATGCAATATGATGTGATATTGACCCAACAATCAGGAATTCTGTAGGAGGGCTGCAGGGAGAGTGCAGGCAGGAAGACACTTACTGGTTGGTACTCATACTGTCCAGCTGATTCCATGAATCCATCCAGATTCCATGACCATCTTAATTGTCATGATTTGACCTTAAGCCATTCTGTTTGCTTCCCATTGATGAAGCTGGTTAGAAAAGATGGGAATTCCCATTGCTACAGTGTTTCCATCAAATATAGACCCAGAACACCAGACACACTTGCTCCTATGAAAAAGAACGATGGTTTCATTGGGCCTTTTCCACTCATAATCCACAATCATGTTTAGCCTGGCAGCATGAAACAAACCAAATACCAGGATTCCTCTGACAGGGAAAAGAGAAAAAATCTGGATGAGACTAGTCTGCTTAACATGCTCTTCATTGAGACTGCTACATATTTGTGAGACATTATTTAAATGTTTCCTTGAAAATTAAAGAAATTAAATGTTAGAAAGCAGTAATGTATTGACATTGAAGGGCTTTTAAAGATACATGAAAAATTTTACCAGAATTAAATCTCACAGCTGACATGCAGCTGTAAGAATATATGTTGGAAAAAACTAAAGAACTGCTTAGGCCAACCAGAAACTTGCAGGTATTTGTTAAATCTGTAACATGAACTTGCACTTTTATGGACAAAATGTTAAGCAGTTGAAGTCTGAAACAAATCTTTCCTCTAAATAATCATATTACAGCATTCTAGTGTTGGAGAGCCCTCAGTAGTGTGTAGGAGCACTGTGTGTTTCAGGGAGTGATTAGACTGGCATCATTAAGCATTTGGTGTAATTAGAAGAGAACGTAGACACAGGATAAATGTTTTCTGCTTTCACAGTTTTTTCTTAGATGACAGAAATAAACTTTTCCATGCAGGGAGGATCTACTATGCCATAGTCCATTTAGATAACTTTTTTTATAGGTATGAAATTGTCCACCTCCTAAGAAGTTTTAGGAAGGTAGGTGGTCTGTTTTTCACAGGTAATCCAACATCTTTTGTTTATGTTCCAAGTAACCAAAAGGAGATGCCCTAAGTCACAACTGAGCCCATCACAGTAATTTCCTGGTTTTGAAACAAAAAGACTAAGAACTGTTCATTGCTCACATGCTGTCTTTCCCACTTAGCAAGAAGAAAACCATTCTTTGTTCCTTTTTTACCTTTTTTAATTCTGCAGACTTCCACTTAATTTCAAAATGTGTGGATGGCTTTAAAATATTGCAAACTCATGCTCATCTAATCCCAGGACAAACAAGTTAGAAAAATTCATCTGCCTGCACTAATAGAATATAATTCCAAGAATATAAATGTTGCTCCACTTAAATAGAATGGACATGTGACATCTCTCAGCTAGGTTAGCTATTCACTAAGAAACAACCTGTGTGATCTTTTAAGCTGTCTGCAAAATGAGAAATGCTGAATCAAGAAGCAATCTGTGTTCAGACATATTGTTCTTAATCTCATTAGTCTCAAATATGCATTGGTAATTTTTGTACTTAAAGCTGTTTTTGCCTTTTGTATTTTAATTTCTTCATTAATGCCAGATTCATATGGCATTAGGCAATAATTAGCTGAGGCACTGGCATATATTTTACACCAAAAAATGCTTGTCAGTTATGAAACTGATTGCATTATATGTCCAAGTTACTGTTCCTTCATATCATTTAAAAGAAAAAAGGAAGTCTTTAAATATTCCTTCAGTGCAATGGCTAAAAAATGTTTAAATTGTTCATTAGTCACACTAATTAATAGCATCCTATGGTTGACAAAACTATGTCCTTTAACAATGTGCAAATTTTTGTTACTAAAAAAGGGAGCCATTCTGGGACATCTGTCATTTGACAAACAAAACTTTATGACAGTGAATGCTGGGAGCTGTGCAGCCATTCCAAAGTGAGGATCATTGTCCAGGTCATTCTAAATGAATGATGTACTTGGTACCTCATTGTGCATTATACTGTGTTAGACAGAAAATCCAGTTTATGAAATATTTTAGTATATTTTCAGTTAATTTATTTGAGAATATGATTTATCCATTGTTCTTGTGCGTGTATAGATCTAAATAGCCCTGTAGAGAATTACAGCTTTATTTGCAAGAAAACTCTCTGTATAAAGAAATCTTGGTCCATACTGATACGTTGCAGACATAGAAACACAGCTAGAAATGAAACGTGTTACCTTTCTCAGGCACAGCTAAGTTAACTTAGAGCCAATGAACTTTATCTTAAATGGCAAGAAATCAATGTTAATATGTTGATTTCAAAACCTGGGTTGTTAATGCTTCTGTAGTGCTTGGTGCTGTACGAAGTTAAAATTCCAGCACCCTGGTAGGGATTTTGAACTGGAGCTGGGATAGATCCTGCTGGTTTGAGAAAGGGTAATTGTTTATGGTTGTGGTTTTTGTGTTGTAGTGAGATGCTCCTTTCCTTCCCAATGCCACACAGGTTTTCTTAGAAATGATGGGCTATGTATCTACAGTTGGGAAAACACCTGAAACAGCTGTTACTGAATGTGTTCCTTTTCTCAAGAGATCAACCCACAAGGTAAAGAACAAAAAGGAAAACTAAAAACTGGCAGCTGTAAATGTCTTGATGTGAAAGTTTTGCAGAGAAGCATGGGGAGAGGACTTCTGCTCTGTGACTTGGGTCAGCTGCAGAAAAGTAGCTTGGGTACCTCTTCCTGAAGACTGGAAAAGGAAGAGACAGTTATGAGTGAGTGGTTATTATCCACATGTTTACACAAAGTGTGGAAATGATATTCTACTTGCAGTCTCATCTTTCCTACTGATAGCTTGCTGCTGGCAAAGCAGATGTTTCTCCCAGGGTATTGCTTGGCTGTTTGTAAACATCTTCTTTCAGAGACATTCCCAAGGGCTTATACTTTGCTCTACATTGGTATCTTTCTCCAGCAGTCCTTGTCTGTGACCCTAACTGTTGCAAGCCTTATCTGGAAGTTTCATTTCTTCTGAAGGCCTGTCTGGTTCAATTGTTTTCATTAGCTTGCAGCCTAAGTTTATTTACAACTACTTTAAATTATTTCTTGACATATCTATAGCAGTAATGTTTAGTAGCTGGCAGGATCAGATTCACTACATCAACAGTGACACTTTCTTCTGGAAAAATATTCAGTATATATTAGGAGTTAGCTGCTTTTGTGAACCTAAAGCACTGGAAAAATAAAGTCATATAATATCATTATACTGAGACAGTACTAGCAAAAGGGGGAATAGTTAAGATTTAAATACAGTTTCATGAAACCTGTTAAAATCCTTAGGCATTTGGGAAGTAAAGTAAGACAGGATTTATTATTATTATTTAAATTAATAAAAATTTAGAGTTTCTCAGTGTAGGGGGAATTCTAGGTTTTAGCTAGCTTTAAGGAGATCTGGATTCTCTTGAAGTTTCATCACTTTTACAGCATCCTATTTAATGTCATCCTTTCCCTCTGTTTAAGATCAGGATAATATCTCACTGTCTTACTGGCACAGAGAGACATTTACTAGGATGGTGGGCAATTAAATGTGACAAATTAAGCTCTTAAAGTGCTTTGAACTTCTCATGTGGAAGCTCCTATTGAAATACGGGCATTGTTTTTCTGAGCAGCTGGGACAGTAGAAGACTGGTTGCATTTTGAAGCTCTGTAGCAAGGAAAACCAGGTCTCAGCAACACCTTTACTATCAGCTACTAGTTGAAAAAGTTGAAACAATTGCCTTATTATGGCTCTGCTGTAGGACCCTTGGCTTTAGGGCTTATCAAGAGATTCCAGCCTTCTGTTCTTGCTCTGTTTATGGTCTCAGAAATAATGGCCCCTGTATTTGTTCCCCTAAAGTCTATATTAGAACAAAGTGTAATAACATTGCTGCTCAATTCAGAAGGTGGTAAAGGCATCAGTGCCTGCAGCATTATTCACAGTATAAACACTATATCTAGTGCTGACTAGATGCTACTATATCACCAAGTGACAGCAAACTTGCTTGTCTACAATTGATCTAAAACACCTCTCTGGAGCACAGTACTACAGGAAAGCACAGAAAATTGTGGTTTGTGATTAATGCTACCCCAATTTTGGTTAACTATATATATAACTAGTTGCTACATCCGTTGCTATTAGGCGATCAAATATTTGTTGTTAAAATTACCTCACCTTTATATAGCTTCAGGTATTTTGAAGCAGTATGTGGTTACAGAATCTTTTCAAGAAGTTTTCCAAATAGCTGATGGAGGAGCAGCCACTTTACCAACTGCTTTTTGCATAGGTAACTGGCATAATCCAAAGGAGTCATGCAATCAAAGATGCAATGAGATCATCAGCCAGCTATGAAAACTGAGGACTACTACAGTTAGCAGAAACATTTTCTTATGATAAACTGATTCTTGATCTTTCACAGTCTGTCCTCTTGAAGCACCATAAGGCATCCCCAGTTTGCCTCCAATGAAATCCATAGAGGCTGCCACTCATTTGCATGGGATCAGAGCAGACATGTTGTAATGTTTCATTATGCTTCTGAAAGTAGTTCTTCTAAAGTGAAGAGAATATTTGTCATCTTATGTGTACGTCCCTGCAGCCCTGAAGACTCAGGAGTTCTTAGATGTGTATATAGAGGAGGAATTGCAGAGTGGGTTTAGCAGTCTGGAAAGTTACTGGTAACTGGTTTAAGGTTTGTTGTTTGTTTGTTTTCAGGATAATTCATTCTTGCTGTTGGTATGAAAACATTCTGTCCCTTTGCAGAGCAATGCAATCAGTTTAAAATCATGTCTGATTCCTCCACATTGCTCCAGCATCCATCAGAACTCCTTTTCAGATCTATACAAGGAAATTTTTTGGCCCATGAGCAGGCTGTACTATTTTCTAAAACATATTTTAAGGTCCAGTTTCTAAGGTGGCATTAAGAAATGTGCTCCTGATGCCTAATTTACATCCTTAGTTGAAGGGTGCCTTCAGCTGAACTGATTTAAGAAACCATTAGTGGACCATGTAGAACCCACTCCCTCCAGCCTTTCTTGTTCTCTGGGAATAAGGCAGGGTCAAATCTAAATGATACAAACCAAATCAATTCATGACTAAAATCCATCAAAATGAGTTAAAACCTTGGACCCACACAAGACATGGGGTACACTTTGGCATGGTTGGGTAATAAAGATGCAGTTAAAGAAAATGACAAGAAACCACTGTAGGAGCCATAGGAATGTGTTCTGTCTTACATCAGTTAATTGAACGAGGTTGCAGAAACCTTTTCCTTCTGAAGAAAAAAGAAGCACTCTAAAAAATGACATTTCTAATTTTCTTCAGTAGGAAGCAATTGTTCCTGAGTATGTGCGTGTCCCTGTAGTCCCAATGTCTCTATAGACAGCCAAAAGATTTATATTTGAGCAAAAGGCACTGCATAATCACACAGGAGCTTGCAAAGTACAGTAAACATCCTTCAAACAAATTCTCATGTGCCCTGACTACAAAGTAAATGAAAAGCAATACACAGGGTTGGAAAGAAACCACATTTCTAGGTTGGTTTCAATAGACTCTTAGTTTTCCCAGTGTATTAGTACTCACTCTGAGTCTGCTGCATCCTGCTTTCTCCCCCACAACACAGCTGAACTGCACTTTGTCTACCGCTGTGACATTTCATGGAAAACCAACGTATAAAGGAGGTTTATCTTTAAAACTGTAAAAATAATAACACTTGGTACTTGTGTGGGGTCTGGTTAATTGAATCTCTTAAAATGTAGTCATTAGGGACATAAAAATAACAGTTTTCTCCCCTTGCTAAAGAAGCAGGAAAGCAAGTGGATTAAAGCAGAGTCCAGAGTTAGCTTAAATACCCTGAGCCATACTGTGCCATTGATTTTTTTTAACAGAAATCCCAATTGAGCTCAGTGGGGATTTCTGCTTAAAAATCAATGGTGCAAAATGACACCCTCAGATTAAGATACAAAGATGGAGGAAGAGTCTTAATTGGTGCATTCCTGTTGGGATACTTTTCCCCTATAGAGGGAGTCGCTGCTCTTTTCATTAAATAATTAATAGTAAAACTTGGAGAAATTTTCATGCAAGAAGATTGTTATTCTAACGTTATTCCTATTGCAAATCTTACCAGATATTGTGTTTCTCTAATTTCATTAAAACAAACACAAAGGCATACTAAATATTAATATTTTGTTTGAGAGGCCAGGTAATGTGAAGAATCTCTATCAGGAGCTAGAGTGTACTGCTTGGACAGAGGGGGGCATAGGAGTGTAGTACATGTTGTAGTATTCTACACACCTTAGAAACTGCAAAACAAAGACTTTTTGTGGTGTTTTCTGCAATATGAGTCATTTCATACCCATTTCTTAATACGTACCAGATTTTGTAAGAAGCGGTGATTCCTTGGCTTCATGTCACAAATGGAGAAATAAAGCCCAGCACTGGTGTGTGGCTTGCCTGTGTTCTTTCAGGTAGGGAATGGCAGTGGTGGAGGCTGAAAGCTTTGTCCCCTTCTCTGGAGGCAGAGTTACAAAATCTGCTGTCTTCTCCTCGGAGAAATGCACGGCTGTTTTTACAAAGGGCACGTTTCATGTAAGAATAAAGATAGCCACAGAATACATTTTAGGAAAAGTTAATTGCAACTATTATTGTTACAAAGAGGATTAGATGATGAAAGGCCTTTCTGAAAATTCTACAGTGAAACAAGGAAAAAGAGGATGTATTTGAAGAGAAAAGTTCCTGCAAATGGTTATCACGTGAGATAAAAGCTGACAGTGAATTCCAGATAGAATTCTTGTGACTTTTGCCTATTTTCATCTGATTTTGCTTAAGGTAGCAGGAAGCAAGGATGCTTTGAATTATTACTATAATTGATCTTGTTGGCCCACAGGGGAAACAAAAAGTTTGGTGATTTTTATTACATTATAAAAAGCGGTTCTGAGTGTTATTCAGAAAATAAATCTATTGTGATATCGTAACAAAAAAAGCTTACAGCTACTGAGACAAATTATGACTTGAGGCTTGTCCTGCCTAAACAGAAAGTGTAATCTAAGTATGCTTGACTTTAAAACCAAAACACAACTTATTAGACAATAAGGACCATTAGAAAAGAAGAAATTAAGACAAATTTGATGTCAGTGATGCAGTTGTGATAATATATTGACAGACATTTTGAGACATATCTTCTTTAATTCTTGCATAGTCTAGTCAGATCTGTTCATGATTTATTTCCACTAGAACTGTAAATATTTTTTCTTAAAAGAAAATATCTTGCATAAAAGGTGACCTTTTGTCTCCGAGTTCCACAACTTGAATGTAATAACTCTTCTTTTCTCTCTTTATTTCTGGGAAAACAAAACAAAACAAAACCAAACAAAAACCAACCCTTGCTTAAAACAAACCCCAAAAGCAAGTATAGGCAAAATGAAGGCATTTTTTTCTTTCAGTCTTGTCCCTATGCTAATGCTTCAAAGCATCTGTAGCTGTTGTCTGATTTATTAGTACTATTAAATACACGTCTAAGATACTTTTTTGCTCTGAGGGCATGTTGGTGTTTCAAATTAGTAGTTTTGTCTGAGGTATGACTGTTCTGCAGGGACTTTTTCTGCTCTTCAGCTGCATGGTTTTGTTTACATTTGTGTCCTGTGTTTTGTATAAATTGTTTTTAAGTCTTGATTGAAGAGGAACTCATCCGGTGGGAAAAAAATGGCTTTTTAACTCTGCTTTTGACATTGGCTCTGATGCATCCCAGTCCAGCCTAAGTAAGATATGGCCATTATTTGGCAGGTCTGCATAATGCCGAGTAGTGGCTGGTGCAGCCATGCCAATTTGGCACCCAGATTTTTAATTTTGCAACTGGTTGCTGGCCAATAACAAGTTCTGTATGTTTTCTTGCAAATGGGTGGGGAAAGAGGGACTTGTGGTTGCTGTGTATGCAAAGAACAAGCAACAATACTAGGGCTGTATTCATCCCACTGATAGCCTTCAGGATTAGAGTGAGAGTAGAAGATACGTAGTCTGTAGGTGCAAGGGTTGGAATACATGCCTCATTTCTCTTAATTCCTTGTGTAAAGCATTGCAGTGTTTCCTAGGCTTTTAGCAGCTAAGTGAAGAAACTGGAAGATCTGGTAGTATGTATGGGGTTTTTCAAGCGTCAGATTTTTCTGAGGTCCTTTGAAAAAAGCCAGTTGATTTCCAGGCAGTTTCATTATGAAATTATACAAATTTCAAGAGGGGCTGGCTTATGTACTTCAGGAAGTATTGGAGAAGATTGTAAAGAGTGCCCAGGCTATATTGTGATATTATCTAAACAATACATTCTGGTATTTCAGTCTACAGAAGTCTGTGTTGTACCTGCTTCTGTCCAGAAGAGCCTTCTAGAACATGTTGGAGCCATTATTGTATTTTTTCTGTGCTGTGTATGCAAAATATTCTTCATTTCCTTTTCATCCTCTGAATACAGCCATCTTCTCATCCTACTGAATACATCTGCAGACCATCATTACTAACAGACAATGAAAACATTAAAAAGTAAAAGATTGCTTATGTAAAGGGTACTGGGTGGTTGTTTCCTCTCAGCTGAGCTGACCTGAAGCCTGTGTCTGAGACCACCTCCCTCCAAATGTGAGGCTGGGCAGTGAGTGTGTACCAGGAGAAGAGGCACAACTGTGTTGTTGCACAAAATCTTTATCAAGAAACTTGGTGAGTTATCTGTAAGAGGCAAAGATTAAAAGCTAGTGATCTGAATATCCCATCTCTCAGCTGTGGTTTGTGTATTAGAGAAAGGTATGCATACTTTATGTTTCAAGCATGGAGCACTGGGTAAATTTTTATCATTATTTATTGTTGTCCTCAAGCATGGATTAATGGGGACCCTTCCTAAACCTTTGTTTTACTGAAAATTCCTCCAGTGACTTCTCTCTGTTCACATTCCTATTCTTAGTCTTGCTGATGTTCATAAAAAGACCTGAAGCTGTGAAAATGCTCCTTTAAAAGTTAATTCCATCCTGAGCCATCATGTCTTCGCAGGCTCCTTGGCACTTGAGCCCCAGGTCACAGTGCAGAGACGAAAAATATGTATGTTCATAATTAGCTTATAAATAATGCAGTGTTCTCATTCAGACTTCACCCTTTCAACATGCCCGTGGATTATTGTTCTCTGCACAGCTTACGTTTCTGAGCACTCTGTGGCCCAATTTTTCTACAATTTGGTAGTTGAATTCTCTATTACAACACACTCAAAGTCCAAAGAATGCAGTGGTGGGGACTCTGGGTAGGCATTATATCACCTTTTCATTTGTTTTTCTGTCAAGAATGTAACAGATAAATGATACAGTGCTTGTCTTCAGGTGTGAGTCTGTATAGCCAGAGTCTGAGCTGTTGATGTGCAGTTAGTCTCATGCTTTGCTCCTCTAATCTCAAAGGTTTTATACTATAGAAAGAACTAAATTGAGGTTATTTGAGAGTGAGATGCACTAATAGGTAGTTTAATAGAATAAAGAGCATGACAGGGGTACAGAGTTCACGTGAAATATTTGGACATAAAAATGAAAGCACCTTCCCTTCCCTGCAGTTTCTTAGTAAACAACAACCTTCAGTGCCCCTTAAAAAACCCATCTGAGGTGAAAAGAAAAAACAACACAAAAGTTATTAGAGAGACCTTTTCTCTGACAGATACTCAGATTTAACAAACCAGAATATTTCACAAAATATTTTCATAAATACGGGAGCTCTAAGTGGGCTCTAAGTGTATTTACAGAACAGACAGCCACCACTCACAGGGGACTAAAAGCTAGCAACACTTGAATGCTTTTTCTCTTCTTTTTGCCTATATAGAAAGGCATGAGGTCTGGTCTGGAATGGGAATACCACTTCACCCTCAGACCATTACTTTGGAGATTTACAGGAAATGGGTGAGGTACTAGAAGACTGGAAAATAGAAATTTAAAACTTCTCATTAAAATGAAAGGCAGGGACAGGGGAAGGAGTCCATGAGCAACATTCAAGTCCTGTTTCATAAGTATCTGTAATAGAAAAAATGGTGAGAAATTATATGGATAATATAACCATAAAATAGTTACAAAAGTATAGTTCATGGTCGAAATTAAAGAAGTATTGGTTGAAATCCAGTCTTACACTGCCTTGGTTTGGTTTTACTCAGTAAAACATAATGAATAATAATGTAATTAAAAACCTGAGTGTTTAATAGGGAGTGTTTAACAGGGAGTAAGTTTATAAGATTTTCTGGAAGGAAACATCAGTGTAGAAGGAATAGCTGACATTTTGCTGGACAAGCTTAAAATTCAGGATTCTTTTATTTAGTCAAAGAAAAATGGTCTGAAAAGATAGGATGAAATTCAACAGGGGTAAATGGTGCTGGTTTTATTACATTTACACAGAAGTAATCAGCACCAGATGTATAAGAGGAGGTTTATTTAAGAGGATTATATTTTTTTTCTCCCAGAAAAAAACCGTGGGATTATGATAATTTATAAACTGCTGAAGAATCAGAGGGACTGTTGGAGAAAGATGAAGCCCAATTCTGGAATCACAGGACCATACATTTTACTAGCATTGCATGAAGAGACTGTAGTTATACTGTACACATTACAAACCTTCTACTGGTCTCCAGTTTGGGCAAAAGAAATTTCAAGAAAGATTTGAAGCATCATTTATAGGGGGTCTAAAGGGAAGCAAAATTTGTCTAAAAACATGAAATCTGAAGAAAGATTTTAAAATTTCATGATTTTTAGGTTGAAGAGGAGTCTAAGTGTGGTGTGATTTGAAATCATGCATATAAATGATATGCAGATCATTGCAAAATGAAAAGGTTTATGCATGGTTCTGTGGTGACTGTGATAAGTAATAGGCAAGAAAGATTCTTAAGGGAATGTTTTCCAAAGCAAAGATAACAATGTACTGTCTGGAGAGTTCTGAAGTTCCAGTTGGAATTCTCTAATAATGGCATAGGAAGGTTTTTTAGGAATAATAGAAGTTTAACTTATCCTGGCTTGGGCAGTGCAGTGACCAGTGCTGTGCAGCACCTCTCAAATCCCCCGAAGTTCTGTGTTTTTGTGATTTTTATGCAATACCAGGGTGGAAAGAAGTATTTAGCCAGAGCTGCTCATCCATTTCTAAAAGACAATCTGCTTTGTTCAGAAAGCATGTAAGTGTCCCATATTCCCACTATCAGAAACAGTAGTGAATGCTTCGTTGCACTGTTCAGCATAATCATTGTTACTGATAAACATTTAATCTTAGAGTCCCTTTGAATTTATTACCATATGATGAAAGACCAGTTTGTGGCATAATTCCCACATTAAACAGCACTCCGTAATGGAATTCCTTGAATATGTGGCATGAATGTATTTGCTGTGTTGGTGCATATATTCATAGGGAGAGTTTTTTGCCCTATCTAATCTGTACACAGTGTATGTTGTGTTTTTGCAGAGGTTTCATAGAGGTAAACAAAGACTGAATGCTCATGCAGTAGGAGCTAATTGTGAATAAGAAATGGCAACCTTCCCCATTCTTCAGTTTAATAGAAAATACTTTTAAAAGAAATTCTCCATTGTTTTAGATTATTTGAGGGCCGTGTTTAAAGTTTATTAAACTTTTTTATTAAGTGACCAACCGTAAACATAAGACAAAAAGTTTTCATTGTTTCATAGGGAGATTTCAGTCATTAATAGAACTGACAATGTAGATTAAAGTAACTGTAAATACTAAGTTGTTCAGTTCCACAGGAAGGCATTCAAAGTGGAGTGAAATGGGACTCCAAGCTGAGGTACAGCCAATAGATACTACAGGAAACTGCTTTAAGATTGCATTGTGGACAGGTCCAGACCTGTCAGTCATTTGTTGTTTCTGACCAGGAGTTTGCTGTGGTTGTATTTGAATTGAGATTGAGGCTGTTGTGTGCGTACCCAGAAAGTCTAGATTTTGGTTAGAAACATCTCAAGCAGTGAAAAAATCAAAGCTTTCTGCTGCAGTAGACTCTTGATTTCAATCTCTTATTTTTAGATACATCAGCTGATCAAGGGGGTTTTGGTGGCATAATGTAGGTAGATGAACTTTTTTTACTTAGATTTTTTCTTCCTTGCTAATTATGTGCTGTGTGTCTTCTGACTATGTGGGGTAAAAGCATTTATGTATTTTTATGTATTTCACATAAGTATGGGGATGGCTATGTGCCTGTCCTGTGTCCAGACCAAGGAGCACATAAAGAACTCCCCCTGTCTACATGACTCCTTGCCTTGGCTGAGATAAGCTGATCATTTCACAGGATGCTTAGTTTAGATGAAGAACAGTGATGATAGAGGAAAAAACAATAACAGAGCAATATTGGTTAACCTTTGGGACACCAAATGTGGAATAATATTTTGATGCTCCAAGATGATGTTTTTCTGTTGAGTTCCTTGTTTTCTTAATTGCACTTTTCATTTTTCCAGAAGGACTTTCACCGACAGAAACCTCAATAGGAATTTTCTTTGGCTATGCTTGAAGGCTCTTCTGTCAATTTATAATCACAATAGCAAGACACACACATGCAGCAAATCAATGTAAATTAACTTTTTGATAGGAAAGGCATGCTACATTTCTGGCATTGGTCTGCACTTTCTTTCAATCACAGTGTCTCTCACTGGGCCAAGTATTTGTCTGGTAGATGCGTGGATTGGCGACAACTTAATATCCAAAGGTCAAGCTGCAAAGATCTGGGCAGTGTGATGGCATCTTTGCTCCTTAATAATCAGATGGGCTGTCTGTGATGTCTTGAAGTGCTTCTTCTAGGTGGCAGTGTACCACTGCAGTAGTTAATTGCCTGTTAGATTCTTGGATCAATGCAAAAAAAAGAGATGTGAAGATTTTTCCAAAGTCTTTTTTCTTTTTTCCTCCCAACACAGCTCTATGTGAGCACTTTCCTCTGATTTATCCAAGAACAACCTGAGTATGTGATAGGAAACTTCAATACTCAATTTAAGTAGCTGCCTAGGAGTTTTTCCCTAGAGGTAAGTGGAAGAAAGGGAGAAATTTTGCCTTCTCTACACATGAGGTTGATGGTTATTCACTAAATAGGGGCACTGAGAAGAGGTTTTGTATTTTCTCAGCTGCCCTGAGGCACAGTGGTGCTGAGCCTCAGGTGGGGTCAGTGATTCTATGTAATTCTTAAGCTTTGTCCTATGGGCAGCTGAATTAGTTCCTGAAGTATTCTGCAAATGTTTTGGAGATAATAGAACCTACATGGGCCTGCTTCCCTGACAACTCCTTGCTGCTTTTTCCTTGATTCCTCTCTCCTTTCCCTCAGATATAAATGGTTCCATATGCAGCTGCAGCCTCTCTTTGCAGCTAAAATGAGCATGCTTACTTGCTGTACTTTCCAGACAGGCTTCACTAAGCCACCCCTACCTTAATGGTCATTAAGAGGGCTATATTTTAATTCTCAGCCACATGCTATAGGACTAATATGTATGAATGCAAATTTCTGCCACCGTGGGTATATCATGCAGCTGTGCATGTTTTGTTGGCCATATGTCCACTGCTTGTATCTGGCTGTATTGAAGGCACCCATTTTAGGGAGATATCCTCTAAAACAGTGTCAGAAATCTTGACCCGTGTGTCTAGGCCATGAATCTGGCTAGTTTTCTAAACTGCCTCCCTGAGAATCTAGGAACTGTGGGCTCCCAAAACTTAAGAATTCTCATTTCTGTAAGTTCTTTTTTACATTGACTTGAATTTTGACATAAGAAAAAAAAAAAATAACAAAAGCAGTACAAAATATTCCCTGGTCTTCCTCTGTTTAAAGATTTTTTCCGTGACAGTCACAGTTCCCAGAAGGCTGAGAACAACACTACTTCTCAACATCAAAGTTCACCCTGTTGGGGTTTTTTTTTGGCCACAGTCATGTCATAACATCGCATGGAAATGTTAACATCAGTTTGGGAGAGTCCCAGTAGCTCACAGCTGTTTTACTTCTCTGCAGAATCAGGGACTTCAGAAGCAGAAGAAATGATTCACTGTGATTTGCTAATTTGGGGTTTTATTTCACCACTTCCACATTATTGGTGAAAAGGTAATCATTGCCTCACAGTACATTTTTCATTTCCCCTGTCACTGTCAGGATGCTGTGACATACCAAGCTACCAGTCAATATTGTAAAAACAGCTCTTACCAGGATGCCTTTGAAAGCCTTTCCATCCTGAATGACCATATCTTTCCAAATACCTATGGCTCAGGGGAGAAGAAGAATTTAAAGTGAATCCAGTGTATTTACAAGGATATGCTATACTTATAAAAAATAACCTTTGGTTATCTTGTCACTGTGAAACTGATCAACTACTTTCAGCAAAAGACTTCAGACACATCAGTATACCTGTGTGAAAACTTTTGAAAAATTAGGGCTGATGTGTTGACAGCTATAATACCACTGCCTTTTAATCCTTGGCTTCTGTTTTTCCTTATTAGGGATTCCAGGACATGGGTAACAGAAGACTAGGTTTATCCACTAACAATATAAAATCCTGTAATCCCCTGAAAGTTTAAAATTTTCCTTGGGCTGGAGAAGGAAACACTTTATCAATATTTTCAGCTAGTGGACTCCTTAAAGGATAAAACCCTGCATCTTCTAGGATGGTGGAAGAAGAGTCATATTGGCATAAGAAATCTCCATTTTGAACTTGTGCCTCGATTAACAGAAAAAACTTGTGTGAAGGTACTAGCTTTTCTTCATTTTTTTTTCTCTCCATTCTCTCCATTTCTCTCCATTTTTCTCCTGAATTTAAATTCAGGAATATAACAGGGGTTTCCCCTCATATTGCTTCCCACCCCTACCCTTGTAAGAACTTTACAAGCATCAGTAAATACCGTATAACCTTTCTGCCAGACATTGACCAGCTGCAGTGGGAGCCTCCAGATGTCCTTACTAAATAACAACCCACAAAGGTATAAGCAACATCCAGAAGCCTGGCAAATGGAATTTAGTTGTCTCAGTGTTGTCTAAGGGATACTTTCTCACTCACAAGTGATCAGTTAATCAAATAAACCTAAGCAAATTCCAAAGAAGGAAATTCTTTGGAAGTGCTGGAAACATGACAGTATGTCATGAAGTTGCAAGAAAGCAAGTATGCACCCTGAACAGCAAGTAAGATAGTTGTCTCTTCTCTGCTTATGGCATACTCAGAGGTTGTGTTGAAAGAGGTGCTGAGTTTCTGTGACCTTTAAAAGGCTCAGGAGGGAAGTGGGACCAGACTGTGAATCAGCTGAAGTATGGATGTAGAGCCAACCTTCATATTCCCTCCTAAAGTGAAGCTCAAATCATCAGGGCAGGTGGGGCTCTAAAAGTGTTTCATGTGAGATGTGCCAGTCTGAGGCTGGCTGAGCCAGAGGAAAATAAAAGCTTTCCTCCTACCTTCTTTCAGCGAGAGTCTTTTCCTATGACATTTTGGGCTGATGTCCCAGTTTCTGTCCCAATCTGGAAGCCTTTTGATATCTGTCTGCACTGCATCAAACTCTCTAAGGACTCCTGTGAGTTTCTAAGGAAAGGATTTTTCTTTCAGTCTTCTCATTTTTGGCCATGTGTCCCCTCTAAGGTACATTCTTACCATAGCTTTATTTTCTGTATTCCCCCCTGCCTTCTCCACTTCACTTACCCTGTGCTCTGGAAGATCTCACAGCAGTCCAACATGCTGAATTTCTCCCTGGGAAGACATGACACCCTTCCTTTCCCTCTCTTCTGAATGGACAGAAGTCAATTGAAGGTGACCAAACAGCCTTCCTGTCAGTGAGCAGCCTAACTTGTTCTTAGTAGCGCAGAGAATATTAAGATGGCAAATGGCAAATAACCAAGAAAAAAGGCATAACAAACATCTCGGGAGGCCTCTCCAGACTATTTCTAGTCTTGGTATTTTGCATTAGCTACTGGCTTTTGTTGCCTCTCAACAACTTTCCCGTCAGTCCCCACCAGAGGAGTCTGTTGTAGTCCTTGAAGATAGTTCAGTTCTTGTAAAAAGCACAGTGCTAAGCAGGAAATGCCCACTTTTCTTGCCACGAAGCAGAGGCTTTCTAGATGGAGTCTTTCTGATAAATCCCAGGATCTTTGTCACAGTTTATCATGAACTTGCAGTTTTCAGTATTAAATCCAACTCTTTCCCTGAAGCACAGATGGCACCACTGGGATATTATGCTTTGCACAATATGATTACAAATGAAATAATTCCTTCAAATTCAATATGTTTCTACCACAAATGTCTCCAGAATATGGCATATAAATAGGTAAGGAAAATGCTTCCAATAGTACCACTCTCTTGTTTCTACTAAAGGCCTCAAAATTTGTCCTATCCACCTCCTCCACCCTTTGGACTTGTTTTTCCTGCTATTGTCCTTACCCTCCTTTACAAGAGAAGTCATTTGTCCAATGAGTATAGTCAGCTAACAGCCAAATCCACAGGAGATACCAAATGTTATGACTTTTCAGCATGACTTTTCAGCTGAGAACTTGGAGGCAGATATCAGAAGCATTCATCAGTTTAATCCATATAGTAGAAAAATGCAACTAACAACCAATGCTGCAGGGACCCAACAGCCACACCGTACAAAACAGGAACAGTCAGACATCAGTTCTCTGAGAGCAAAATACATCCCTTTCTGCAGCACAGCATCATAGCCCATGTGCCCCAAGGTAGCTGCCTGCTTATTCTCCTGCTGCCAAAGCAACCTTTATTCTTTATAGAAGCCTATTTGTCAGATGAACACAGTGAAACTGTTCTGATATCCTTATTTAGAGACATTTTGCACTCTGCTTGCTTCATTGAAGTTACCCCACATACTGACCCTACTTTTGCAAGTTCAGAATGCTAACTGAGTTAACCAAAGATTAATGGGGAATCTGTTTTTTCTGTGGGTTTTTTTCCAGTGAGTAAGTAAAAGTATATACAGCTTCAATAGTGAAAAAAAAACCCAAACAAACAACTCAATAATTATATTCTTTCTAAAATGTGGTTTCATTTTTAAAATATAACTTCATATAACAGTTTCTGAGATGAGTTTCCATGTTAAAATGATCAAGCCCAAAAAATAGTTGTACATTTCCTTAGCTTTGCCGATTATGTAGTACTAAGCTAGCCACTGGGGTCAGGAGAGGCAAGGATATGTCTCCTGCATGAAACAGTTCCCCTCTTGATTTCTTATAAAGCTTAAACAGTGCTATTTCAGGAAAACAAGTCAGTCTTAATGCCTTGCTATTACAAATGTAGCTTCTAGAACAGGATTAAACACCTACAATAAATTTATGTGCACATCAAACCTTACTGCTCTTTTTTTTTTTTTTGTGGATAAGGCTATGATTGCTTTGCTAAAACAATGCCTCAAGCCCTCAAATTCCTACTGCATTGTGTGAGTTCAAAGGTTTCTTCTCTATAACTTTCTGAGGAAATAGCCTTAAAAATTTTTTATAACTGGATTTATACAAATATAGGTGACATATATACTTTTCTGCTGCAGGAGATTCTAGAAGTTGTATAGATTCAATTCTATTTTTTGTGTGTATTTATCATTAAAGGAGCTGTGACTGAGAGGTCAGAAAACTTGGTGCCAGTGAACTGATAGAATTTGTTTCTAGAATCTGGAGGATTTAATTTGTCTATATATTAAACGTATGCATGTATATGTGTAAAGATACATTTATATGTTTTTATGTTTATGTTAGAGAAAACAATTTGTTTACTGAATCATAGCTTAAATGGAAATGTTTACTAATGTCCTCATAAATGGCTGGATCTGTCCTTTTGAAGTCTGAGCTCTGGGCATTGTCTCCGTGCATTAACATCAATACATGCACTTTTACTTCTGAGGGATTTGGACCTGAAATACACAAGTAAATCAGGAGAAACTGATTTGTCAACTCTCTTGTTCAGTTTTCTTCTCTGAAAACAGACAATTCAGAACAAAATTTCTCAGATAATCATGGAGAAAAGGAAACCATACTGACTTCTAAATACAGTAAAATTATCCTGTAAAACTGCTCCAAGAATTCTCTGAATGTTTTTGGAGCAGAACTGAAATATCAGTATGGAACTCCTGAACTGTTTTCCCTGTAAGGCTCTGCCACTTGCCACAAATTTTTTGTGGTTCTGCTCTATGTGTTTGAAATGAATATGCCATTCCACAAATGCTTAAAAACAGCACTGTGTGATTTTAAAAATAGAAGAATATCTATAGCTATCACTTCAATTTTTCTCAATCCTTAAAAATTAGGAGTCATGGTGAGACTGCAGCATAAACTTTGTCTTTATTTTCTGGGTATGGATACAATAGAATTTATTTTTATGCACTGCCCTTCATAGAGAAAATCATGACCAGAAGAATGACTCGAGGCTTATCAGGACTGTACTGCTGAAGATGTTTCCAAATATATTGTCCTCTCAAAATCGGTCTTTTCTCCAGTTCTTCCTCAGCCAGTCTGGAAATGATTGGGTTGTGCCACTGATTCTGCCCCTAGAATAAAAACCTTCATAAAAGATACTGAAATTTCTATGGAATAATGAGGTCTTTCTCCATCTTTGTCATTGTAACTGATGCTATAAGCTATACTACCAAAAAATGCTATGCCTTAAAGTTCTGGCAAACTGCTATTTCCTTGGTTGCAGCTGCAGAGAAAAACTGCTTCCTTCCAGTTCTTAATTTGCTGTTTCTCAATTTTTCATGCACGATATTATTTTGATATAGATGGTGTGTGATATATGTGTGTACATGTTTACCTGTGTGTAATCCTTATATATCAAATTCTCTCTGAAATCTTCATTTCTCCTCTCAGATTTCCTGTGGTTTAAAACTCACACATTTTTCCTGTTCCTCTTTTGATCAGAGATCCATCAGGCCTGCAGTGCAAAGGCTTCTGTGCCAGCCTCTTCATGTTCAGAAATCAATTATTGCAATGGTTTTGAATATTATGACACTTCAGAAAAACAACATTTCTTTGTTGATCTCTTGCAATGCCTCTATTTCTTCTAGTAGTCAGTGGCACATTCTTGTATCTTCTTCTTGAAAGCAAGGACCTGGCATCATTATTCCCCCATTCTTTGTTAAGGATGTCTGAGGTTAGGTTGAACTGATTCCCAATAGTGGAACTCTGGTGCAAGCACTGCCTACCTTGAACTGAAAATACTGCATGGCTTCCCCTCCTGGGGCCAGCCTTGCCATGGCCTGTAATTGCTAACCCCTGTTCAGCCAAGCACACAGCCATATGCCTCATTTCATTGTAGCTCTGCTTAAGTGTTCTCTCATTCAATCAATTACTACTTCCATTTAAAGATTTGACTGTATTTCGGTAACATGCATTTTCTAGGCATTTTCCGAATGTACCTGACAAAGATATAGAAGGCCTTCCATCCTTTAAGTCATAAAGCCAAGATTCACAGTCTTCATGTCAAGAAATACTTCTCTCTTAGATCAGTAGAAAAAAGGTAGAGCAATATTTTTTAATTATCTTGCCTTTTTGTAGTTTATCCTAAGCAAATGTTTGAACATCTGAGACATTTCTATTTTGGGTGAGTAATAGTGTCAGTCTTTTTTTGCTTCATTTGCTTTTCATGTGAGATTCTTACCAGGCAAGAGCAAAACATTCAGGTCTCATTTACATTGAAAATTACTCTCTCATGGTTTAGGGGAAGAGAGAGAGTAGTTTTTTTCTGACAGGTGTTCTTTTGTTGATGATGGTACATGCACCTATAAAGTGATGTCCTGTAAGGCTCTAACACTTTTCTATAAGTGCATAGCTAGTCTATAAAGACTGCAAATGTTAAACACCTGATGGAGAAAAAAAAAAGTAATTAAAAAAAGAGGCTTTCTCTCTGGGGAAGAAAATGACCTGTGATATCAGAGTCCTTTGATTGTGCAAGTTCAAATCCATGACAGATTCAATCATAGGAGAAAGGCAAGAAGCAGCTTTAGGTGAGTTTTGTAAATTTGTCAGGCTGAGCATCACCTCTTCTTGGCCTGTAATTTTTGTAAGAGGAAACTTTAATGGTTCACCTCAGATAGTAATGCAAGAGTCAGGGTTTCATACACTTTTAGAAGATATTTCAGTGTCTGACTTTTGCCAAAACAGTGGAATGTTTTCTAAAAGTGTTTTAAATCTTGAGCAGTTTCAGATCTTGCGTGATGTTTGACAGGTTTAAATGTCAAGTTTAGCTTATTTATCTATTCCTTCAGAATGACAGATATTTATATTAATCTGCTTACTCTTAAAACAACATCCTGTCACTGTGGAATTTTTTTCTTAAGAATAATTACTGAAACTGAAAACTCTACAGAACAAACATATGAAAATTTTAGCAATGCATTCAAGAAGGTTTTAGATAGTTTTCCAGACATTATTACAAAATACTCTACAGATTCTGCACTTCTCAAGAATGTAGTTTCCTGGTTCTCAGAACTCAAAGGACTCAAAAGTGAGAGAGCAGAAGCGGTAAGACAAGTTGAAGAAAAGGATGCCAGTGCAGAGAGCTCTTACGGATGTTAGGTAGCTCTGGAGAACTTTAATTGGCATGGGGATTGCTTTTGTCAGTGGAAAAGGTTTGATACCAAGTAACAGAGAAAATGTCAGGGAGATATTTACCAAATGCAAATCCCTTGGGACTGGGAAAATAGGAGAGAAGATTGATAACAAAGCACTAAATTTGTACTTTAAAACTGATTTTTTTTCACCGCCTGTTTATTACAGTACTTCTTGTGCTGCTCACATCTTCCTGTATTAACCTGCTTGTCACATAAATGGTTTGATCTCTTCTTGTACTTATGTCATAAAAGCTACTATGAACTGCACTGAACATGTGCAGTGATCTTGCCAACCTTTATGCTGATGATAAGACCAATTAGAGACAAACTCTACTTGATTTGGTCCCTGTGCAGAAAACCAGAAGTTCAGGCTGGAGAAACTGAGTGGATCTCAAAAGTGTTTGAACAGTGGTGATAAAGCAAACAGTTGAATGTCTACATCCATAAGATGTAAACAAATAAGTTTTAGTGGGTTCATAAAACCGTCATCTTTACGTCAGTTAAAGAGGTGAAACTGATATGTATTGTTCAAATTAAGAGTGGTGATGAAAAAATTACAGACTCACCCAGTGACTAAGGCTTTATTATCTTAAGTTGGACCTGCTTTGTCCTAGTACCTGAAGGAAACCATGAACTACAGCCTTTTTTGACCCTATCTACAACACACTTGTTTTGAAAGAGAAATCGTGTCAAAATGGGCTCTGCTGCTACCTACTGTATAGTAAGAAATCCTCAGTGATTAGCAAGCTATGGCAAACTTCTGTTCTCTGTGCATCATGTTCTGCCCTATCAATATATTTTATGATGTTCTATTACTTCCCCTCTCCAGCTGCTGCTTTTGAGGAAAGTGACACAGCCACTGCATTAAGCCCTTCAAGGAGCACTGCAAAGTACTTAAGCAGCTGCAAAATGGAGTAGCATCCACAATGCTCAGACAGTCTTTCTATACATGGGTGACAGGCCACCTGCCTTAATAAAAACAGGGGCTGTTAACACATGGTGGTACTAGGGCAGTAAAAAAGAACCTGGGTGAATCTCTCTGTTGGTTTCCTGAATTTTTATAATAGATGACAGATTGAAAGATGTCTGTGAGAGGATTTTACCTGTGGGAAATGTCTTTTTCCACAATTTGTTCCCATTTTAGTATCTTGCTTAGAAGGATGAAGTGACATCTTTGTAGGGTCTGATTTCAGAATGGACCAGGACAGGGCACTGATACTTACAGTCAGGCACAGATAGGGAGACTCAAGAGTAATTCTGAGACCTACCTTCTGGCTTTTGACACACTGATATATTGGATGGTGGAACATGAGAGAAGTTCATTTTTCAGGCTTGGGGAGTTTCTGATGTGTTTGCAGACAAAGTTGTTATTCTCAGTTGTGCCAGAGACCTAACAAGGTCTAAGATCGTTAACATTATGTTGTTTATGGCACAGTGTTTGGCCATAAATTATACTGGTATGAGCTTGAATAGAGCTTTATGAGCTGAATTCTGCTGAGGCCCTGAAACCTCATGCTGCTACAGTTGCTAGCAAGAGGCAGGAACTAATTAAAAGGAGAAATTCCAATAGTCGTGCAATTTTTCAATAGGATCTGTGTAGTTCTGTTCTAAGGCACTTTATTATTTTGTTATATATATTATTTTTAATTCTGCTTAATTTTATTTGCTGGTAAAATCTTTTTAAGTCACATGGTTTTCCAGTGATAGAAAAACACACTTGGGCTCCTAGTTGATCTTCAAAAAATAGGTAATTCCTAGCCATGTTCAGTATTATTATTATGTCTCCTAAGGATGGAGTCTGATTTCAGATTGTTTTTTGTGGAGGATAAGGGCCTTTTGATCAATGTTGTCCTTGCTCTGTATACTTCTATTAGAAATGCTAAAAGGTGCTTTTTAAAGACTGAGTTCTGGAGTTGGGGAAATTGAAATTTCACTCTCTCCATGGAGCTTTAGGAGCTAGACAAGGCACTTACTTCAACACAGACCATGAATTCTGATGCCTAATTCAGAAACTTCCAAAATCCATTTAGGATCTTTTCTTTATAAGTTTTATATCACTTAATATCTTAATTTTATTATTTTTACGGAATTGCTATGGCCAGAGGAACATCTGTGAGAGACATTGCTTTGTTAGCTGCAGTGACTACTGTTCCTTCCTCTGCCAGACACCAAATGGGATGCAGAACTTCATGTTTTGCCAGATGCATTAGGCTGTTGTGCTGTTTGTCAGACAATTCCTCATGTCCATAGAACTAGCAACACTCTTCAGGGCCAAATTAGATTTATGTGGAATGGGAGCTGAGCTAGCAGCATTATATAACTCTAAGTGACTGTGTTAATTAGCAGCTCAAACATAACTGGTAGCATCTCTGCAAAGAACACTAGCATGCTAATTGCATCTGTGGCAAATCAAATTAAGACAAATCCCATTTTCTTGCTTTGGATCCTCCTTTCCACTGGCCACATGTTTCAAAGTTACTGCAGACCAGTTACAGCAGAGATATTGCATTACTCCAATATGTTCTCCTAGAATAAAGCACAGAATCCTAAAAACTAAAACCAAGCTCTGAGAATGCTATGAGGTTATTTAGAGCTGAACTAAATAAATGGATTGCCCTTTTTCCTCTCTGTATTGCTCAGGTGAGGTGACAGTCACCAAAGCACATGGTATGTTCATAATTTCAGTGCTGTATCCAATTGCCTTTGTTTACATGCTGGTACCATGAGAATACCAGTGAGCTTTTTCAAAGTCAAATATATTTGATAGAACTTATAACTTTGTCTTGCTTGGGGGGTTATTGGACTTGATTGATCATCCTGACAGGTCCCTTCCAGCTCAGCAGATTCTATGGTTCTGTGATTACTTTTAGCATTTTATGAACATTCTCATAGGTGCTAAGTATATTCAGCCATCAATGCATTTCTTACTTGATGATTTTCATTGTATTCTACAAAGAGAATAGAAACCGTTAAATTTTCAGTTCTGTAAATGAGATAAAAGCCTGAGAGGGAAGGACATGCATGCAAATAAAAGCGTGTGTATAAATTTTTTATGTATAGTAATCCTGGGGTCAGGGGAATATAAAAGTAAACAGAAACACGTATTTATCCCTTTGCATCTTTGCTAAACTAGAGTTGTTACATTTGGTTTGATGGCCAAGATCTAACAAGTTGTGTGTTTAGCCAGATTTTGGCACTGATGTTTTCCAAAAAGGGATAAAAGAATGATTAGATTTTCAGTATCTAGTGTTGGTATTTTAAACATTAAAAAAAATGTTGGTTGTTTTTTTTCAACATTCTGAATGCAATGAAAGCAACATATCTACAAAAGGACAAAAGCTCAGATATCAAGGATTACCCCACTAAATTTTAGTTAGGAAAACATGAAAATTAATCCTGCTGTTCTTTTGTGGTGCCTTTCTCCTTTTGTTAAAGCTTTACCAATGAAAGCAAGTCTGATATTTTTATGTAAAACAGCAAGTGGCATAATTAAGGACTGTGGTACACCAACCATATTATTTCAAAAATTCTAAGTCTGCAAACTGCTGGGGATACCTTCTTCCACAGAATGTCAAATGAGTTAATGACATATACTTCAGCAGTTCCCCTCCGTTCTGATCCAGATTTTAAATTGTATTCACATGTGCTATCTTGACTATTTACTTTCACTTTTCATTTGAAGGAGAAAAATTATAATAGTTTAAGAAGAGGATATATTTATGCATGAGAAAGCAGACCCTTTCCACCTTCTTAGCATGGGCTGTGTACTGAACAAGTGTACTGGGTAGGTGTTTTGATTCTGTCACTTCAACCCCAGCACAGAGTCAGAGTGATGTTGAAAATAAGTTATCATCATGTTTCTCCTGCCACCTTGAGTGTTATTATATTTATTTACCCTTATTTGTAGGGAATATTTAGTTTTCAGAAAAATACCAGATTGAGAGTGCTAAAACCCACAATATCTGAACAAAACCCACAGACTTTTAATGCCAACTTTCAAGTCTGATTCTGAGGGATTATCTGTTAAGAACCAGGAGGTATAATAGCCAGGGGTGTTTGCCAGCTGCTGCTGTATAGCAATCTCTAAGATGCTTTTCTTTGCTATGCTGAGTACTGCACAGTTATGTGTCATTCAGTACTGTGCTACGTGACACTGTTGGAAATGAGCTCTTTTCTTATATTGATGATGTTCTTCAGTTCCTATATCCATTTGTTATTTGGCTTTTGCTTAGACTGCTAATGATAAATAAAAATTGCTGTTACCAACTGTACTGATTACAGCAATTTACCATCAGCATTTTAAAATGAAAAAGTGATCAATACATGCAGCACCTCTCCAACAACACCTTTTGTCAGTGCAGTAGAATAAGTGTGTTCTGCCCCACTGCATTCATTCTGAAGTGGTGTGTCAAAGTCCCACACACAGGGCAGTTGTGTATTGCAGCCCGGGGAGCTCTTTTGATAAGAAATATCTAAGCAGTGTGCTTTTGTGTCATGGGGTTAGGAACCCTTCCTTTGCAGGAACAGTGAGCCAGATTTTGGTTGTGGGCAGTAACTATATCCTGCAGAAAGTAGTTCTCTCAGTTATTTTTTGCAGCTTCTGGGTGAGTATCATCTGGTCCTAGAAATTTGTTACTGTTTAGGTTTAGCTTGGATTGTTTTTTTTCCCTGTAAGACTTTTATTATTGACATTTTCTACTGGAATCACCTCATACTGATGTGGGAATATTCAGATTTATCATCAGTGAACACCGATGCAAGAAGTGTAAAGTTTCTTTGGGAGTTTAGGATGCCCTTTTTCTGCCTTGATTATCTGTTGATCACAGCAATTCTCTGGCAGGTGTCCTCCTTCCATTTTATTTAGAAAAGCTTTTATTACTAACTTCTGTGCCTATAATTAGTTTTTTCCCCAAATCTCTCACCTGCTGTAACAATTTTACATTTACTTTGGCAGGATTTAAACCTCTTTTTATATAATTTACTTATTTATTTTTACTTTTTGAAGGTACTTTAACCCCTAATAATTCTCCTTGCTCAGCTATTAAAATCTGCAAGCTGAATTTGGTAGTCCTTCCAGCTTTTATTGCCTGATACACATTTACTTTGAGATTCTGACATGATATATTTAAACTGTCTGTGCTATTTGCAAAAAAATTACTTTCTGATGTTCTCATTAATGAGCATTCTCTGTTATATGACTGTTAAAGGACTGAAGTGTCACTGGTATGAAATTTTTTTTTTTTTTTTTTTTAGTTCTGGCTTTTCCCTTTGGATCCAGTGGCATGGAGCTGTCATTACAGAGCTCATTTCTGTAGTTAGCTTGTGAACTATGGTCTTTCCCTGTTCAGGGCTAAATGAAAAGCTATTTCTTCAAGATTTCCCCTAGCTGATCAGATTCTGCCTGTCATCACTACGCCAAGCCCTCCAGAGAGATTATGTTTTCCCTGAACCTTGTTTGCTTCTTGTGGAATATTTGGGGAAAAAAAAAAAAAAAAAAAAAAAAAAGCAAAATCCATGCCTACCCTTTTGAATTTTTGGTTGTGATGTTTCAAGAGAATCTTATCAATCTGTGTGTGCTGAAGGTTGACTAAGAGCTACCCTCATACTGACAGCCCTGTTAAAACCACACCTAAGCACAACACACTCCTATCAGTTGCTTGATTATTATTAATGTCCCAGCTGATATGCAAGCAGCCAGCACCCAACAGCCTGCACAGCTCGCACTTGTGAGCTGCACTGGAGCTGAAGCTCATCTCCTTGCAGAGCCTATGAAGACCCTCACAGAAGGGATAATCTCTGGTTCTGTATAGCCAGAGCTCTGCCTTTGTTGTTCTTGGTGCACAACTCTTCAATAACCATGCACTCTGCTTGACTTGAGCAGAGGTCTCCTCCTCAAAGTTCCAAGGGACTAAAGAGAGGGGAAACAGAAAGGTGAATGTATTTAAAGCAGACCTGTAATGCTTGCTTGCATCAGATAATGTGCAATCTTATTAAGTATTGCTGGAAGTACTAGAAATTCTGTTCAACCTGACATATGTGTATATGTGCAGATAATAATCATCCAGGTATCTACAGGAAACCCTGAGACCAGCCACAAGTATTTTCTAAGTGGCAGGTGTCACCAGCTCTGTGCATCTGACCTGGCTCAAGGGTAATTAGATTCCACTCTGCTGCAACTATGGTTACATGTATGGGTCTTGTGCTTAATGCTGCTCTTTAACTCATGTGTCACTGTAGAGATTAATTGTATTAATGCAGAACTGAGATTATTCATGCCAATTACAGTAGCTGTTATACTTAAAAGCAGAGATAGGAAAGATTTTAATTATAAATTATTAGGAACATACTACTTTTTGAAAATATTTTGGAAAATCATCTTAGTTTTCTGATAGCTTGGTATTTTGTAGGTATTTCTTTGCTTTTGTGGACTGAAAAATTTCAGCCTATGGTTTTTAACTAGTAAACTCACTATTTCTTATTTGCTACTTAACTTTTGTGCTACTATTTTTACAGACCAGTTGGAAGAGTGGAGCTTTCCAACAGTTATTGAATGAAATATTTTTAACATGAATTTTTGTGAATATGGACGTGTACCCAGAATTACTTAATTGTTGTTTGGTGTTAATGTTATCCAACAGATAGGACCAAAATTGTTGCCTTGAAAATCAACTTTTAAACAGAGATTTTTTTCCTATAGTCTTTAGAAATTTTCCTATACATCTTTCGACTGACTCAGTCTAAAGGAAATGGTAGATCATGTAGTGTGATTTCTTAAAAGCTTAAGCGTTTCCTGCTGTTTTTCTATATTTAATATGAAAGCTTGTTTAAAAGAAAGAAAACTGGATGTGCTTTTGCAGATTTGGCTCTATCAGTTTAAAGTTGTGCTGACACCATCATGCAGAACACCCTGTGAATTCTCCTGTTAAAATCCTGTAGTCAGGTGCTGGTATGTCCCACTGCCCTTGGAAACCAGATAGATGTGGTCGCACAATGAGGAGGAAGTGGAAAAAAAAGTTTTCCCTTTAGAAGTTCTCTGCCTTGGCAGAATTAAGAGGAATAGGCCACTTGTAGACTTAAGGGCTGAACTTTGGTGATAAAGCCTTGAGAAGGGCTTGCCAAATTAGCAGCTCCTACTTTTACGTGGTCATGTACTAGCACAGGGGAAGAGACCCCAAGGAATCCAGACCCCTCCTACCACACAGAGAACTGAGTGATACAGCTGCCTTGATAAATGCATAAGCCTTATCTCCCCAAAAGCCTGGCAGTAGCACCAGAAGGCTATTGCAAAGTCTGCTCAGAAACAATCTTGCTGTTTCCAGCCTAAATCTATTGTGATTGATTTTTTCCTATTTCTCATTGTGCTAGTCTTGCCTATACTTAAAATTGTCCTTTTTCTTCCCAGTGTCCAGGCTGTCTTCTCATTTGTAATTGAACATGGTCACCCAAGAAGCACTTCCCTGCAGGCAGCCCAGGTTATATTTTTAAAAGATAAATTTTAAAGAATACTCAGATTTGTATGCAATGGCTGTAGCTCAGATCTTAGTGGTGTCATTGAGACTAACTTTTATGATTCCCCATTTTTACTTAAAATTCTTCTGTTTATACATCTGGGATTATAGTTGCCTTTCCCACTGCCAAGTCTGAACACAGATAATGCTTACTTCATTTTCCTGTTTTTCTGTCCATTGTCATCACCTCTAAAGAATGGAACACGGAGCTTTTCAATTGCTTTGAGATCTTGAGGTAGAAGGGAAAATTTGAGGAGAGTTTGCATTACAGAAGCATTTACGGGCAAAGCACCAGTGTTGCTAGAATCTTTCTTGCAAACAATGCAAATCACCTGCTTTCTTTTATTGTAGCAACTGTCTTAAAAAAACCAAAAGCCTGCATGTTTGAGAGTGTATTTTAGTGGCACAACATGGAAAATGAGGAAGGCAAAAGAGCAGCTGCCTATTGAGATAATAACCATGATCAAAAGGAACTGTACTTGTAGCTAATGCAGGTTCTGTTATTAAGTGTATCTGTGTCTCTGGTTGCTAGAATATCTATATGTGTTTTTCTTTTAGGGAAGGTTCTCTTTTGGCCTTAGACACTTCACTGATAATTACTAGACAGTCTCTTATGTGATATCAAATATCAGAGCTCACTCCTGTGATCACGCTGCTACAACATGTTCACTTGCACACTTACATTACCACAAACTGGATCATGACTATTGTAAATTTTTTTATATTAGGGGGAGATATATACCCAGATCTTGAACAAGGAGCCCTGGTTAGCAGAGATGCAGGGCCTCTGAGCATCTTCACAGGGAGCAACTAACTCATGACTGTCTATTTACAACAGGGTCCTCTGCTGAAATCCCTGACCTTGTCTCAGTATTTGTTTTGAAAGAGTTATTGTTGGTAAGGTCCTCGAGGGGGCATTGTGAATAAGAACAAGAGCCAGGTCCAAGTGATCTAATCACGTGTTAGTGCCAAAGAGATTAGTCCTCCGGGATGATCAATTGATACTTAGTTATCAAACAGTTGCTGGTATTCCAACTAGCTTGGTATCAAACTCTGCACCAACCATGGTGCTCAGGGGAGCAGTAGCTCTCAGGGCTCAGAGGCACACCCTGGTACTTCTACTGCAATATTTCTAATGCTGCTGCTGGCATGGGATCTAAACAGGGACCAACACCAGACAAGAAACATCTAATTGGAAGAGAATACAGTTGCTTTTAGGGTACAAGATTTAGACTACTCTGGAGAATTGGTAAGGTAGAATAATGCTGGTGTTCTCTTGATCGCACTGCAGCAGAGCAATAGTGCTCTTTGCTTTGTCTGCTGCTTTATGAGGCACTGGGTCAATAGTAAGTCTAAAGACCCATTGTTTTCCCTGGTGGGTGTTTTTGCTCTTTAAGTATCATTAACAAAATATAATAGCAGAAGCTGCTTCAAGTGGAGTCTCAAAATCTCATTTTTCTGGACGTGAAGCCTGCCACATGCAGTGTGTGTATCACTTGGTGTGCTTCTGAATCTCGGACCCATGTGAGTGTTAAAGGATGTTCACTTAAAGGACATGTGATTGTTAGGCATGGCAGTAGTTAACAGGCTGTTTCAGACAGAGAGATCCCTGTTTTGCTTTAGTTTAAAGCATATGAATTTTTTGTCTGAACACTTGTGCTTGCTAATATATGAGAAATACTTTCATCTTTTTTCCATAGTAGTTATTTTTCACTTTTAAATGTATATAGTTGGTAAAAATTCATCCAGTTAGCTGTTAGAAAGAATCCTTTTCCACGTTTTAAAGAGACACTTTCTTCTAGTTTTTGCATGCTTGCATCTTAAGATCATTAGCCAGGTGCTGCAGTAAATTAGATTTCTTACCAAAGCCTGGTCTTCTTGCATAGTAACATTTATGGCTGAACTCAAATCAAAACTTTCCCTGATTCTGTGGTTGGTTTTGTGACATTTCTCACAGGATGGTGGTAACTGTCACACTGCATATTACACCTCCAGCCTTTATCAAGTTTGCCCCTTGAATTACTTCATAGGCTGGTGTACTGCTCGTGAACACAGAATTGGTTAGAAGGAGCCATGTGTCCCTGTCAGAAAGTTGATTATAATGCAATGTCACCATCTGCAATTAAGGTTGGATGCTATGGAAGGCGTATGTAGATGTATGAATGTGTATGTATGGAGTAAGCACAAGTATGGCCATTTTTAATTAGGTGATCTAGATCCTCAGTTCTCCTAGCTAAGTTTTCATACATGAACCCACACCTTTTCCATTGTAAATCAAAATTAATTCACTTTGTTTTTCTTACACACTTCTCAGTTTAGGAGAAATGAAACAGATTTTCCCAAAGATGATAAATAGTTGAATGCAGTTAGTGCTTCTGATTTTACAATGTTTAACTGGCTTATTCCCAAAGGACCAAATTCTGAGCTTGGCTGCTGTGGACTTCAACTAGAATACCACTATTGGTTCACCTGGCTTTATTCCTGTCTTACTGACAGCAGCTAGACCCTTTCTATATTAGATGTAACTCTGTCACAGCTGTTTGTGCAATTTCACATGGCTGCGTGGCTGATGGATCACCATTCATTTTCCATATCTGGCAGTCCAGGATTCTGTGGCATTCCAGTCACGATATGTAACAGAACCCCAAAGACAGATTATGCAGTCACAACGATGAAAATTGATTACTAAGCACTCAATGACTCATCTGCCTCAGGAAGTAACTACTTCAATCTATTATTGTCAATGTCCTGATGGGTCAACCAGGATGTGAAAAGGAATTTGCATTAAATTGATTTGAGTGTTTTTTTTCCTAGAAATAACATCGCTCAATCAAAGGAAACATTCAGACAGAGCTAGGGAGAACTGACTGAATTTGATTTGGGAAGGCAGAACAGAAAGGGATGAGCAGACTGATTCAGATAAAAATATAAATGGGATTTACAGCACCATAAATCTCACATTACAGAATGAAGAGATGGAACAATTCTTAGCAATTTCTGCAATGCAAATTGGGCTGCACGTTTTGGAAATCCTTTATTTGCTTATTGATCTGTGTGTGTACGTATCTATAGACACACACACCACCCAGTTATGTGAATTATGCAAATAGTGTGCTTACATACACACTCACCATAACAAGCTGCCATCAAGTAACATAATAAGGTGTCCAGTCTCCAGTTATCTTGGGTAGTATTGCTGGACTGAACTAATAAAAAATCTGGAGAGTGGAATGTTTCACTTCAAATATTCTTTTCTGCTCAGATCTGAAGACTTTCAGAATGAGCAGCTCACCACTCAATAAAGTTCAATAGGAAATGAACCATACTGAAATGTAATTTTCTTCTCATCAGTCTTAGTCTTAAAGCAATTCATCCTTTCCCTCATGCTTGTAGTATGGTGTAGGTGTACTGGCATCTTAAACTGTACTGGGTTTGTGCTATCATGTTATTCCCAATGGCTTTGCATCTTCTTCCAAGATCATTACTTCCATCATTTGGGAATGCAATTAAAATCACATACTTTAAAGAACTCGTTTGTTAACATATACAGTTTGTCAGTTGTTCTCTTATTGATAGTCAGTCTTTATCTCCATTTCAGTAAGTTTTACCTGAGTAATGATTATGCAATTTCACTGAAGAAAATACTGCAGTATTATATAAAATAATAATAATATTAAATTATTAGTAACTTGTTTTGTTTCAGGTTTTGGCTTTACATCATCAGGCATGTATAAAGCTGTGTAGGTGCAGTTGGGTATTATTATAACTGTCTCAAAGTCAGGCCTCTTGGCAGTGTCTCAAGCTGGAACCTCAAAATTGTGACATTCACAGTCATTGTCACAGTTGAAACACTCTGGCTTTAATAAATCAGGCTGAATTCTGAAGCAGTGCAAGGGGCAAAAGGACAGAGATGAATGACTGGAAAGGCATATGCTAATCCACTCAAACCTGGCCAAGTGTCAGGATGTGCAATCATCAGCTCAGTTTGCTGGATACAGGATGAGGAAAATCTCTCAAAGAATGGGGAAAGAACCACAGTCACAAGTCCCTCTCTCTGATCTATAATTGACATTTCCCTCTTTGGTGGACTCATCCTTGCACAAAGAAAGCAGAGAAACTGCCCTGTAAGGAAGGGAATTAGAGAATTGACTGTATTTTCAGGCCAACAACTCAAAAGAACAAATTATGTCACAGTTCTCACTAGAAACATGAAGAGTACATAGAAGATTTTGTTGTGTAAAGGGCTGTACCATCTGTGTATGTTACATAATTAAACATCAAGGCTTTCCTGTCTAAGTCATGATATGTATATATTGCATATAGTGTATATGTACATATATATAGTAATGTGCATTTTATTGGACAAAATCTGTATTACTTTAGGAGTCAGGAGCCTAGGGGGGTGTAGGAAAAAGTGAATGGGCTATTGTACAATAAACACTCCAACCATCATATTCACTATTTTTCTGATCAACATGAAAACATACCAATTGGAAAATTTGATGCCTTAGCATATATTGCTATTGAGTAAGGAAGAAATAAGAAATGTGTGAATTTAAGTATCTTTTCTTGTGTTCATGCTTTATTTCACTCATCATTTGTTCTATAATAGAAAAGAATAAATATGCTATTTCTCCTCTTTCCCTTTCCAAGTAAAGGTGCTATGTTTCTCCTTCAGGCAGTTAGTTTGTTGATAGTGGTGAAGATGCAACATTAATAGGTTCCTTATATTTTCTGCTAATTTACACTTCTGTGAGATTAAAATTACGTTCCAGGCATGTGCAAATGATGGGTAATTGAAGGTATGTGGTTTTGATAACACTGTGAACATATCCAACAAGTAATTAAGTACTTGAGGATAGGAAAGTCATTGTCAAACTGTTTAAAGTGTACAGTGGGCCACTGATCACTGGGTAGTTCTGAAAAGACTGAGATTGCCACTAAGAACTGCTACTGCTGCAGTTCCCATAAGCTCACTCTGATGGTGGATCCAAATAGCTAATTCTGCAGTAGCTGTTGAATCTAAATTGGTGGGGCCATTGAGAGAAGATCCAACAGAGAAGAACTTAAATTTTAATTTTGTGCTAAGTGTTTTAACAGAATGTAACTGGACAGAGTGTCTGTCTGGCATTGGATTACATATGTTAAAAGCAGCCTGTGGGATGAAGAGCCTAAACAAAGTATTACCAGTATAATAATGACTTTGGAAATATTCATCTGCGTTGATTAAATGTTGAAAAATATAGGGAAAGGATAAAGTAATGATTATTTCCTACACTGAGGAGTCCAAAAGTCCAGCTGAACTTGTGTCTCCATTTGGCTTAGGACTCTCCTGACTGTCCCTATGTAGCATGCTTTGGCTTGCATTGGAAGATGGCCTTGGCATGAATTCAGATTTCACTCCAGTGAAACTGATCTGAAATACATTCCAGCAACGTACCTAATTAACTTCAACTGCTAGTGAGCATTGAAGCCATGAGACCAGACTAAACCTTGTCCAAAGTAAATCTCTGAAGCATGTAGTGCAATGCTGAGTCCTGGAAACAGCTGTTTCACTCTTACAGAAGCACTTCTCCTGGCCTGCAGTACTTGCTAATTTAGATATATCATGAGGTTGCACAGAAACTTATGTCCCAGTTCTGCAAAATAATTAAGCACATGTCTAACATTAACAGTTTTGATGTACAGGGGCTGCTGGTTTAGGTTCCTGGCAAGAATCAGAATGTACGGGACCCAAAATGAAAAATACTTGAATTTTAACAGAGAATGACAAGGAGTCAATGCAGGCAGTAATCTAAGGCTGAGCACAAGCTCCAAGATGGAACATAGGCATCGATCAGTTCCTATAAATAACATGGATGAGAGGCCTGAAGTATCTTGAATGTAATAAGTAAAACTTTTAAATTATATCCCTGGTCTCAAGGAAAAAAAGAAAAAAGAAAAGGTCGATGGAGCTTCTTAATCCAAGAGGTAACATGATCAAAATGAATTTCAGGACAGCTCAGTCAGGTCACAACATTACAAGTACCTGAAGTCTGACAGACTGAAGGGAAAGTAGGTCAATGAGGAGGGCTGTGGTATACAGGAGGGAAAGTCTGCACGAAGATTTGGACCTGGAATCTTCATTTTCCTGCAAGTATGTCCCGAGTGTATAAATGTTGTTCATCAAGGTTTAGTTTGGTTTGTGAGAGAATGTACAGCTACTCAAATGTCACTGTAAAAGCATTTTTTTGCTGCTTTTAGCCAAGAGATCTGAGAGACAACAGGATCCTGTGAGAAGAGCATGAGAACATCAGGGGGCAGTGAAGGGCAGTCAGGCTCTGACACCCTCCTTGGCTACAGTGATGGAAAATGAGCAAACTTCTCAAAGTCCGGGAGGGAGGCTCAGTCTAAGTGAGTGCAGTCCCTGCTGGTGTGTGCTGTGTGAGGAGCAATTCCAGACTGCCTTAGAGACTTAAATGCATACTGTAAACATCAGTTACCATCTGAAAATTGCAGTCTGCTCCAAAGTCCTGGAATAAGACAAAGGCAGTTAATAGCCTAACTTTTCCCCAAACCACTGCACTGTACACACAGTTACAACAGAACAGAGGCCTTACAGCACATTGTTTTAAATCACTTTTGCAACTCATTTGCTCTGGAGCTCCTTTAACATTCTGTCCAACTTATACTTGTGGGATCATAACTTAAATCATGCACCCCTGTCTGCACACAGCTATTGTATCAGGCATGCCAATTAATGCAGTAGACGTTCTTAATGAAGAGAGCATGAAATTTGCAGAATAACAGATCTATCATGCCAGAATTGGTACTTCAAAGTTATGTGTATTTCTGTTTACAAGAACAGAGTTGCTCTTGTATAAAGGAAGACTGCTAGCTGAAAATTGGACTGATAAATCATAAGAATATTTTTATTACTATTATTTTAAAAATAAGCAACTGGTTTAGATAGTGGCTGGCTTCAAGACAGCTCTTCATTGAAAATAAGCACTAAGGGGATTTATAACATATTCTTTGTGGAAAAGATTCTTTTCCTGTCATCTAGACTGAGCCACAACTGAAACCATCCAGAAAAGTCTCATGCATCATTGCTGCAGTGATCCTGTCCCACTGAAGGTTCATAATTCTATTAGCAAAACTATTAGCATCAGAGTTAAAGAAATCAAAGAAAAGAGAAAATTTTTCTCTATCAAAAGTGTTAGTACCAAACCTCTACAAATTGTGGGTCTCAATATTTATATGAAGAGATTGGTAAGGTTTGAACTCTGAATTATTCAAAACAAATGAATTTATTGTTCTCTGACATAAGCAATGTAATTAGAAGAGTATAACCATAACTTTGTAATCACTAAGGTATGAACTGAGATAGGAATACTGATGAATTTTAAATTATGTCATTTGAAGCCAGCAAACAGGGGTATTACTTTAAAGGGTTTCTGAAATGAAACATGATTTAAATTCTGTCGTTAAGTGTGTGCAGGTGCTGCCCAGTCAAGTTAACAAAATCATCAGCTACATGATGCCAATAAGTGAATTGCATTTGTAAGCATAAAAAAAATGGGCAAGAGATATAAATTAGGATGAAACAAATGATCCCAAATTCACTTGTCCTCCTGTTCAGATGAGCACAGCCAGCCTTTGTGCAGTCCCGTGTACTAGTAGCAGATGCCCAGTAAGGACAGGACAAGCATACACTGATGCTTTCCAAGAATATTCTCAAACAACTTGTGTCTCTGGGCCTTCCTGCATGATAAATGTGTTTTTAATGAACATTTTTACTAGTTTTAGTTATCTACAATAAGATTACAATGAATTGTATTTGGAAATCAGGAATGGTCCCATAGTTGTCAAAGTATATAAAGGAGAAAGAAGAGAGCCACCCAGAACAAGGCAATTGAGTTTATAAATTTTAAAATTTATAAATTATATTTATAAATTTATAAATTATAAATTTTTAAACCTAGTGGAAGATGGAAAAATCTCAATCTGCACTCACTCCAGAATTGGCTGGAACAAGGAACAGGGGGCAGTTTGCATGGTTATGGAAACAAAATCCACAAAAAATATGAACTTAAATAAGTGGAAAAGATACAGCTCAGTTTTCTATGTTTAGTGAGTACAGACTGCTGCTAAGGAAATAAATATTATTCCAGTAAGATGAGGAATGCCAAATGAGGTTGACCATCTTTGAAAACCTAAATCAGAAGCAGTTGCTTAAAACACTGAGGTAAAAATAATTTATGGCAGAGTTCACTGTAAGAGAGCCATGTCAGTTGTTCTGTGGCTGCCCACTGTCATCTACAGTGCACACCTGGTCCTAAGAACCAGCAAACTAAAGCTTCTTGGTACCTGTATAAGCATCAGTACCACGGACTCATCAACCAGCTGGAAGCATTGTACCAGGATTTGCAGTATGACAGCAAAGACCTTGGAATAAAAACTCATGGGTGAACTAATATTTTTTTATCTTTCCTGTTAAAAGCCCAGAAAACTGTATCTAATATACATGTATGGCTAGCCTAATATTTAAACACTTAAAGTGGGCTTAAAGAGAAAGCAAGATTCCTCTTCAATTCACACTCCTTACCTGGCAGGATATCCATCCTCATAGGCAAATGTGAATCAATTCCCTTTTTGCAGATTGCATCTCGTCTTAGAGCATCTAGATTTCCCAAAGGCAAGCAGCAGCTTCCATAGAGAAAAGATAGTTCAAATGGTACTATTTCAGCATTTCCTGATGAAGCAAAGCTGTCCAAATTTTTGAATCATCACAAGCAAAAAGAGCAGATTATTTCCATGTACTTACATTGCTTTACTTGCTTTGAGAGCATCTCTGATGGGGATTCCCCAAAATTAGCTGAGATTCAGTTTTTAGTGATTCAAATATTACTTTAATGGATTTAAAAGGTTGATTTGGTTTGGAAGGGGTCTTAGTATTAATATAAATGAAGCAATTTTAATGCAACTATTTATATTTACAGTGGTAAAATGTTAAAAGGTACTACTGTTCCTCTGGTGAACAGGTAATATTTTGGGACCTGAACAAGTGACAGTTGCAGAAATTAAAGGGGTGTGAACTGTTCTACTGTTTTACACTGCTTTTTTTGATCAAAAGAAAGAAAAGTATCTGGAAAGAGTTCAGGTCCAAAACAAATAGGCAAAGTAAGGAAAGAGCTGGGTAACAGAAGACCAGAGAACAAAGCTAGTACCCCAGCTGCTAATAACTGGCCTGTCAGTGCAACAAGAAACTGTTTTCAGAATGGCTGAATATTGATGGGAAGAGGTGATAGGCAACAAAACATATCATCTGGATGACTTCTACCCCCAGGCCCACAATATCTTTCAACCATACGGGCTAAACGTCAGTGAGAAGCCTCTGACTGTACATATTGCACTCTTCAGGATAGTGGTGCCTATTAAAATAGGTTGGAAAGTATCTGAAAATGAGCTGTAAAAGGTCTAAATTTCACTCCTTTACCAAAAACAAACAGCTTGCCTTGCATAGCTAGCATGTCAGCCTGGTGTTTGTAGGACTCCTGTGAAGATTGTTGCACTAAAAAGTAAACAAATCTGAAATCACCTGCCACGTCCTCTAGTAGAAAATCATTGTGAATGTTACACAGGTTTTCACTTGGTGTTCAGGTGCAATGAGTGAACCCCATCTGTGCAGCTGACCCAAGAGCTGACATGAACTGAAAACCTAACCTGGGCAGTGATCTGCTTTTTCTTGGCAGGATGATTTAGGGGCCTAGGAAGACAAATGATGCCTTAGACCAATGTTGGCTTATATCAACCTTCCATTAGGATACCATCAGCTCAAAAATAAAGAGGCAAAGTGTTATGAAGTAGTTTACTTATTACTTCAGTTCCAAACAGCTGAAGTTTTCTTATCAGTCACTATAAGGCTCTTTTCCAGAGATATTAAAGTTGTCTGGGTTTTTTGCTTTTGTGAACTGAGTCACCCTCCTATCATGGTTTTGGGCTTGTGGTTTGTTTGCTTTTTCTACTGTAATGATGAATTATCAGGTTCAGTATTATCTGATGTGTTGCAGAGGCTAAACATGCATTGTATCAAGTACTTTATTTTATCCATTCTACAGACAGTGTCCTTCAATTTTTATTTGAGTATCTCAGTTTTAAAAATTTTTTAGAAAAAAAAAAGTTCTCTTTCTCTAGGAGGAGGAACTCAGAGATTCTAGGAAACTGTTTTTTGAAGTTATGTTCCCTAGAGTACAGGGAGGATTATCAAAAATCTCATCATTATCTTACCAAATTCTATTTAAAAAAAAAAAAATACTGTCTAAGAGTGAAAATAGGTAACAACTACCAAGTTACATGTAAGGAAGCAGTTTTAGCTAATGGGGAGGCAATTCCAAATTCAACATGTCACAGTAATTTGCTATTTGTTGTTTGACAGTAAGCCAATGAAAACCTTTTTGGAACTGCAGAGGAGGTCTTCAAGGTCACTTTGTAAGGAGGATAAGAAATTATAGATAAATATTATGACTTATGAGAAAGAACACGGTAGTGCTTGGTACTGTCTCAATTTTAGCAGAGGTTTTTCCATTAAAAGTTATAATATCTGGCCCCAGTAAACATATGGAATTATTCAGTTTACTTACCACATGCAGAATGAAGTCTGTGAGTAGGTTTCTAATGCATACATTGTATTGTTTTGGAACAATCCAGCACCTATTTGGAAATAGAGATATTCTAGTGAATAAAGAAATAGTTCTGGAATAGTAGTATTAATAGTGCCATGATAACAATGGCAGAAGATAACAATTCCAGAAGAATCTACTTAAATTGTATTCAAACATTTCTTACATTAAGTTTTTCCAAAAGTTGAATTTTTTGGGATTAAGCATCCTCAGAAATGCCTGTGTTTTCCTGGTCCCTTCAGCAATATTCTATTCTGGCAACAATATTTTGAAAACAGTGCTTTGCTAACACAGTCACTGAGTCAGGGAACAGAAAGCATACCAAAGAGCTTGGATAAGCAAAACTGCCCACAGGGCAAATACACAGACCCCTTTTTTTAAGTAAAGGATTAAAATCTTCCATTGATCTTCCATAAAAAGAAAACCAGACAAATTTATAGAATGATACAGTTTTGTGAAATATTCTTTCCACTTCGGTTATAAATGGACTTAACCTGTGACTTTCAGGGCGTACAGAGGTCATTTTCTATATAGAAGACAGCTGTTAGGTGTCTGTAATGGAGAGAGAAATGAGATGTTAATATCACTGTTGAGACTCATAGAGACATAAAAGAAGATGCTCACACCTAGTTTTTTTAACAATATAGGCATCTGCTTGAGAGTCATCCTAAAACTGCCTTAATGTGGAATGATTTGCATTTTACTATGGTCTTATAATGATGATTTAAGGTTTTCTTACATATTGCTTGTCTGCATTACTATGTTTTCTTGAGCAAGGTTCAAAGTGGGCAAGTTAAGCAGAATGCAGTGTTGCTGAAGGAAGGGCAGTGCAGTGTAGGTAACCTCAAGGAACAGAACACCCTCAGAGTACTGGAGGAGGTGAAAAAGGGGCTTAAGTCATTGTCCTACTCTTCTTAGCAAATGACAGCAGTAAAACTCTTGTATCTGGAAACTCTTATGAGCTTGCGGGGCTACTTCTTGCAATGATTAATGGTGAGCAGGTGATTCCATTTCCCTTCTAATCACTCGTTAGGCATCCAAGGAAGGGGAAAGAAGTTTCTGTAAAGACACGGCTCAGTAAAAACCTCCCAACGTTTGGCCCTTCAAGCTGAGAAATATTGCCTTCAAGAGTATGAGGTAATCTTAAAAATGGAATAATGATATTTCAGAGTTTTTTGGCTTATAAGGGCCTGTGGCTGTACAGGCAACCTACTTTCTCTGATTATGCAGGTTCAAAATTTTCAAAATTATGTTCTGGCCATGTGGTGTTACTTGTATTTTGGTTTTGAGCAGGAGTTCTTGTAGCATTCTCTAAATGTTCAATGAAAAGTCATTATTAAATATGAATATTGAGTTTCTAAGCTCGCTGGCAACACCTGTACAGAGGTAACTGATAGAAAATAAAATGGATATCACTTTTTCAAGTTATGTAATTAATATTAATTATGTAGTTAATACTAATTTGGGGGGTCTGTTTAAGGCACAAGTTTGGATTTGCATAAATTTCAAAGCAATTGGTTTGAGCAGGGAAAATGTTAGAGCAAAGTTAGTCTAGATATATAAAGTAGATTAAAATTCTGTTATGGCTGTACTTCTCTTTAATGATCTTGGTATTAACAGAGTGCTGTAGCAAGCTGTTTTATCTAGACCTGTTATGGTGTTGGGTGGGTGTACGCTGACTTTTACAGTGCAGTGGTATAAATCCCGAGGGGAGACCTGATATTTCCAGAGATGCCCAAAGGTTATGTGAGGCTAAGAAGATGAATAAAGATATCAATGTGCTGTTGTCAAGTCAAAGCCTTTTGGATTTTTTGTTCATTGGAACTTCACAGAAAAATGGCTTTCTAAAGAAGTTCATGTCAACATTGTCTAACTTGACAAAGTCAAGGCATCTCTATAATCTGCTGGGTAATGAGTCTGTGATAAAAAAAATATAGTGCCAGTGTTTTGCATCCCTCTTTTTGGTTGCTGTATGTAAGCAGCATGGGTATTTCAGCAGGTTTGTGAGAGGGCACTGATCACATCTATTAGGGTGGGATTTTGCTAACGCAAAATTCTGAGACAGTCACTGTAAGTCAGTTGGCTTTACTATACACAGGATGGCTTTGAAACAGAAATAATGTAAAATTCCTCTGCACCCTTATGTTTTAATGCAGCACATTGTTGGAATTGTTGTTGACTGAGGTTCCAGTAGCCAGCTAAAACTGAGGGGTGATATTTTTAGCTATAGTGTGAGTCAATGCAGGGAAATAATAGCCGAATGCAAAAGTTTACACATGGGTGAGCTATCAGATGTTCCTGAGGTTTTCTCTCCTCTGTTAGCAGTAACAAATATTTTATCAAGCATTATAGTATCTTTATCAACTCGGAGCAAAAGGTTCTCACATTAATTTCTTTGTTGGAGTAAAGACAGGCTAAGGTTTATATGCAGTAGAAAGACATATTGTTTGTATGCCACAGACAAAAACAGACTTCAGTTTATGCTGGTGCATTTGAGCATGGAGTGCATTGGGAAAATATTTTGTCAACTTCTCTTCTTATTTATTGAAGTTATTGTAAATGCAGAAAATAGATATACCTAGACTGAAAAATCAATGACTGAAGTGCTGAATATTGCTGACAAACCTTTAAAAATATCTATGGCTCCAAGGTTGTTGCTTCATTACTTTAAAAAGAAACATATATTATTTTAAATAGAGTAGAAATTCTCTTATTTAGGTTTTGATGTCTAGTAGGGCTTTGAAGCACATTTCAAAATGAAGTAAGTACTGTGAGATTAAAGCGCTCTGCTATGGTATTCCTGCTGCAATATAAGATTGGAATATACAAAGGACATGTTAGAAAAGCATTGTTGAAATAGGGATGCTGGGACTATCACCATAATCTGGAAATTCAAAAAAAGTGAAATATTTTTCAGTTATTAGAAAATGTTCACTGTGATAGAGTAATACCATATTTTCAAACTCCCTATATTTTTGTCTTTGCTTTTAATCTAGCTTTGTTCTTCCAGAGGCTTTTAATGTCTTTATTTTCTTGAAGGTTATGAGATAACCCTGGGCTGCAGGGTGCTGACAGTAGGATTTATGTGGCCAAAAGTAGAGGTGCAAAATGAGCTACTTGTTTAGGTTCTGTGCACAGTCAATAGGTGCAGTAGGGGCATTTTTACCTCATTTAGAAGTGGACATCTAAAATAGATCAGATGAACTGGTACTTGAAAATGTGCAGATATTTCCTAGTCTGATTACCTTGACTGTTGATGCCTGCATGGATGTCTAACCCTAAGTGAACTGAATTTTACCTCTGGAAGCTCTCAAAATGAAATTCAGCCTAATGCAGATGGTCAGAACAGCTTTCTAGGGTATATTGAAGCACAGGGGTTTATTTCTGGCCTTTTGCTAGAATATGAATTTCATTGCCTGTATTTTTGGCTGGTGGTTGCTATACCTGCAAAAGGTTAATCCATACATCTTAGGGTTATATTACCTTTAAGAGATTATTTTTTAAGTTTGAAAAGAAATGAGAAATACAGTACTATATTTATCTAGCAATGCATTCTCGTTCTCAAAAAAAAAAAAAAAAAAGATGAGATACTCTTCTATTTGATTTTGTATTCTGTCCTGCACTGATGCACAATTCTAATCTCCATGAAAAATCAGATCTCATGTTAAAGTGATTATTTAATTTGTGCTTTTCCTTCATTGTGCTGCCATCATCTTTAAAATGCTAAAGATTTTAATGGCATAAATTACTCTGTGTATTGTATAAGAAGAATAGTAAAAATATCAAGTTGCAGTGGGATTTGGAGTTCTTCTTTTTCAAGAACTGATTACATACAATGGAAAAGCATGGTTGAATGGTCTTCCTTAGAATTCTCAACAGTCTGAATTTAGGCAACAAACTGTGATTCTTAACTCATTTTCATCAGTTTAGGACTGTTACTTGTTTTTAGCTCTTTTTTGGCATCCATCTGTCAGTAATGTTCTCCTTCTGGCTAGCCACAGCAAAGCACCATTATAATTTCATTATATGTCAGGACAGAAGGGAAAATTGAGTCTTCAGTACTTTCTTTTAAAAGTACCCTTCAAATCTTTGGTGCTTCTGATAGTCTTTATATCATATGCCAGGGGCATGTTTCTTAAATACTATAGTGCTAGGATTATGGAAGTTACGGTGATAAAATGGAAGTTTTATCATGATATTATATTAATATATGTAATAATAAAATATATTAATATAATAGAGATAGACATGAATAGTTCAGTAGGAGACACAAGAAATGTAGCGAGAGATCCAGAGACATCCATTGGGTCACTTAGTATTTTGTATTTCTAATGATCAAAAGAAGAATAAGCTGAGGGTGCTGACAGTGCTGCTGTGTGGTAGCATGGGTCATGGACTACTCGCCTATATGCTGGAGAGGAATCCAGGTGGCCCAATATCTGCTTAAAATATTTTGCAGACAGTTTTCAAGAGTAAAGAAAAAATTGGAGGGAGGCTCATGGAATGTGTTCTGATGATTAAAAGTGAATATGTGATACTGCAAAAGTGAAAGGTGGGGTGTGTGACAAAGTGTATGTAATATTAACATTTCTGCTGCAGCGGAAGATGGAGAGACAAGGAAATCAAAAATATTGGACTTAGAGAAGGGATATTTCCTTAGGTTTCTGATAAGGTTATTGTGTCAGAGCAAAAGCAAAGACGTTCAAGATTATTGACAGCTCCTGTAAGCTTTCTAGTAAGGCCAGAGACACTAAGTGTTCTTAAGCACAGGTGAGCTAAATCATTAACTCTTCAAGGACTGAAACCTCAAGAAGGAATTGTATAGAAAGTTGAAAGCTGGCCAAATTGTATAGACTTAACTGTCAAAGACTAGCAAAATATGAGGAAGACTAAGAAGAGCCAACCAGCCGGGAACATAAAATATTAGAAGAGGACCCTCTGCATGACAATAACCAAGAAAATAGTTATTTCACTGCTTAACAGGGAAAGAGAGATAGTAGTAGACACTTCTCAGAAGCCTGAAATCTACTTTTTGCCTTGATTTTCTCCAAAATATGAATGGGCACTTAAAGCACCAGTTAGAAAAATGGAGCCATTTGTATTTGCATGTGGCAACTTGGAGGGGGTGATTGAGGTCCCAGAAGCCACACACAAAGTTCTAGAGCAGCTGTAGTTGAAGAGAAGTTATTAATGGCCTTGTTGAATGGGAGTCAGTGGGCCTTCCAGGCACCTGCACAGGATTTGGGGCTCTTACCATTTCTGTTGAGTTTGCAGATTACACCAAGTGAGGATGAGCTTCAAAAATGTTGCAGGACTAGGTGGCTCTGTGGAATGATGTTAAGCTGCAGAAACATTTCTAAACAGACAAAAGGCATGAAGAAATACAGTATAGTGAAAGTTCTTCTCTCCATTAGGAATCTCAGGCCTGTACTGACTGTGTGAGTCAGCAGTGGCACGTGGGTGTGATAAATACAAAGCTCATATGGGAATGCATGAAAGGGCACCTGTATAAAAAGTAGATGAAGGATCTTTTTTCACACAATTGGTGATGATCTGCTTGGCTGGAGATACAGATGCTTATTCAACCTGCAGAAATTAGGGGTTTCATTTTTACCTCCTGTCCTTTCTGTTCTGAGCAAGATGATATATAGTAATGATCTTTATACTTTAAAGAAGCTTTTTTGCAGCACTCCCTGTCTTTAAAGACTGTAATTACAGATTAGCCTCAGTTGGAAGGGAGCATGTGAGGCATGTTGGTGTGCTTGCCTGGCGTTGTTAAGATAACGTCTCAAAGTTCTTCCTGTGACCTCTTTTTACAGCTTTTTTTGTTAGGTAACAAAAATAATATGGAGGTAAGAATAAACTTAACTTGCATTGGAAATCAGGAATTTTAGCCTAATCCTGAAAATTGAGATCTCTGGAGCTCTTTTGATCTTTCAGCATCTTGGAACACGTTTATTTCTGGCTGCTGCTTGCAGGATTTGTCACAAGGAGGCTTTCAGCAGGTAAATGCTGCCAGTCTTCACAAGCAGGCAGGACATCCTTTTGTTTCTGTCAGTAAAGGTGTTGCTGTGTAAATCTTTTAAAAACAAAACCCAGCCTGAGCCCCAAAACTGCCATATCTCACTCTTGCTTGGTTCTTTGGAATATTTTCATTACAAAATTTGCTCAAAGATGTTCTGTTATCAAAATTAAATTGCATTTGATTGTCAACAGGTTAAATCCTGGGGGAGAAATAGCAATTGAAAAGAACCCTGTTAAAGCACTGTAATGGCTCTATACTGTATTTTCTTCTGATTTTACCTACAATAAGTCAAATGACTTCTTTTATTGTTGTATCTAGCAAATGCTTTTTACATAAAGTGCTGTCTTTATATAGCTTTTTTAATGTCCTTTGGTTTTAGGTCTTAACCCTTTAGAGCTCTTGCTCTAGAGGCAAGCAGGTGAACACAACCAGGTGTTGCCAGTTAGGAGGAGGAAGGCATGAGCTCCTGTTAAGCCCACCTGTGCCCAGTTAGGGCTGGCCCCACCTGCACATGAGCAGAACTGGAGGACCAGTAAAAGGTGAGCCTTGAGAAGCGAGGCAGAGGTCACTCCTGATTGGTCTGAAGAAGAGGCCCTTTAATTGGTCCCCTAATTCTGCTCATGCGCAGTTGGACCCAGCCCTGATAGGGCACAGGTGGGCTTAACAGCAGCTCATGCCTTCCTCCTCCTGACTGGCAACACCTGGTTGTGTTCAACTGGTTGCCTCTACATCTTGCCCCAGGAAGCATATCTTACTGACAATCATTTGACTGGCAGAGAGGTAAATGTGAGTGCTTTTCCATTGGAGCAAGACCAAATTACACCTGTATATATTTATTGACCATCTTTATTTCAGTGGCATTGCTGAAATACAAATAGTGAATAGAAGATGTTCTCTGTAAGAAAGCTGGTGAAGACTTCAGAATTAAAATAGCGTTCTTGGCAACTGTCGTTTCCAGAAAATTATTTTGAGAATGAGTTACTGAGTGATAATTAGATATTGAAATGCACCCAGTTTCACATTTCAGTGCTCCTTTCCAATTAGAATGGCATTAGAGTGAAAGTGTAGCTATATAATTGTATGAAGAATAGATCCAATTTTCTCAATGTCACTGCAATATCACCTTTCAGTAGTAACAGCACTGAATGATTATGCATATCATTTAGTAATAGTATTTTATCCATTTCAGAATTTTTTAATTTTTTTTTTAAGTGGGCTTAGTGATCAGATTGTAAATGAGCATATAGAGAGGAGGCCATGCTAAGTACGAATATGTCAGTGTTAATGTTACTGCATCCTGAACTGCTGAGAGCAACGTGATGGGGTGTTTGCTAACATGCAGCATTTGCAGGCAGAGGACATCTGAACTGTTTTTTGAATGGTCAAATAAGCAATTGCAAAAACCTCTTAACCCACAAGTTAAGGAACAGATCTTTACACTTTCATTTTGGTCTGCTACTGATTGTAACTACAAAATAAACCCTGATAGAGATTTAGGATTAAATACTCCCATTTGCTCTGCTGGTTACCAGGCATTTTGTATGCATCCTCCCTTCTTGGTCTCTATCATTCTATGTTGCTGCAGAGCAAAGCAGGCTGCAAAATGGATAATCCCTGTGAGAAGGCAGTGCTATTGAACTCAAATAAATCACGCCAAGTGCTACTAGAAATATTTCTTATAGGTCATGACTGCAAATTTATACAGCAATTTGCATTTAAATGGCAGATGAGAGAAGTAGAATGTATAGAAATAAGTATATCGTGTTTAAGCTTAAAATACATCCCTTGGGACTCTGGGAAAATATGTGGCTCTTTAGTTTAACACCATAAATATTAGTACAGCAGTGCCTTGCACAGTTGAAAGCACATTATCAGATTAATTGGAGACACCTGAGCAGGATAAATTTGATACAGTATGTTTGTTTGGGAGAGTTTCCAAAGTATGGAAGGCCAGGGATCTTTTGCTTTAACAGCTGATGCAAAAGTATTTTGAGATTTAACTTTGTGCCTAAACTTTTAGGTAAGAGCTTTCACATTTCTGTGATATTAATTTCTCTCTCTGGTCTCATCTAGTTCTCATGCCAAGCTTTTAAAATGCATAGATTCAACTGAGGCTGAAACAGTCTCTAATAGTGTGTTCTACTTCCTAGAATTGTGATGATCCATTCTATTTTATATTTCAATCCTAATTCTCATTCTTATACCAGATCCCAAATCCTACTAAAATAAGTCAGGTGTGAAGATTGCCTTGGCTGTACCTCAGATTTCTAAAACAGTACTTTTATGTCCTGTTTATGCTTTGTTCATTCAAAGCATCCTTAAAATCACATCCTATGTTATCTGTGCAAAACAAATGGACCATTTCTGGTGGTATTTTGTTATTCTAAAACTAATCTTAAATGAAAAAAAAAAAAAAAGGAACCCATCATACAGTTTTAAGCAAGGTCTTCTGAAAGTCCCTATTGCACGTGTCTAGTAGTTTCTTTGAAAGGCCTAAGCAGGAAAGAGCTAAGGGTCTTCTGATTATCTCCTAAAGAGTAAAACATGGATGTAAATTATATCATTCTTTACTGTAATTACAAATGAGAATTTCAAAGGATGTTTTCAGAAATTAATACTTTTAAGAAACTTAATTAAAAGAAGGTATTATCTCTAGAGTGTAATAAATCACAACAAAATTACCTGTGGCTAAAAAAAAAGCTAAATATATGTTTATAAAATAAATTTTAAAAATACAAGAAATTAAAATTGACACTCCATTTTAACTATAGTTGCTCTTAGTTCTTTACACAATAGCAAGTTGAAAGCAAAAGATAAACAATTTATCTCGCATGAATTTTTCACTTTTTCTGTTGTTGATCAGTGATTTGCTTTTTCTACTTACCTCTAACAATTTTTTTAAATTGTTATTTAAAAAAAAAAAAAAAAGGTAATTCAAGCTTTTGGAAAGAGCAGCAAGGTTCTGACATTAATGTCATATTGAGAAGTATTTTTTTTTAACTGCAGTGTTCTCAAAAGACTGCTATAAATTACAAAAGGAAATTTTTTGACGCATGGAAACGTTCCATGTTGGTGTCAGACTGGCATACAATTGACCCAAATTCATATTAAACACCACGGAGTAGCATGCTTCACTTTTACTCTTGTAGTCACTGAAAGATACTAATGAGAGCGATACTCTTAGAGAGTCCTTTTGTTTGTGGAAATGAATTTGTAGTTTGTTCCAATCAGGACAAGCCCGGTACTTCCAACAGCACTTGTCTCATTGGAAACGCTGTGTCAGAAGGAAGGACTTCAAAGTGTGTTGTTGCATTGCTGCCAGGAGTCATTCTTGTATGTGTCATTCTAGACATACTTTAATTTAGCAGCAGATTGGACAGTGAAAGCAAGTGACTGACTTGAGCAACCTGAAACCTCTTAAAACTATGTGTTGAATTGGTTGTAGTTTTTGTATGGACATATTTTTTGTCATCTGCAGTGGAAATGAGGAATGCAAACCAACTAGAGTATACTGAGATATCGTGGGCCACCAGAGTAATGGACTTCATAGTACATAAATTGTCCTTCATGTGATGAGGGATTTTCCCAGATAGAAGAGAGGTGTGGGGGTGTTACTGGGCTTTGCACGCTGCTTTGGTTGTTTGCCAGAGTTAATATGGAGTTAAAAATTCTATTCATCACTGTTTCCCCCCAGTTGAGCCTGTCCAATGTGCTTTACCTTAATGTATTCTAAACATCTGCATTCAAATAATTTATTCATAAGCTGAAATCTCTAATCCCAGTTTGGAAGGCAGAAATGTTTACTTGGTCACTGTTAATCTGGGACAGTGACAGGCAGGTCACACAGCACTGTCCTTTTTCATACCACTTTTGAACAATGGATTGTCAGTAATTTTATTAAAGAGTTAGAGTTAGTATTGAGAATCAGCTAATGGGCAGAAAGTACCTGCTCTGACACATTAATTCCCTTCCCTGTCAGCCTGCATCATTGTAGAGTGCACATGATGGGAACCAAGGCCCCATCGCACTATGGCACCTGCTGCTTTTCCATCTGCCAAGCACAATAGCTTCCTTGATTGCCCATTTTTCAGCCTAATGACTTTATTCCTTTTCTCTTCATAATTTTTTTTACATTTTTTTAATTGTTATTTCAGTGGTCTTAGTTTTTAGGGTTTGGTTATTGGGGTTTATTTGTTTGTTTGTTTTTTCGTTTTTTAATTTCCTTCTCTCCAGTGAGTACTTAGAGTGTTGATAAAGGAATCAGAGAAAAAATAATATTCCAAACCTTTGCCCAAATTCTGCGTGCCCTAAGTGTTGCATTTCATAATTTATTCTGATAAAGTTGTCATGGCAATAATGTCTCTCGAGAATAAAAGTGCCATGTGCCCGGCTGATTGCAGGAAACAGCTCAGATGGTACATAAACTGATAAATATTGGACCCATGGGCAATACCATTCCCTGATTTTTGTCCATTTATTTATTTATTTGATGTAGCTCTGGTCAGCTTGATTATGGAAAGAATGTGAAAATTTGTTTTTTTACTTTCTGTACTCTTAAATTTACCAGGGTGGGAGACAAGCTTTTGCTGTGTTTTTTTGGTTTGGTTTGGGTTTTGTTGTTGATGTTTGTTTTTTGGTTTTTTTTCTTTACTCCGGTGAAATAAATGCTGGCGGAGTTCCCTCAAATAGCCTTTAATTCTGTCTAAAGCTGTTGATTTGGCTGGATAAGTCAAAGCAGCAAATCATTATTGCATATCAAACATCTGTCAAAAATACAACTTGCAATTAACAGATGCGTTGCCTGAAAGTTGTGGTTTCAGATTTTGTCTGAAAGAAGTACCCCTAGAATTCTTGATGTATGCTGATTTTGTGTATTTCAGACATGGAGGTAAAGCCACACTTTTAAATATAATTCTCTTCCATCAGAAAGGAAGCAGAATAATGTGCTTCAAATTCCAAACACTGATCATGCTAAAGAATATTAATGTACTCCTTGGAGTTCCTCTAGAAAAAATCTTTTCATGGTGAAGTTTGAAATGACACACTCCAACAGGGCAGTTGTAAATTCTGACAGGCTTTTTTTGTGCATTTGTTGCATAGTGTAATCTTTCATATGTATTTAAGAAATACCAGTTAATAGCATGCAAATTTAATACAAATACGTGCTATTAGTTACTAGCAATACTTCTTCCTGTATGTCTTTTTGCATAATGCTTTAGTATATTTCTGCTGAGATTTAAAAAGGCATTTGAATGTACCAGTTTTGGGGATGGGGGTCTACTGAACCTGACTGCCACTGACGCTTTTAAAAACATTTCTTACTTCTAACTCTACGAATAGAATTTTTCAAATAATTCTAAAAAACTTTGTGAATGAGCTTTCCATAGTGCCCTTTAAACACCTTGAGAAAAACCTCTTCTTACAGATAGAAATTTAAGACCTGGCACGTATATTTGAATTATGTACATGAATATACTGATCAGCACAGTTTTCAACAAGATCCATAATTTATCCAAACCAAGATCTGAATAGACAGGGAAATGGAACTGGCTGAAGATTCCCCTGAGCAGATGGGAAGCAGTATTAGTGGAATGTTTTAAACAGTCTAGTGTGCATAAGCTGCAAAGAGAATTGTGTCCAGATCTGGAGGAGCTGGTGGACTTTCAGGTGTTGAGATGCAGCTTCTGAAAAAGGTTTTCAGGATGGCACACAGTTTGCATTGGCAGGAACTTACAGTCACTAGTTTTGCAGATAAGATGGGTCATTCAAGGACACATCTGTTGCAAAACCCAGACCCACTCATTCACCTGTTCTTTGTTTCTGTGAAGCAAGACACAGCAGACCAATAATTTTTCCAGACTAACAGGGCAGCAGCAGGGATGCCAAAGACATGGCACTGAAATCTTTTGGGGTGATGTTGATACGAACACAGACTGCAGGATCATGTGAGAGACATCTGAGAGGCAGCAGCTCCCAGTTTCTAGTACAGCTGAATTCCTAGGAAGGGTCTAGACCTAGATCCTTCTACAAATTCCATTAATAAAAGCCTTAACTTATTTATTAATGGAAGATTAATACCAGAAGGCCTGACCCAGTCAGGAGCTTGTTTAGCATGCCTTCTTGCACAAGGTGCACTCCTGACAAAAGGGGGGGGGGGTCTGGAATGCACAAAGCCAACTGATCACCGGATGATTTGGAGGTCTGTGCATCTCTCTGCACAGTTCTGGTTGTGCAGGCTGGATGCACCCACCTGCCATGGCTGAGTGACTGAGATGTCACAGCACTCAAAGTACTAAAGCACTCAGAAGTGCCTGCAGGAACACAAACATGATGTAGACCAGGAGGTGTCTACCCTTGAACAAACCCCCTGCTGTGCTCAGGGCTGGAAGCAACACAGCTTCAGGAGATGTATTTGCTTCCACACGACAGGTGGTATCAGGTGTATAGATGCTTGTCATGAGGCATGGATCCTCATGTGCTCCTTCACTCCTTCCTAAAATGTTTTGCTACAAATTCAGAGGTGAGCCAGTTCCTTCCCACTGTTATCACAGGCAATTCTGAAACCCTGTTCTAGGGATGGCTGTTGTTACATAGCACAGATGTATCACACAAGTGGTAGAGTGTGCCTGCCTTAAGTATGACTACTTAGTGCAATTACAAATTCTTTGGGACATTGTGGCAGGATTATATTGTAGAATTATGTGGGAAGATAATGAAGCAGAGAGGAAGAGCAAGAAACTGAACTTTGGAAATAGAAGGCTTCTATAATAAATGTGAGGCATGACTTCATAAAAAGAATGCAGGAGCTGGTCTCAAAAACTTCAAAGAATTGGGTTTTTTTTCTCTCTATTACCCATCTTTGCCTTGGCTTTGAACATGGGTCTGAATAGGTTCACTTGTTGACCACTGGCTCTGCAATAGATACTTGGAACAGGCAGTTCTTAAGGATCATTCACTGTGTGGAGCAGGGATTTTTAGGCTTCTCATGCTTCAGAGTTGCCTCTTTCCTGTACTTCCCAGGCATCCCTTGCTGATGCAGGACACATACCTGACATAGTTCAAATTGCAAATTTGTACTCCCCTGTTTGAAGAGAATGCAGTTTGGCACATCACCGTGGGAGGACATGGGTGTCATCATTGCAAGCTATGTCTGATGCAGAGAGCCTCACAGTTCTGCTGCAGGGACCCTGAAGGGCTCACACTTGGGCCTCTTGCTACTTCCCAGACCTCATACTTCAGGTTTAGTAGACTAGGATGCTCAGTTTACAAGTCTTGTCATTCCTCTTGTTAAAAATCATCATTCTGCCAGGACTAAAGGTAAAAGACATGCAGTTGTCCTGGCTGCAACTTTGTTTTGTTTAAATGAATAATGTCCCCTTTTTTTAAACCAAAATATTGCCTTCTAATGGATATTTCATATCTTCCTCTATGATAGAACTATTAATTTCTTCTTAGAAATTTGAATTTCCATCTTGAAGATACTCTGCCATTCAGCAGTCCTTTCCCAATACTGGTCAAGTCAGTAATCCTTCCATCCCCTACAAGGCTTTTCACATATTTGGGATTTAACCAAATCCTCTCATCTTTTAACATTCAAGGAAAGTTACAGCTTCCACCGTCCCAGGCTGCCAGTCACAAACTCCCATTGGACCAGGAATTTTTAGTAGGGCCAGGATTTTGCCTGCCTGTGCAGGAACCAATTGATTCACAACCCTGAGCTACTGCAACAGAGGGGAAAATGAACTGCTTCTGCAAGCCATCAAACTGGTATTAAAAAAAACACAAACCCAGAAACTTATTATAAAGTCAGTGTGAAAGTATTCAGTCCCTGACACTTCTCAGTTTCTTGTGAGAACTTGCAGTATATTTAGCTCTTTGACAAGGTTATACATCACACCTAAAAAGAAAGGGGAAGGAAACACTCCACACTGCAGACAAAGCCTAGAATTATCTTTAATAGGTGAAAGACAGCTGTGACCCCAGCTCAGTACTGTGATGGAGAGCTGCTGGTGTGACAGCTCCTTTCTGCACTCTCAGATACAATGAGACAGATGGAAGCAGAGTGGCATTCTCGTACTTCCCATTCTCCAGGAATCAGAGGGAGAGTCAAACTTGGTAAAAGCAGAATGAGACACTTTCAAGGGACTTTCAAGTAACTTGGAGCATTTGAAAGACTCGAGTTTCTATGTTATCTGAACACCATTGACAGGAAAATGAGAAAAGGAGGAGAAGCTGTTACATTTCTTCCTACAAATGACTCAAAATGTTATTTTTTTGTGCTCAGATAAAAGCTTGTGAGTAGATCTGTACACATTTATTCCATGGAAAAATGGGGTGGAGGGGGATGGGAATGGGGTGGAGGCACGGAGTCACTAAAGATCCAGAAGCTGAATGCAATAAAAATATACCAAACCCATTCTCTTTCAGCCCTTAATTCAGTGGCACCCAAATGAGATCCTTTCTCAGCTCTTTCAGCCTTCATATGCTTTCTGCTAAAAGTCCCAACCAGTGACTCTGATCAGTAGAACTGAGCTGTCAAACAAGCTTGTCAAGCACACCCTGGCCAAAACCATTTGGATTTCTAAAGGCCCGTGGTGATGTTAACAATATTTCTGAGAGCTCAGGTAACATGTTAATTACAAAGCCATGAAATCAGTTTAGAACAGCTTATTATTTAAAGACCTATAGATGGTAAAAGCAGTGGGGGGAAAGTTTTGGGGAATTAAAATTATTTTTGAGAAAAAAAAAGAAAGTAAATGATCCTGAACTTTTATAAAACTGAGCATCGATCTGCTGAGGGTGTGCTAACATACACATAAGACAGTTCAGTTGGCATCTTTCCTGCTGGTTGGGTTATGAACTGAGGTTCTGGCCCTCTGTAATTTAAACTTTTGAGTTCTGAAGCTCTTATTTGGTATTGGAATCAATTTGGTTGCTATTGCTGACTTGCACACATTGTTTCCAGTAAGTTTCTAGCAGGCTTTGAATCCCAGAGCAGATGTCCCTTTCCTCTAATAGGACATTTTGATTTTCAGTGGTCATAGCAACAAAATGTGCTCCTTGGCCTTCTTGAAGAAAACATTGATAGGAGAAGCATTTTAATTAAGAAAATATACTAATTAGCTACCACCTGAAGTGATGATAAGAATTTCACTTCATTAGCAAGGCTGGGTGTGTTTGGAGAAACTCACCTGGCAACAAGGGGACTCATTTTTCAGGCTACTTTCAGTATTTCTCTTCCTGCAGGGAGAAAGCAATCTTAATTAAAACCTGTGAAAAGCAGGGCATTTTTAGCTGGTAATTTACAGAAGTTTTGAATAAGTCAAAAGAGGAAAAGACACCTTTTGGCAAATGCTGCATATAGATGTCTGCCAGCAAGCCTGCACTTAGCAACAGGAGCTTTTAATAAACCTGAGAGAGGCTGCTGTACTGCTGGAACTGCAGGGTTCTTCTGATATAAGGGTTAAGGTCAGTGGTGTTCATAAGTGTGTGTTTCCTGACCCAGACAGGGCCTTTAAACACTTCCATCCCATACAATTTATAATACACACAATTTGTGTGCCTGTCAGGAATAATCAGTGCTGCTACAACCCAAATTTCATGGTCCCATAAGCAGTCTGTACACCCATCTCAGGTTTATCCTACCTAATTTCAATGTATTTCTGCCTTTGTCTCCAGCCTTCTTTACAGCCTTTTTCAGAGACTCTTGGGAGATGGAGAAAAAGAGAAAATTTTGTTTTCAATATTTAATGCTCAATTGATGGCCTTTGCTCTTTCAGTCTCTTGGACTGACACACTTGCAAACCAGCCTCAGGTATGGCTCAAACACACACCTCACAAGCATCACGTTCCCAATGAGTTCCCAATGCAGTGTGAGCTCATTCTGGGCAATTCTTTCATCTCAATAGCTCCATGTGGTTCTTGCCCCTAAAACAGCTTGAGTTTTTTTATTTTTGTAGATTTCACTGATTTGTGGGATTTCTCTCCCCTCCCCCCTCTTTTTGTCACGTAGAATGTGACAAAACTTTCTATCCTCTGTCCCAGCCAAATGGTCCCATTCAGGTGGGTGATGGGGGCCTCATGACCCAAAGTGACCATGCTTTGCCAAGGCATTAAAAGGACTGTCAGTCCTTTCAGGAGACTTGCTTAAAAGCCTGAGAGAAAATTGCACTCTGTTGTTAATGCTAGAGTAATGGAGAGTCTTTCAATACTGAGTTCTTTTTCAGATATTGAGAGAGGTGCAGACAAGTGCTGCTGGTCAGGCAGATGCTAAAGATGGGCATTTAATAGAAGACTGCTGAACTGACAAGGCTGGAGTTTTCTGGAGGGCTCAGGAATGGCCAAATCAGATGGCTTTGATTTGAGTTAATTGAAGATTTGGTGAGATTTGAGATTTGACTTCAGGAGAACTGGAGTTCTGCTGTGTTCTATCCCACTGAAACCCCCTGCAAATCCTCTGGTTTAATAATTTTCTAATAGGACATGCCTAATACAACCTTTTTCCTCTTTTTGTTTGTATTACTTTAAAATTTATTAAATAAATAAAGATTTGGCAGCAGTTTAGGTGTCTGGAAGAAAATATAAATAGGAACATCCTTATTATGTGGGTGACAACTGAATCAGATAATTTTTAGCAATGCTATTTATAGTAAATCTCTTCTCCTTAAAATTGCTTAATTAATGCAAACCCTGCAAACTGCTGGCCTTATCTCCATTTAAAGAAAGGAAAATGGGATATCTTTTCCAAAACATCAGTCCAATAAAGCTGGATGCACAGACAATGAAAATATAGTGCTTACATTTCTATATACAATCTGGATTCTGTCTTCAAGTATCAGCTAGAGCTAAGCAGTGTGGTATTTTGGCCCCTAGCCTGCCAACCCTCAGTACTTTAAAATCAAGACATGTATACATTGTCTGACAGTAGTAGCATATGGCAGCATACACCAAGCCCTAGTCTTCTCCTCTTCATGGTTCTTACTGAGCACACTTGTATGATATTTATTGCAAATGCAAAATCTGACCAGAATGTAAAGGAGTTCTTGCTTCCAGAAATGTATTGGTGCTTAAACTTCACCACTGATATGTATTTGAAGGTGATTTTTAAACAATGTTATACATTGTCATCTCCATTTGTAGCACAGAAATTGTAAAAAGTACAAGAAAGGAGTATTAAAATCCAAGTTGATGTCTTTCTCTTTTTAAGTTTTCTGAAGGTGGGCAATAAGCAGATAGGCTCTTCCCATTCTCCTCCATTTCTGAGAAATGACTCCATGTCAAGCCCTTGTGCATTCACAGGATTATGCTGGTTAGAAATTAGTTTTGTTTAGTTTGCTTTTCATTTTGACTTAGTCTTGATTTAGAGTAAATCTCTATATTTAGGATTGCTGCATGTTAAGTGCTTAGGATACGTGTGAACTTCAGAGAACATTAAACTAATCTAGCAAAATGTGTAAGGGTCTTTATAATTTTAAGTATATGAGAAGTTCAGTTAAATTCTAAGTGTTCATATGGTCCAAGACATGAGGGAATTTAGAGTGAAAAACAAAATCTTTAAGGAATATGGAAAACATGCTGATAAAGTTGAACTGTGAAACAAGGCAGATGTTTGATTCTAATTTTACCCCATCTCCATGTACAATTTTCTTGCCTTGCAAGAGGTTGGTGAGGTTCACTGAAGGTGTCTACTACAGGCTAAGTTTTATCATTAGTGTTTTTATAAGAGCAGTGATTTGTATCCTGATGTCACCATCCTGACCATTGCTCTTGTCACAGAAAGGCTCTAATCATGAAGTCTGATTAAGTGTGGTTTTAATAAAGTCTCTTGCTAGTTCTTTGTCTAAAAGCACTTAGATTATTGACTGTTGGAAAATGGTTGTGGGGGGATCTAAACTTCAGTGAAGAATGCCAAGTGGCTTGCTTTGTTTTTTTATCTAAACTGACATCGTTTACTTCCTTTACATGACAATCAGTGGCTACCCAAGTGCTATGTAATCACATTTTAAAAGATTCTACTTTTTATGTTGAGTGCTGAAATAAAACTCTCCCAGACAGATGCATAAGCCTGTTGTTCTATATTTACCAAAGTCTTTTTGTGATGGGAAGGTTAAGGTAGTGTGAATGCCTTCTTGGTGCCTGGAGAGAAGAGACTTGGTATGTTATGAGTGAGCCCAGTGAGCATTACCTTCCTCCCATTGCCTCAAGCTTACCATAGTAATTTTTTTTTCCTTATACATAAACCTAAAAGAAATAACATGATAATCTCAATGACAAAGTGTCATTAAATTAAACATGATTATGACAGGTATTGCATCAAAATTGAGTATAGCAGGAAATTGTGAAAGAGCTAGCTGCTAAATGTGTGTGACTTAATGCATATCCTTTGAGAATTCAAATAGAAACCAGGATGTGTTTTATAAAAAGGATCCAACTGCTTGGACTGGTTACTTTGCTGTAAGTAGGCTGCTGTAATTGGGACTTAGTTTTAAATGGACAATGTCTTTTAAATTCTATAGGGCAGTATTTGCTCATTTGTAAGAACTGGCTGTGTTGTATAAGTGTTAGGTGGTGACTGGCTGTGTTAATTTGGTGAATTAGGTAGCTGGTGATTCAGTTCAGGATGACTGTTAAAGCACTGAGTTTTGTTGACTCCATTTTCGTTTTTAGCCTTTGCCTGTCGTTTGCAGTAGAGAACTATAGCACTATACTAGATTTCAAGTTCTTTGCTTTCTTAGCTCTTAAAAAAGCTTGTGAAAAACGGAACCACTTATTCCTCCAACACAGCAGCTGGAATAAAAACTTCAAGTATCTAAACAATCCTAAGCAAGGAATCTGAAAGCCACTTGGATTTTTGTGAAAGGATGTACAATTTCATATGAGTAGGTTATCAGATCAGAGACTTACCAACCAACTCAAATGTCACAGAACATGCCTTCCATGGCCCCAGAGCTAAATCAGCAATGTTTAGGCTGTTAGGAATTTATGAGGGTTTTGGAGGGATGTAAATCAGGTTTACAAAACTTATTTCCATCTGTAATTACTTCATAAAACCAGTACTGCACCTAGGCAACAATGACAAACTGGCGGGGCAGAATGAAGCATGCAAAAGAGAATGACATAAGAGATAAGCAGTCATAATTTGTTTGCAGGCTTTGTTTCATGATTCTGTAACATATTTATCGAGAAAAAGCAGAGGGATTACAAAGCAACTATTCTGGGCACTCCTCCAGAATTAAGTGCAGCTGTTTATGCCTTAAAGTCAATTATTTTTCATGTTTGTTCCCTAATCATTCATTATTTGTAGATCCCACAAAACAATCCATGCAGAGCTGACAAAACAAACATTTTTCCCTGTAGATTTTTTTTTTAAATATTCATCATATGCTTAAAGTTGGCATAAGGCAGTTTTGTGAACTCAGCAGTACCAAAGGTGGAAAGGGCAGCAATGTCTGAATTTAAAGCCTTTCAGCACCATTAAAAATCAAAGTCTTATTTATTTTTAAAATCACTTGGTTTTCCCTGTCCTACTGGCACATTACTGTTGGGATAAATCTATTAAGACATGGGCTGAGTCAGTGTAAATCTATTGCACCGTGATCCTTTTCAAATTAATATTTCAAACAAGGCTTTATCTCTGTCACTATAATGGTACAAATACCTTTGCCCATCCAGTGCTTTCTTGCCTGCTGCTGGAATTTCATCTTGAAAATTTCAGCAGTGGCTTAATTATTAATAGAGGGCAGGTATGATCCTTAACTACAATGAAAGAGTTTCAATGAACAATGCTCACAGCAATCATTACAGTTTTCCATTTAGTATTGTGAGCTTTGGGTAGCCTGAGTAAAAGCCCAAGTCATCCATGTTTTTAAAAACATTAATCTCAGAAAGTTGTGTTAGATTTATTACCTGAAATATATATAAAAATAACTTAGATGGATCCCCATGGGTCTATGCCAGTTAAATAGAATGTACCAGCCAAGACATTTCATCTGCCACTAGATGACAAGGCTGGTTTGCACCGATACCACTCCCTTCAATAGATAGAGCAGGATTTCCAGGACTTGTATATCAAACCTCCCACAGCAGGATCTTGTAGGACTGGCTGACTGAATGCTGCACATGATGAAAGCTCTTTGTTTTGTTTCCTGCTGCCTCTGGTTCTGTAAAAACAGAAAGAAACTGGGGAAATAAACAGTCTAGTTGAGCCTGTTAAGACTTACTACTTTTTGTCCTAGAAGAGAGAAGAAACCTACAGTCACAAGGGCCAGAGCCACTAGTGGGATGAGAACAGCTGTGGCATTGTACAAAAAAAAAAAAGGAAAGAGGAGGGGGTAATGCAAGAATAAAACAAAACAAAAATCATAGGGAGAGAAATAAAAGATGTCCAGTAATAGAGAAATGTGTAAGAGAACAAGAGGGGCCACAGAGAAAGACCCACAAAAGGCCTGTTTTCTGCTTCACTGCCCTTGTTGGGGAGCAGGCTGCTTTCATACAATAAGATGCTGACATTTAGAAATAGAGTTCAATAGGATTTAAAGGCACCTTGTACTTAAAAACCTTTACCATAAGCCAAATCCTTCATTCCTATCCCAAGTTTTGTTTGGAACAGAGAACTTGACCTTGCTTTTCATTTGGGTATGGGGCAAGCAGAAAATTTTTACTGGAGCAATCAGTTTATCAGTAGCACTGAAGGTGCTTAATTTAACTCATATTCTCTGAGGTAAATTAAGGAAGATGCAGACAAAATAAAATGTGTGAGAGGGGAATAAGAGTGTGGATCCCTTACCCGTGCAGAGGCAAAGAGTGGGAGTCAGTGTGTTCTTATCTGAGCATCCCTGGTAGTGCATTAACACAAGTGACTTGCCTGTGATTGACAGCTAGTGGCCATGTCTGTTTCTTGGGGGGGGGGGGGGGGGGNNNNGGGGGGGGGGGGGGGGGTGACTATTTCATATTTCAACCCTGTTCTCACCCTTCTAAGCATTGGTGATGGCATCTTCAACAATTATTTGCCCCATGCTCTTTCTATTTAAATTAAAGATGTAGCTTAAGTTCCATTTACAGTCTGTCCACTTCACGTCTCATAGAGACAGATGGAAATAGCAAGCAATAAAATCACAATAAATATTATTACATAAAATTTCCAGATTCCAGTTTGGTTTCTCAATTTTGTAGTGTATTAGTTTTCTGAGACTGCTAAAGAGAAAGTTGGGGATTGCTTTTGGAAGGGTTATTGAAAGGCTAAATTACTTGCAAAGAGCAGTATGTTGAGCCACACAACAGCCCATCCCAACGACTGACACTGACCCAGGATATGTGGCTCTGGTTCCCAATGCAAACTTTTCCATATCTTGCACTTTAGGCTCTGCTAGATTATATATCTAGGACACATACTTGCCAGATGCTTTATTTTATATCCCTTGATATTAAACTAGATAAAACTGGAAAGTGTAGGAAAATGCTAAATAAATACAGATTACATGTTTTCTATAGTATCATTGTGTTAGCCACCATCACATCCAGCTTTGACAACAAGGTGTGAAGCAGGGATAGTAGCTGTTGTCCATAGGAAGTTTCTTGCAATTGAAACTGGCTTGTTTATGTGTTGAGTAAAATATTGTCCTATATGTTTAGGAAAGATGAATATTTAGAGGACAGTCTAATAATTTAACCACCTAGTTTAGTTCTCTCCATCACACACAAATTCCAAAAAAGAAATGTCCATAAAATACAAATGTAAGAAATGGCATCACAGCACTGGCTAATATGAATTGCTTCATGCAGCACTGTTGGTCTAAGAAGGAGTGATTGCTCTGTAGAGAAGTGTTTTCATGGCTGAAATAAAGAGATGCTGGGGGCTGAAGCACCTACAAAGTGATGGGTAGGCTGAGTACTTAGATGCCAGCCTAAGTCTGGTGTTTATTCAGGAAGCAGGAATTAATGTTGCCAGGTAAAGGGAATTATTACAATAGCACTCAACCTTTGCAGACCCATGGTTAAATCCACTGGAAAGGATACAATTTATTTTAATAATTCTCATTAAAAATGTGTTTCTACTTCTCACTATGAACATTAATGTGGGTGTAAAAATGAAACAAATTAGCACATAATGAAATGTAATTCAGAGCAGATCCTGAGGAGAGAGCAGTGCTGCTACCTCCTCTCTACCTTTAGGATGGAGCGAAATTTTAGTCCTGTTTTCACCTCATACCTGTGAACCTATCACATTTCATTTAAAATTAGAAGCTTTAGAGAAAAAAAGAACACAAAAAAATCTGTTGTCTGTTCATCCAGCTGTTTGGTTGAAATAGTAGCTATGTTCATGCAGGAGAAATGCTGGTTTTGTTTTCTGACAAGTTGCAAGCGTGGAGACTGTGGATGTAATTCTGTTTGTGTTCTGATTCAAAGGAGGTATAATCTGAACAACTTCTGTGGGTCAAATTCTCTGAAACTGGACCTACTCAGTAGCGTTAGGAGAGCAATTGCAGGTGCAGGCTGGTGTAAGTGGAGTATTCAGCCAAGTAGATCCATAGGACTATAAAAGGAAGTGTAAAAGTTCAGTGTATAATGCAGCATTCATCTAAGCTCACCCCATAGTTTCTATACACACTCCTGAGATTCCAAGCATAACAGATAATACATAGAATTCCACTCTTAACTCCAAATTTTTTGATTGGCTGGCAGTTTTCATGGTGACCTAACATAATTTAAGCTGAAAAGAAGCTTTTTTGTGTATTGTACATTGTGGCATTATTGTACATTATATCAAACATTCTAGAAGAGGAGTGATTCATCTATCTTATAAAGGTGGTAACATTAATTTTAATGTTAGCCTTTGTTATGACACAGACTTTGTCTTCATTATTCTGAAATATTGTTTGGGAAAAAAAAACACAAATCCATTTATGTTTTCAATTTGCTTTGAACTGTTTTTCAGCAGCTGAGGTCAAGACCTAATTTTTACAGCAATCTTCAGTGTATTTTATTTTTCACCAGTGACTTGTACACGATTAAGGAATCCATCAGGAAAATTCTCTTTTTATTCTTTCTATAGCATCTCTTTTCCCAATGTCCCACTTGCAGTATTTTCTTTAGAGTATGGGAGCTGGAATAAAATTTGAAGATGAAAAATGGATGCTATACTTTAGAAACTGGCAAGTTGATTTCAACTACCTCCTCTGTAACTTTGAATTTTGTAACACAACACTATATTTCAATCCTGTGTACGTGTGAAAACTCATCCCAATGCTTCCAATACAGTGCCTGCTGGTGTTCTAATAAAACACTACTGTTTGCTTTCAAGCCTAAGAATCCAGCCAAGAATATTCATGCTGGCAAACATCTGAGTGACCTGACTCACCATTTCAGCTGTTCATAAATACTTATTTAAATAAATACATTTTTAGTATGTAAATGTCTGTCTGCATGTGCACACATGCATGTATCTCAAACCCAGAAGACAATAAACTTTTTGAGGCTTAAAATAGGATACCTCTGATAAAGGGCTTTTTTGAGTAAGGAAGAAACCATCAGTCCTTCCCTGCTGGAGTGTGATTGAAAAGAGTGTACACACATGTTGAAAACAGAGAGCTTTAACTGATGCCTTGCTTAATGAATATGTTGCAAAATTTTTCTGTGTTGATAACGTGCTCTTTGGTGCTGATTGTAAAATGTGTACTCAAAATTGCCGTCCTAGATTTACCTCTGTAAAAATTATGGTGTTTGATATCTGCAATTGGAAGAAAATATAACAATACAGACTTTAATTAGGTGTAAGTTTTGTAAAAGTTTTATAACATGAAAAGCAGTGAAATTTAGATTTTTCAACTGCAAAAGTATGAAAATCTATTGAATCCTGTTAACAACACCTGTTTTTTACTTACTTAGAGTGAAAGGTCTTAGATGTGCCACTATAGTAAAGTGCTGAATTTACATATGTACTGTATAGACATGTACATATATATATTTTTCCCCCACCAATACAAAGTCTAAATAGATCAGGTCATGAGTGATCCATGGAAAATGGACTATGTGCTAATTTCAGTAATCTGATACCATCGTATCTGTTCTGTCTAAAGAAACATAACTTCATGGTTATCAAACCAGGATCAGCCTTTACAAACCAACTGCAGACTTGTTTGATGACCTGAGCCAGCAGAAGTTGTCATCTTTAATCTAAATTAAAGAGACACTCCACCCCACACAATTAAAGAGAAAATAAACAGTCAGCAGGTTGGACTCTGCTGCCCCAGCCACGGTAATTAGGATTGTAAAAAATGTTTCATGGGATAGGATGCTGTACAAATAGCTCAGGATTCATAGATGTTTATTTTGGGGCAGGTTATCTGAGACCAGGACCTGCCATCAAAAGAACACGTTTGGAGGTAGCAATGTTTCAGAAGTGCAGGAACCATAATTAGGTTCCCAACCATAATTAGGACCCAAAATAGGGCTACAAAGGTCATCAGAGGGCTGGAGCACCTCTGCTATGAAGAGAGGCTAAGAGAGTTGGGATTGCTCAGCCAGCCTGGAAAAGAGAAGGCTGTTAGCAGGAGACTTCCAGCATCTGAAAGGAGCCCACAGGAAAGATGGGGTGGGACTTCTTAAAAGGACTTCTAGTGATAGAACAAGGAATAATGGCTTTAGAGAGAAGGAGGGTAGGTGTACAGCAGAGATTAGGTAGAAATTCTTTACTGTGTGGGTGGTGGGACTGGAACAGGTCACCCAGAGTAGCTGTGGATGCCCCATCCCTGGGAATGTTCAAGGCTAGGTTGGATGGGGCTTTGAGAAACCTGGTCTAATGGGAGGTGTCCCTGCTAAAGGCAGGGGGTTAGAACCAGATGATCTTTGAGGTCCATTCCAACCTAAATTATTCTGTCATTCTATTAAATTCTAGGATTTGCTAGTAACTGCCTCTTAGTGTGATTAATATGTTTTGTAACCTATTTAGGAGATTTTTAAATCCCTGTGGGTAAAGACATGAGAATTTCAGCAAAGGTGGTAGGCAAAGCAAGGAGTAAGCTGTGCTGTGCAAAGCCAGGAACAAGGCACAGGGATGCCCTAGGAATTATGGCTTCAGCTGAGACATCAAGGAGATTCTTCATCACCCCCTTTCTTCCCAAGCTCCAGATCTGACATGTTTAAAACTTAATGGAGTCGGAATAATTTTTAGCAGTGTCTGGAACCGAGGCCTTTTTCTTTTCTTTCTCTTTTTGAGGTCTTTTGAGCTGTTGGTCTTCCGCTAAATTTCATCACATGCATATCTCACAGAGACTATGTTACAAACAGTGCTCCCAGGCTGATACCTTCTTGAAATTGTGTACAATGCAAAGTAGTTGGTACCAGCACAGCATTTAATAATGTTAACATGAAAAATTCCTTCTTGGGATTTCTCTGAGAATACACCAGGTGGTGCCATGGATGTTTGCTGAGACAATGTGCAATTACTTTTCTTGTTCTGCCAGAAAAGCTTTAAAAGGCCACATGAGTTCTACTTTATCACTTGCCCCCTCTTTTTACTCATGCTCTCTGACTCATATGGACTCTGTTCTGGAAATGTCTCTGTGCTCAGTGGATGTGACCCCAATTACTCCTTCTAGCTTTCTCTCCTTCTCTTCTCCCAAAATGCTAGTGGATTTTCATCTTTACATTTACATTATGACTAAGAGAAATAACCTCCTGCCCTTCACAATAACTTGATGCATGGATCTGAAATCTGCTATCTGATATGAAACATAGCAAGCTGTACAGGACTACCCCATATCTTGTTTAGCTAAACTGTTAATAAAATCGAGTGGACAAAGTTAAAAATAGATCCTCCTCCTAAAGCAACAAGGGTCTCATTTTAAATGAAGAAGTAATTTCCATTGATTCTGCCCTTATCGTGCTGGAGCCTTCTGCTTCTGCACATGACTAAATTAATACAGGCAAAAGGTTCTTTTGAATAGTAATGTGTTTTCAACAGTTTCTCCTTGCCCAGCTCATCTTTGGTTGTCATGATGATCTTGTAGGGTCCCCCACTAGGCTGCTGCTGTCCCTGCTTCTATGCAGTGAAATGTGAAATTGCAGTCTTCTGCACCAGGAGTGTGAGTGCTTTGTACTAAAGCTGAGCATTGGTGCGTGTAATGGCAATGGCCGTGAAGTTTACAGCAGATCACCCTATGCACAAGGCATGGGAGAAGGTCATTATAGGACTGGTACTTAGACTGAAGTTACAGTTCATGTATAAAAAAATATTTTTAGACACAAGGCTGAAGCTGACAGTTATTCCCTTGTAGGGAATAACCAGATGGGGTGAAGGTCATGGTTCCATCATTGATCCCTCCTTGAACTGATGATCTAAATGATCAATAAATATTTTAATAGTATGCTTGCATGTATCCAGCCAACTACCTCTGATTTTCTCTGATCCAAGTGTCATCTATTATAGACTTGCCATATGCAGATTTTTTTTGACAGAATTACCATCAGATTGCAAAAGTGCAAAAATAAGCACTGGTTTAGATATCTTACCTAAATGTTAGAAGTATCTGTATTGCTCTCATTGAGAAAGGTATTTAAGTTTCAAGACCATTTGAAGCCCTTGATAAACAGCATTCTGTGACAGCAGGAAAGACCTAAGAAGAGGACTCTGAAAAGGCCGTTCTCTCAGCAGTCACATTTAAGCAAGTTCCCTTATGTCTACCTCTTTCTGGAACTTTACATATTTTCAAAGAGTTTTTTAGTTTGGAGAAAAAAACAAAACAAAACAACCATACCCTGCCTTTGAGTCTGAGTTGTGGGGTTTTAAGACCACAATTATGCTCAGATAATTGAGTTCTTTATAAAACAAATCTTATAAGCTTTGTGTAGGGCATGAGAATAGCTGTAGAGTGCTTTTCCTCCTCTTTTTTTCCTCTCTCAGCTTTATAACCTGTTTTCATTGTTTTATTAACCCTCTTTCTGATCCTTTCCTAGCAGTCTCTTACAAATAGAGCTCTAACCAAGGACAGTTTACTTAGAAATCAAGCCTTCAAACTCACAGATTCTTGATGGTTTTTAACAGTGGTTTAAATGTGCTCAAACATCCCTAACAAGAAATATTTTGAAGTGGCACAAAAGCCTCATGCACTGTTTGGCCTGGTAATGAGGGCAAAAATAAATTTTTGATCCACCTTTTAAAAAACCTGCCCTGTAACCAGGACAGAATTCAGCTACACTTAGGATTACATAGCTACATAGCCACTGTGTGAAGCACAGAGGAGGAGCATTGACTGTATCAGTGGCACAGTATATTTTCCTTGGTATATCTGCTCATGTGGCTGACAGCAAGAAGTTAAATGCAGGAGTGATGCTAGGAAAGGGGAGCTGGCAACAGATGGAACTATTGAAGAGAAGGAAGTAACTCTGGGATAATACCAGTGTCCTTGAGATAAACTGGAGGTGAGGTGATGGTGGAGTTTGAATGTGATCCTTAATGAAAAGAGAAATAATGTATGCTATGTACCTGAACATGGAGTATGGAAGTTTATTTAGAGAGGCAAAGAGAATAAGAGCTTAAGTGCTTGGCTTCTGTGCTGCTAGTGTCTTTCTCTGATCATACAAGCAAAACCAGTGCTTCAAGGAGAATTCATTTTTCATCAGAAGGCCTAGAAGTCACCTGTCTACAGGTAATACCAGTCATTATTCACCAAGAAATGCCTATCACTGACCTCTGGGACTGATCTGTTAATACAGCACAAAAGACCAGATTCAAAAGGGCACCAAGGCACAAAACTCCCTTGTCCAGGTGAGCTGTGCAGCAGGTTTGGGGTCAGCACTTAGAGGAGTGAAGCATTCAGCAGGGCTGTGGAGCTCAGGCAACAGTTTCTGTAGCATGTGTGTGACAGAGATGCTCTTTTCTAAATTTGGGCAGCAATGCCCATGCATAGGCTTTTCAGAAGGATATTGCAGGTCCCTGCTCCCTGATTTTCTATTTATTTGCACAGATAATAGGCCTCCCTGGAAGGATCTTTCTGAATTTCTGGATGAGTGTCTAGTTGCAGGCAGTGGTTTTGGTCCGTTAACACCATTTAATGAAGTGAGATGCAGGAATTTCATCCAGAGAGAGATCAGATTCGTGGAACATGCAACCTGGAATCCCTCAAGGGAAGGTGGGAAGCCAGGGACCTTACAACTACAGGAGGCTGCTGAAAAAGCCTCAGTAGAGGGCTCTAACGTGGAAGCAGCACAATGTGAAGGACCTCAGGAGCAGCATCCCCTCAGTGCTTGCACACAGACATTGCGTGCACTCACAGTACTAGCAAACACATTGCCACTGCATTTACATAGAGGGGACACTCTGGAACTGTAACCTTTTGTGTCTTGTCATTGGGAGCTTGACTCAGAGGTACTTGCTGCAGTTCCACAGACTCAGTTAGTTCTTTTGTGAATTTTCTTATCAGCTTGTATGATCTCACTTCAGTATTTTCATTGGATTCTCTTTGCTCACGAGGCCAACAGAGGAAAGAAGAAAAACTTCTTGTTCCACACACACATTGGTATGTACATAAAGCCACACGTTCTTCAATCAGATTTTAAAAATTGGAATTTTGCTGCTATTATAGTTTAGCCTCAGGCTGGTAATTTGGCACTTGCTTCAGTCACTGGGGTGCCTAATTGGAAAGTGCACAGAAAAGAAAAGAGAATCAGGAGAGGAGAGGTGGGAGTGGATCACATTTATACCAAATAACCAATTCCCCAGCACACATATTCAACCAAACTTTAAATACCATTTTTTTCCCCTGTAGAGAGCAGAAGAGAAACAGAGATTAGGCCGTGATGACAGAGTCTCTAGAAAAGAATGAAATCTAATAACGCTGACTTTCCATCCAACCTCTCACACATGTAAGAGGAAAATGTCCCTTGCTAAATACAGTGGAAGTTCAGTTGGGCAGGGTTGTTTATTTTCTTCTTAACACTGTCATTCCCACACATATGACTGTACTTAGTCTAGCTGAGGATATATCTACATTGATGATACAGTACTGGGATGCATAATTCACAAGGGCTTGGTGCCAAAAACTAAATAACTTTTTCTCTTGATGTGGCCGTGAACACAGGCAGATGTCACTAGGCTTTAAACTTCTTTGGACATTATTAGAAGGCTCCAAGGTTTCTTTTCAGCCTATGAAAGCTGTCTTGTGCAACAATGCACCCTGAGGAGCCCAGTGTTATGTGAATAGCACTTCTGGGATGCAAGGACTAAGGGGAATCCTGTATCAATGGTCTCCTGCATTGTGCTCTTCAGATCAGAAGCTTCCATGCAGGCTGATTAAGGAGCTGTGGCAGGCAGCACCTCTGGAGACCTTTCTTATCCACATCATTTTGGCCCTGAGTTTCTCATCTTCCCAGTTTCAGGAAGCTGCTGCCATGGTGCAGGAACTGCATCTCTGTGGGTATAAATGATACATGTGTAAATGGTGCCCCTGTGTCTGCTTAAGTGAGGGGGGAAATCTGCCCCACAGCATTCACCAGTGTGGGTTTGCGAGTAAACTGTAATAGGCTTTTTAGATTTTAGTGGGATTCTTAGAGTTTTATTGCTGTAAGCAGGTGGCTTAGGATCTAAGTGTTGTATTTTTGTTGTATGTGTAAGTTTACTTAGAAACTTGTATTAATTGAAAGGAATGCTTTTACTCAGCCAGGAGTTATTGACCACTTTGGCAAAAAATGTGCACTCTACAAAGCTTAAATTACATAATTGTTCAAGAAGGACTAGTACCTGCTGTGGCATCTGTATTTAGATGAAAGAGATAGTAACATTATTCAGGACTTCTGAGGATGCTGATAATGATAATTCTTTTCTGATGTACTGATATAATTCTCAATTGTTTCATATTAAACTGAGAAAATGGAAGAATTAGAAGATGGTACACATTTTAATAGAAGCAATAATTCTGCTTGAAGGGTTGTCTGAATGCTGTGCTGGGGAAATGAAACCAATAGATCCCATTTTACTGAATATAGCTGTGTAGGAAGAAAAGGTCAGAGTCCTAGGCCTAATTATGCTACTGTTTTAAAGCTGATGCTAGTATTTTTCAATTTATTTTATGGTTTTAAAAAGGGGACAAACATATATTTGTAATAATTACTACAAACTACAAAAGATTTTGTTTGCATCGTATTCTATAAGCTTATTAACCATTGTGACTTAGCTGCCTTCTGCTGCCCTCAGTTATGTCAGTTTGCAGCAGGTAAAAATCCAGCTCACAGTATTTCTTTCCTTCTGCTAATTATTTTGTGCTGATGGGCTACTCAGCTATCTGGCACACACTGCATTCATACCCAGAAGTCTTGCTAAGGGAGTAGTAAGAGTAACTGCCTTTGAATTTTCATGAGCTAAGCATCATGGGTCAGATTCTCCTTCAGTCTAAGGCACCTCCTGATGCTGTGGCATTATAAAATGGCCTTCTTGTGGACATAAAACAACCTCAGCATTTTGAAGAATGATGGCACATGATTTCTCACAGCTATTTCATTTACCATAATATTTTTTGCTGTCTGATCCCATTTTCCTCTATATTGTTTCCTTTTGGAAAGTCTAAGCAGTCAAATCCTTAATGCAGGCCATATATTAGTGCTGTGTCAGCTAGTCGTGGTGTTTAATAAATAATACATTATTGGTCAAACCACTTGTTGAGGACATATGTACAACTTCTAATTATCAACTGCCCCTGTCTCCCCTTTAACCCTGACCCATAAACTTTCAGTCAGCTCCTCATCCATCCCCAGGCAGAGCTCCATGGACTCCAGCCAGTCCTTGATGTGGAGGGTGACACCTCCTCCTCTCCTCCCCTGCCTGTTCTTCCTAAAGAGTTTATCCCCATATTCCAGTCAGTGGACTCATCCCCCCATGTCACCATAGCCCTGCAGGCATGCACGTATCTGTGAGTCCTCCTGTTCTTTCCCCATGCTATGTGCATTTGCACAGAGGCATTTAAACTGTCCTCCCCTTTAAGCTGTCTCTGGCTGGGATTACATTCTCCTGCATTTCAGATGTTCTCCTGCTGGCCTGTGATCCTTCTCCTGGCCCAGGGCTTCTGTTGGCACTGACCAGTATAGAAGAGTCATAGAAAGTAAGAATTGTAGAGACTTTCAATTATGATTATTTTCATGCAAATAAAAATCTTTCCAGCTTTCGATGGTTTGAAGTCATAGGTATGTGAAATCATCACAGCAAATAACTGCTCTGGTTGACACCACCTTACTCTCTGCTGTTGAAACGTTTGTCTCCTCCTTGTTAAGAGCAACGCACTATATAGAACAATCTGAAAGGTTTAAGAGTTAATAGGGTCACTATACCTGTCACAATGTACATAATTCCTTAAGGAAATTCTTCCTCTCCACTAATTCTGGAGTAGTGCTGTTGCATGCTTTTTGCCATTTATACAGCAGTGCTGTGTAATTGTTTTCTATGAGAAAATAACTCAAGAACCATTGGCTTAAAATCCCTTGTCTATTCCTAGCACTTTATGAGTCTTGGGGAAAACACAGGTCAGTTTCACCTTCAAAAAAGGTAAGAAAAACTGATTAGCCCAATTCAGAAGGCTTTGCAAAAATTGCTGTACTATTTTATAGTACTCTTTATTTCTTTTTTTTTCTTTGTTTTTTCTTTGTTTTTTCTTTTTTTTTTCTTTTTTTTTTTTTTTAATAAAGAAGGGATAAGTGCTTTATACATGCATCTACAACAATACTATAAGCTTGAGTAGGAAAAAACTCTATAGATATTATCAGTACTTGTGTTTCCGAAAAAACTGAGATTGTTTATTTCACTTAATATTCCTATAATCTTCTCTGGGGATGCCTTCTACCCTGATGGGGTTTACGCTTTACAGAGATTTACATTGCTCTATAGCACCTACTTAGCCCAGGTTTCTAGGAAACTGGTTGAAAAATTCTGTGTTGCCAGTACCTTTTCAGTACCAATTTCTGTGACTAAACAGAGGGCTTCATTCTTCTAGAATATTAATCTACTTCCTCTCTTAAGCATCAAAACGAAATGAATATTTGCAAAGGTCAAGTTACAGTATATGGCAGGAAAAACATGCCAAAAACAATTAGAATTGCTAGGGCTGTGTAGGAAAGTCACACACACCACATATTGCTCACAGGTGCTCTGTGTGAAGCCCATCCAATAAATGTCAGTCCAGTTATTTACACTCGAAGAGTGCCAGTCATGTAAAAAGAAACAGAAGAACAGATGCTTTATGAGAAACAAACCCAACACAAATAAACCCAAAACTGATTATAAAAAAAAAAAAAAATCACACTAAACAAATATTAAAATGCTTGTAAGCTGCATTTGGGATTCTGTGAATGTTTTGTCTACATTTGGGATTCAGTGAATGGTTGGTAAAGCAAGAGGCAAACAGTTTTTAGTGCTTTGAAAGTCTTTTGGAAGCTTGCCTCTGCATCTCTGTGAAGTTTGTTGTGTATTTTAGTGTTTTGTTTTTTGTGGTTTTTTAAAAAATATTATTTTAATTCCTCTCTACTTATCTCCAGGTTGCTTGAACTTTGGTTTTCAAGAGGCCAAAATATCCACAAAAGTGTGGGGAAATTTAAGAATTTCATTTATGGGGTTTGAATGCTGAGGTTTGACTTTAGCATGTGTTTTAAAAGCTTGCACACCCCTGACATTTTTGGAACTAGGACAGGCTTCAAAAATTTGATAAAAGCAGCAAGTTATGTGCATTTAGTGTTCACTGTAAATATTTCACAGTGGTCTGTATGTGCCACTGTCATAGCTGGAGAATCAGGCAGCACAGGTTGAGAACTACTTGAGTATAAGAGTATTACTTACTACTTAAGTGTAATTTTTTGTAGCTGTTAGATAAAATTTATAGAAGAAAACATATTGGTTTTGTTTTTTATCAGTTGGTCTTCTGCTTCCTATAAGCCAGAGTGGATTGTGCCCTGGTAAAATTTTTAGTAGTCCCTGTTCATGCCAGGCACAACTACCTCTGGATATAGCCATCCTAACAGGACCCTGTTTCAGTGTTTCTGACCACTTCTGGCCTGTTGAGATTTCTGAAAGCCTGGAATCAAATGCAGCTGAGGAACAAAATTTTAAAGGAAAGTCAGATGTTGATTTCAATTTTTTTTTCCTCTATCCAAAATAAATGCAGCATCCATAAATGTTCTGGAATATGTGAACCTCAAGCTTGAAATTTTATACTCATAAAGACTAGTACAGAAGAAGCAGCAAAGCTCACCAGATAAATTGTCTCAACTCTGACCAGAAAGACCACCCTTTTGAGTAAAAAGCTAACTTGTGTTCCTTAGTCATTGAATCCCCTGCTTTTTCTGTTGAAAGGGTTGACAAGGGACTCATTCCCACGAGTAACTGAGTTGAAGCCACACATTCATTTCATATGTGCCACTGAACAGATCTGTGATACTAATGATTTTCAGACTCTATGAACTGGAGCTGGATCTGACCCTGTGACCAGGAGGTTAAAGGCTCCAAATCCAATTACTGAACCCCAGAGACAGCAAGTCACTTGTGCTTAAACATGACATCAGCACTGATGAAAACTGCGGTGAGCTATTGTATGCAGCCAGGTAGACCAGCAACACAAAGGCAAGTTGCTAGGATATGTCCCTTTCAGACAGAATAGTTCATCTCTTTTCCTTTTCCTGACATAGTACTCATCTTTCTTGAGAATGGACATGTTGAGCAGTTGAGGAGGATTCCATAAACATAAAATACGTAGTCTCATCCTTGGCACCATGCATGTGTTAAGTATTTGAAAATCCTCTGTGACTCCCAAGTGAAGAACTCTCTGCTGCACATTGTTTATTCATGGTCTATCTACGACTGACATTTGATGTTCACAATTCATGCTTAGCAGCTGGTTGATGCCACCTCTTGCCAGTCTTCTTTTTACTACTGCTGCTGTTCTGTTACCACTGAGAGTGACACACACATGCACACTGTGAGGAAGGGCTGACAGATGCTGACAGATGTAAATTCATAGGGCAAGAACATGAATAGTTCTGTTTCTGAGTCGTCCCTGTGCCCTTCTTCCTCATTCACATGGCTGTGTGATGGCAAAGGCCCAGTTTATGTGCAAGGAAGTCCTCAGTTGTAGGCAGTTCTGCAGCACTGGTGAGCAAAGAGGTTTTACTGGAACTAGACCTTGGCCATTTCAGAAGAGAAGGGGGGATTAAATAGAGAAATATTCGAAACACAAAGCAAGATATGAAAAGGTAGATGCTTAGCAGTAGCAGAATCTCTGAACTGCTTAAATATTTTGATCTGTCTGATGGAGGTGCCAGAGAAGAACTAGGGTTCAGCCATGTTAGGTACAGATAGGGTTTTTCTGGAGCATCTGCTATAGATCTACTATGATGTAATGATATTTGAGATTTTCTGAAGGAAATTAAAGTTGTCTAGAAAAGCCTAATTAATGTAACACTGACTTTATGACTGAGAGGAAATACTGTGCTAAATTGTACCAGCAAGCCCAGAGCTGGATGTAATAGTACAGGTGAGGCCTCAGCAGTGCCAGGCAGAGAGCATCAGCTCCCTAGGCTGCTGGCAGCACTCTTCTGAATGCAGCCAGGATACTGTTGCAAACTTTCTGAGGGTCCTCTCTGCCCATCATCCAGGTCATTAATGAAGATGTTAGACAGCATTGACCCCTGAGGGGTCTTTCTTCCAGCTGGGCTTTGATCACAAGCCTCTGGGCCTGGTTAGCCAGACAGTTTTCAGTTGAGCTCACAGTACATTTTAGAATTGAAGAGGAGCTGGATTGGACAAGGGACTATTACCTTATATTGCTCAGAGCTGAAGGTCCTCAGAATGCAAAAGCATTTCTTTAACAAGATGACCTCTCCAGAAGACTCTAGAAACAACAAATAGCAAATTTCTGAACTCTGAGAAATGTCTAACAAATGATGCTGCATTGCTAGTGAGTGTATTCTGCTTCCTGAGAGTTAAATGTTAAAGGAACTTCTTTCCAACTTACATCTTATTTATCTAGGTACAAGTCTCAAGCATTTTACTATGTTCAAGTCTTCAGAGTTGATACAATTCTTCATATACAGTTCTTTATTTTGTGTGCTCTATTCTTGCACAGTCCAAGACAAACATAGAATCATACAATCATTTAGGTTGGAAAAGACCTATAAAATAATTGAGTCCAACCTTAAACCTAACACTGAGAAGTCTCTGCTGAACCAGCTACATGTCTTTTAAATACCTCTTGTTCCTAGGAGTTGGGCAGATTGTTGCAACATGGCAGCAACAAATGCATGCACTGCTCATCAAAATGGTGGTTGGTGTGATAGAGAAAGATACTGTGAGCTAATTAAAGTAAATATATCTGAAATAAAGTATCAGACCTTAGAAACTTCGGTGATGGCTGTCTGGACTGAATATTACACATAGAATAACCTATCCTTAATTTATTCTGTTTTAAAAAAACAGAATGCTGACTTTTGAAAAGGCTCTTTTTGAGACAACCTAGAAGACAAAGCTTGATCCTCTATTAATTATTTCCTAGGCATAACTGGGACTAGATATCCATTTGCAGAAGAGAAAGGAATAAATTTCATATATGGTGTGCATCAATAGATTTCCCACTGGGATAGATTTCAAAGAAAACAATGAAGGAAAAGAAATGTTTTTAAAGAGTTAAATGAGAGAGGAGGCTGGAATGGAAGGTGAACGTGTCTGGGCTTGGTTTCTTGTTTTGAGGGTTCAGTGTTAGGTACAGCCTAGAGACTCCTGGGGATTATAAAAAAATTGAATTTTTGTGATGAAGGATTTTATGGCATTTCAGAAGTATGAAATGTTCTCAACCATTGCTGCAAGCTCAGGCAAGCTTAACATCACCTCCTCAGCATGATTGGCTATTTCATTATGCAATAGAGTAACAGTGGAATTTGCTTAAGATTTAAAAAGAAAGCTTCATATGCAAGGGGCAATTTACTAGGATTTAAATGTCTCTAAAGGAAAGATTTAAATCTGTATAGGAAAATATAGGCACATTTTCTCTATTACCATCTCTAACTCTTCATATATACACTGTAAATCTCAAGAGGAATATGAGCAGGACTTCCTTCTAGAGAAGTGTACATACTAGGTTAGTGGTTTACTTTTTGCCCATGAGGAAAAGTGGAAAGGACACTGTTGCCTTCAAAAGTAATTATGCTTAATTAATGACCTCAGTGTTTTTCCATGTACTGGTGCAAAACAGTGAAAATAGAAAATGACGTTTATTTGTTAGATGCTTTAACTCAAAAATGTAATTAAAAAAAAAAAATCAACAGTGCCAATGTTCAAATTTTCATCATAAAGTACCAGTCCTGGTGCTCATCCCAATTTTATTTTGCATGTTTTGAGGCAGTCTCAGTAGCCAAGGTGAGTTTTAATGAGCAAACAAACTGTTCCTGAGATCTATTGGATCTTAGAAGTTGTGCTGTGTCCCTTCAGATCTCTTCCAGTGCATCTTGCTATACACAGTCTGGCTGTCTGCAGGTACAGAGAGCATAAGTATCACAGTCAGTAAGAAAGTCTCATGGTTGCTCAAATTTACACCAGATGGACAGGCAAATGCGTAACTATCCATGGATCAAGGAAGTAGAAGTTTAGCCTAAGGATACCCTTGTGCTCTTTATCCTTTGCTATTGTTTCCATTTCTGTACTGGAAGAGACTGCTCTGTGTAATCTGTACTTTGGCTTTACAACATACAAAGAGACACATATTTGAGTACCAAATTTCATACTACTTCTTCCACTGCAGAGTCAGAACCTTCTCCTTTGGCATACAGGTTGCATGTCTGTCTTCTGGTGGGAGGTATCCTCCACACTGGAAAACACAGTCCAGCCTCTCTCTCTCTTGCTTCCCTCTCAGCTCCAGTGCTGGAATGCTGAGAGCAAAGTGTCCAAGCCCTGCTGTTGAACAAGCTGCGAGCTGCTGAGCATGATTGAAGGGGTCATCATGGCACTTTGTGATAAAGTCATAGTGATGAACAGTTACTAAACCTTCTTTCATGCTCAGAACTTTAAATAGGCAACAGCCTCAGATAATGAGATGACAGTAGAATCCACATCCACTTTGGTGTGAAGTATCAACCCTGGTTAGGTTAGCAGGCCCAAACACAGGTGTCTGAAAGAATCAAACAGGGAAGATTGTTCTGTTTGATTTGATGCACACAGAGAAAGGTATGACCAGAGCTGGGAACCAGAATGACTTTAAATTGCCTGCAGATGTTGTGGGATCTTTCTGCAGATGGTTGGTGATGCCAGATCCCTGGGTAGGGCAAGTGTTGCCTGCAGGAGTAGCTTGTAAGGACAGACTAATAATTTTTTTTTGTTAATATAAACAAATTATTTTAGGGAAAAAGTAGTTTTTTAATAAGAAATAAAAACCTTGCTCAGGATGATGGAAAAGGCAACAGAACTGTTATAGAAAGCTCACTGATAAATTAATCTATACCTTTTTTTTCTCCCTTCATCTCCCTCTTTTATCCACCTGGCTGATGGAAAAGGTTTCTTTTTCTCTGTAGGAACTGCAGCTTTTAAGGATGTTAATTAAAACTAGTGTTTTGATGTTATTGCACAGGCTACTTAATCAATTAGCTGTATTTGCAAAGCACTTTTATGGACTAATTACTGCCAAATAATAAGTGGTTTTCTTGTATTAGCTTTCAGAAACAAAGGATGCCAAGAAGAGAGAAACCTTGTGTCAGAGCTCAGCAGGCAGCTTCTGATCCTTTCTCATTCTTATTCCACAAGAGCAACCAGGTCAGAGTCCTGACACAGCAGCAGGTTTTGTGCAAAGCAGGGCAGTTGCATAATAGCTGTTAAGCTTTGCATTTGGAGGTGGACTTGTCTTTGTTTGTATGTACTTGGGTTTTGGGTGGGTTGGATGAGACAGCCTATTCAATATTTCAGAGAGAATGTGGTTCAGATATTTGAGGCTATGGTCAGTTGGGTATCTGAGCTGCTGTAGGATCAGGACCCCACACAAGTGAGGCAGTGGAACAATGCTCCCATGTGTACTGTTCCCCAAGTGGGGAAGTAAAATAAGAGTAGTGGAAAATAATGAAGAACTTGCATGGCAATTTGTGGCTAAGAGAAGAAAGAAAACCAGGAGATGTATATTCCAGTCCTTGTTGAATAACTTTGACTTTTCCATATTAAGCTCATAGAATGTCTTTCCTGAAAAGAATGAAGTAGAAAGCTCCTCGGGTTGTCCATTGTGGGTGTCTTTGAAATATAAAGCAATCTGAGAATTTTATAAAAAATACAGAGAGAAACGTTTCAGGCCTCAAGAGAGGAGAATGCTGCCTCAGTTCCCTGCTGTGAAGAGCATGCAATAATTCACTGAAGGGGTTATGTTCTTCAATACTTCTCAGAACGAAGTAATTAAATTAAGACCGAAATATCCAATCTGATCTTTGGTAGATAGAGCAGCAGAAAGCTGAGTAGTAATTAAAGTCCTGACTTCAGCAGGACTCTTTGGGACATTTACTCTCTAACTTTGATATAAAAAATTTCAGGATTGGACTGCAAGCATACTAGAGAGGCAAAATGAAGCCATTGTAATTTTTGGTCCCCTGCTATTCTGGTGTCATCCAACATGGCGTGTAGGGAAAGGAGAGGTTTTAGAAAAATCTTCAAAATAGAAACATGATTTAAAAGATTGTATTACAAATACCACTTTGTCTTCAGTATTATCTATGTAATGAACAGAAGATTCAGGATGGTGCATTCACTTCTCTCCTGAAATATGTTATTTATGTGAGTGAGTCTGTGTTTATAGCTCAGGTTTTTAACCTTAACATGCAATTTCTTTGCTTTTGTCAGAAGGACGTAGGATTAACCAATCTTTTGTTAGTAGGAAGATTCAACCAATCTCAGATGCACCTACTGTGCTTGCTATCCTATTTCTTCTTTTAAGACATAAAGAAATAAAAGCATAAAAGAATGTGAGAAGAACATTATACTTTGTGAAAATTAAGTTCATGTGTTGACATATCAATACAGTAAGTTTACTGAAGAAGTATTCTACTTAATAGTGTAAAAACTCTTGCAGACAGGTAATGAACTAGTTTCTGTCATCTAGAGCAAGTAACTTTGCAGAAACACCTGGGAATATCTTCTGAATGCTTTTTTTTTTCCTATCCCCTAGACCTTTGTTTCTTCAACTCAGTAAATACATCCAGTTATCCTCGGATGCCCATCTGGCACGTGAGGTTTTTAGGCATCACTAATTTTGAGCAATTGTGCCCCTTCTCTAAGCTTGCCTTATGGTCTTGTTTTAGCAAATCATATCCAGATATGAAAACTTCACCATTTACTTCTGGAAACTTTTCATTTCAATAGTTGTACTGTTTCGTGTGTGGAAGTGCTACTCAGTGTAGGTCCTGTGTGGGTCAGTGCAGAAGTAGAAGAACCCTCTGTTCTATTCTTCAGTAATATGCCTGGTGGTGCTTCCTCCTGCCTGAAGATGTACTCAGTGTCTATTAGTGTATATTGCGCATGCTAGACAATAATCACCTAGCAAAAAAATGGTAACTGGAAAAGGTGGTGTTTCTGAGATTGCAGTCTGCCTGGCTAAAGCATAAACCCCACTACATTTTTGTTTTAATTTTCCTCTTAAAGAACTACTGGTTCCCATTTGCAAGAAATCCGTGACAGATTTGAGCCTAAACCATGCTTTTGCACACAGGTTACAAATCCTTGGAGACATATTCCCATTGACTACAGCAGTGTGAATGGTGCTCATCTTGGATTTAAGTGCTTCTATTTATAAAAAAAGTCTTGGCACTACATGCATCCTTCCTCTAAGACTGATGTGAAGCAAAAGCAGATGAATGGATCAGAGAGAGTGTAAAGAGAGAATCAGTCCCACAGGCTTATGAAAGGCTGGGTGTAAGGAAATGCACAAGAAACACTTGTATTGAAACTCAGTTGGTTATTCCCATCTTAGATGAAGTTTGAGATCCCATAGAAAAAAGGTTGACATTTGGTCTCCTTTTGAATCGGTTGGCTTTGTGATGCTGTCATGCAATACTTTTACTGAGTTAAATTTAAAAAATTCTCTTCAGGGTTTTGGATTTGACCAATGTATTAATGGAGATTTTATACTTCTCTTAGAAAATGAGTACTTAGAACTAACTAGAAAAATGAAGCTATTACCTTTGAATAGAATAAAAAAAAAAAAAAAAAAAAAAAAAAAAAAAAAAAAAAAAAAAAAAAAAAAAGGTGTATTGACTTCAGCATACATTTGTGATGTTTTCAACTTATTTCATGCTTTTGACCCTTATCAGAGGTGTTTTATAATGTCTAATATTTGAATTTTCTCTCACGTGTTTGGACAAGTGTCCTTCCTTGGAATTTATTCAGTTAGTTTTTTAATATGTCAACAAAGAAGAGGAAAATCTTTTTAAAATGTCAGTGGAAAATGTGATAGGAAAAGTATCTGAAATTGCTCTTTAACATATTAACTTTAAAAGCAGTGTCAATTTGACTAACAAGCAAATACAGAGTGAATGAAAAAGAAAAAAAAATGTTTTGAATATTCAGTATGGCTTTCTCTGCAGTCCATATGGTCAGCATTTCCTCATCACTGTTTGAATTCAAATGCAATAAAAACATAAGGAAGCCCAATGGCTTCCTGAGATCAGATGAGTAAAGAAAGGCTGGTTGCTATCTGCTAGCTTATGTCTAATCATAAGGCATTTTATTCAGGAAAGACAGGGGGAAAATTCAGACACCAGGTTCTCAAAATTTGAATGATGTATGTTTCCAAAAGACACAAAACTTAGTGCCTCACTTTCATTGTATATCAATCAAACTTTGATTTGTGCTCAGAGCAAATTGTAATTCATTGTGAACAACCAGTGCTTACTAACAGGTACCACAGAGGAGCCTCTTATTGCAAATACCTGTAAGTAAACCCATCATTCTTTGATTGAAAAAAAAAAGTTTATTTTCTTGCTCTAATGCAGCACTTTTGAGGCTATTACATAGCTGGTTGTTCCCGTCACCAAATATAAAGATGTTTATTATGATTTAGAATTGCAATTCCCTGTTTTCTTTGGTTTCTTTCTTTACCAAGTAGCTTCATAAGAAATGTGATACTTTGGATTCCGATTTCTTTTTCAAAGAAAGCCAGAGGTCTACCTTGGGAAGAGGTGAATTAATTGTTTAGGTCATTGAGTCACTGGAAAATAATATTGTTTCCAATATTCTTGTCTGTAATAAAAACAGATTCTCAGTCTGTAGGAAAACTCTCACTGTCCTGATATTTAAAACTCAGATAATTTCACCTTATCTGCTATAGTTGTTTCTACTAAGGTTGTATCAAAAATGTAACCTTACAAACTGTCAATATAAATTTAAAAAGCAAATATAAATAAAAGTAAAATTAAATATAAAAAGTAAATGTAATTTTGTTCCAACCTAAATTGCAGCATTAATAGCAGAGCCTTGTTTGCATGATGATATTGTTACTACCTATCTTCATCTTGGAAAGCTTGGACTCTGAGCAGTCCTAAGCAACAGCAAAATGGAGATGGAAATTAATTGGTGTTAAACTAGGCAGAGCATAGAACTGAGAGAATAGAACAGAGAATAGAACTTTCTTTTCTTCTGGTTCCTGACGCACAAATATGTATGCACAGCAAATATTTCTTACCTAGATTAGAACAAGATTTCCATCTGCAGTATACATTTTTCCTATCTATTTTTTAGAACATTTAACAAGCTTTTGGTATTTAGTAAAATTTAACCGTAGTGTTCTATATATTTGATTAAAGAGTATATTATATTTATAACAGGAAAACTGGCTGGGAACTATTTGGTCTCTTTTATTTCTTTAAGGGTTTTTTTGTGTTTATTTCTTTCCTCGATGTATTTTTAGTTCAAGGCAATGAAAGAATCTGAAAATACAATGGTATAATATTCTTTTGGATGGAAGTCATACATACAAATCAAAAAGGTTTTAAGGCAGTGAAGTGTAATATTTACTGTGGCCAAAGATTTATCACGGAAGTGATGTTAATTGGTTTGTAGCATTTAGATTGTCATGTGCTCTAACATCAGGCACAAGATGACTGCTTGCAGTTGAAAGAGCAAGAGTCTGAGTTTTAGGTGTTACTTGGAGCCAGTGATTACCAAATCTAAACTGTATTATGTTTGCTGGGTTTTGACACTTTTCAAATCCATCCTTTCTCTAGCCATTTTGGTTCCTCACCATCATTTCTAATATAAAACATTAACCCTGTTCTCTCTGCTGCAAAAATGTATAGCTGGGAGATTGGCATAATTTCATTCAGAAGCAGTTTTAATAAAACTCCTAAACTGCAGGGTTTCTGCTTCGTATAAAACCCTGATATTTATGCATTTCTTTATGTAAGTATCTTTTGAAATTTAGTAGGAACTATTTGGAAACTAGTTATAAAGATGGCAGTCTAATATAATCTTGGTTTAAAATTTATGTTATTTCCAGTGATTAAGCAGAGTTTTAGCATTGCCTGGAGTGCTTTATTCACGGAGAATGATCGAGGAAGTAATTACAGTGAGCTATCTCTTTGACAGTTTCTGCAAACACTAGGATTGTGCTACCAGATTTAAATTACATTTGCACCACAGAAATTTTTACCATTTTAGGAGAATAAAGCTATAGATTGTTGGGAGGGAATACTACAAGCCAATCTAAATGTTTTAGTATCATTTTATCTGTGGTTTTAAAAAAAGTATAGCTATTCATGTATAGTTATAAGAAATGTCTCAACATATTATCTCGATTTATCAGTATCTCAACGTATTTCAACAGAAGTGTCAGCTATAGCACAATCCCTCCTATTGTAAGAAAGGAGCTGCTAGTATGAAGATTATTTTTTAGCATTTTTCTCAGGTTTTTTTAGTCCATCTCATCCTCATCTTGCTGTTAGAAACCACCAATCTTGTGAAGATCTTGCTTTTGGGCAGCAGAGGGGAGAAAAGAAGTCAAGGTTATTTGAAACTAAACAAAGCAATCTACAAAAATTCTTTAACTTCATCTTCCTCTCCTTGCCCAAGCACTGTGAGATACTCACCTTTGTTTTTTATCAGTCAGATTCAGCAGTAATTACCCTTTATTTGAATACAGGAGTTATTGAAGGCCTGAGAGCAGAGGGTTTTAGCAGGGCAATTGGTGTTACTCTGCCAAGGTGATTTGGTGCAGACTCAAACTTACAGAATCAAAAAACATTACTTCATTCATTTAAACACATGCAAGCAATTTTGGATTTAAATCTTGCTTTTATATCAGAAATGTCTAATCTTATCTGATACATATATCTTTTAAATAGATATTTAAAAGAAAGGAAAAACCCCTTCTTTGGTGTCGAATCATCCAGATTTGTTGACTGATGAAATCATCCCTTCCCTGAGCACCAGAACTCTGCTCTCCTGCTGTGTCAATGTTAGATGCAGCCCGGCACCCTAATACAACACTGGGCCATTAAATGAGGCACTTCTAAAAACACTGGGTTTTTTTTCTGAATCACTAGTCTTTCAGAGTGAAAAAATTAAGGATAATAAATATAGTGTCCATAAATTTGTTGCTATAACCCTTTATTTTCCACCTGGAATAAATTAGTCATCACCATAACAGGCTATAATATTAAGATTTGTGCTTTAACTTTAACCCTAGTGTTATTTCAGTGTTACACCAGGAGTGACTGACTTAGGTGTCTGTCCTGTGAGCTTTAGAAGGTAGGGAGCTGCCTTCTTCCTTTCCACTGTTAATTGCACTGCATTATTTCCACCTACAGAAAATGTCTTTTTACTGTGGGTGCTCTTGTTCTTTCAGCGTTCTTTCCACTGTGCTTGTGAACTTTTCCACTATGCCAGGTCATTTTGCCTTTAAGGTGACGGCCCTCTGGTAAAAAGTTCTCATCTCCGAGCTTTCTCTACTAAGCAATTGAGAAGTAGAAGTTTGAGGTGCACTGTTGGACCTCACATACTTGAATTCTTCCTACCTGTCACCTGAAAGAATGTCCATAGACTCCATACTTCAGTGTGTATTTGATGGAGGTCTTTGTCCCCGTCAGTTATATCAAAAAAGAGTAGAAGGCAGGAGAAAGATGACCTTCTAACCTGTCTGAAAGCAAACTGCTTTGGACCACTTGGGATCACAGGTGTTTAGTTCTCTACATTCAGCCCTTTTTTGTGATTTTTTTTTTTTTTTCCCAAAATGTATCATGTTTCCATTGCCTCCTTTTAAGTGCATTAGGTTAGAAGGCAGTATCTTCTACAAATATTTTCAAGGATTGCTTTCTTTAATTTTTTTATATTTTTTTAAAAATCTAGTTTCTTAACCTGTAGTTTTAAACTTATTTTTAATTGGGAAATTTCTTACAAAACAGAGTTATTGTAAATGTTTCCTTGTCCATAAAGAGAATCGAATACAATTCTTCTCTCTACTTTCTCTCTACTTCTAAAGTATCTGCTTCAATCTGAATCAGTATTGTTCTGAAGGGCAAAACAGATGATAGGACAAAATCTCATTATTTATTATTATTATCATCAATTGCATAATGCTAGCTGTTGAACAATCTAAAAACTACAGCAACCTGTCTCTAGCAACTATAAGAGAAAATTAGTCAGGAATATGGGGTGAATAATAGGATAATGGCTCTGAAGTCATTACAGTGAACTGCAGGAAAATTATTCCCTTTTAGATTTCATAATCTGGGTATTAGAGTAAGCGTGGATATAGCACCATCTTAAATGCTTCTTTTTTGGTAGTATCCAGATTTTCTGTATTAAGCTGTTTTCTCAGCAAAGAATAAGTAGTGCTAATACTTCTAATAGTTAAGTCATGATTATGCCAAAGCAAAAATTATAAAGATTTATAGGATTGCTTATTCTAACTTCATGGAAATACTATGATTATTTTTTTTCCTTCCTTTGAAAACATGTGAAGCTGTAGGAGGAATATTATTGTTGCATAACCCATTTACTCCAGCCTACGCTGCATGCCCAAATATCTAACTTAGCATTTTACTTAATGTTTTTACTCTTCTTTCATGATTTTCCTAGGACCTTTATGACTATGTTGATGAAGATGTCAAACTAGATGCGAGTGAGGTTTTTGCTACTTGGAGTGTGAAACATACAGGCAAAAGTTGCAGAAATGAACTTTAAAGTTTGGATTGTTTATTAGCATTTTCTTGTGGAAGCAAAATAGCAAGATGTGGTGTTGAGAAAGAGTTGAATTTGATCAAATTATCCTTCAACCAGTGCAGGGCAGAAAGCAGACCTGGGTATGAGAATTGTTGCTAGTATGAATATTAGCTATCTAGTCTATCATTTTAAGTCACACAGAAGAAAATCCGGTGGGAAGAAGACTCTAATGTACAGGACTACAGCTAAATTATTTTAATTAAATTTAAAGATTTTCTTCCTCATGGGAAAGGATATAATTAGCTATTTTCTGACAACTATTTGACCTTCAGATGCTTGCTTCAGCAGACAGAGGAATGTATTGAGAAGTACTAGTAGAATATGAGATTTTGGGGAAAAATTATGTATGTGATGTCTTGTTTTCCAGCTCCTGGGACAATAAGGTAGTAAACTACTACCAGCATCTTATGTGATAATAAAGACATTCTAAACTGCTGGTCAGAATCTAGGGCTGTCTGTGGGAAAGGAGCTGCCACGTGTTCAGCTCACTGTTACTGTCCTAACTGGCACCAACTATACTCCAAATTAGAAAGCAGCTGAAATTAATATTATATATCAATGTAGTGAAGATACGTTAGCATTAACAACCTTAAGGAGATCCTAACTAAAGGGATATGGAGAATGCATAGCCCTTTATGCACTGCCCCTTCTAACCCCAGTAAAGTTACTTTGGAAGCGATTGTGGTCCCTAAGTTTTGGGCACCCAAGTTATATTCCAGTTCTAATTTAGGAAGTAAGCCTCTTATGTCATTGCAAATTGGCATTGGGTACACTGTCTGCTCCTCAATCTCTTTGTGCTGTAGATGCAACAGCTAGTGATGTATGCAAGGTGTCAAAAGCTAGATCCCCTTTGATGCATATGCCATAAACCCAGCAGGGAACAGTGACTAAATAGGTGAAGAAACGAATTACATGTCCCTCAGAAAACAGGACAGGGTGTTCTCCATTTAATGATTCTGAGCTTTGCTACCAAACCAAATAATTTGTACAGATCTTCATTTGTATATATCCCACCTTAGCAGGTATCATAGCCATTTGGCCTCAAATATAACCACGGAGTCATCTCTTAATCCAGTGTGGAGCAGGAAAAAAAAAAGCTATTCTGATTTATTTCTTCAGGAACTGCTGTACAGTAGTGGAAAACATTATAAAGATTTTGCTTTATAGAAACAAAACTATGTTACATCATCTCTTAACTACTCAGTTTAGAGACAGAAGAACGTACCCTTGGAGAATGCAAAAAGGAGATGTATTCCAATGCAGGGTATCTTCCAAGAATCAGATGATTAATGTAGCAGAGGTTGCTATTGGGTCCTGTGTGTGTTGGAAATGCTTTGAAATGAGCTAGATTTAAGCAAATACATTAATGGTTTCATTCTAAGTGCTTGAAAAAGGAGGTGGTTTGTGTACTAAATACATTTGCAACTACTGTCATTTTAATCCTGAAAAATTGGTTTGGAAAAGGCACCTGGCCCTTCCAGTGTGCAGATATAAAATGTGAAGAAGCAATTACAGACACCTTCTCCTTTTAGGAGGTATAATCTAAAAGTGAGGCAATTTTTGGAAGGCTTCTGAAGACAAAAGCTTTATAAGAGAAATTTGTTTAACATGTTTTGTTCTCAAATGCCTGGGTAAGAGTATTAGAAGGCTCCTCCTCTGGGTTCCTAATCTAGTGACAGGCTTCAAGCTTTCATAATTAGTTTCTCTCTATTAAAAAAGAAAAAAGAAAGGGAAAAAAAGTAGCTATGATTGAATTTCAAGTATAAAACTGAAGCAAAACTCTAGCTCTGAAGCTGGATTTATAGACTGTAGTGACACACTACTCCAAGACAGCTGAGAACATTGCCAGACTGGTCAGCTTTTGCTGTCTGTTGTCTACTGCAGCTGTCTCTTCTCAAGAAGCTTCTTCCTTTCTTTTATCTTCCATTTAACATTTCCTGTCCACAGCTTTGGATCTGTACAGAGGGCCCGTCCTGTGGTGCATTGTTCTCAAACAGCGAGAATGCTACAGGCAACCAGAACAGTAGTGTTCAAATCAAGTAGTGAGAACACATCTATGGGTTTTTATGAGCAAACAAATTACCCAAGATATGCTTTTTGCCCAAATACAGAAATTAATGTAAAACATGCACTCGGAGGTTAAGGGATTGCTTTCAATCTCTGCCTGAGGGCCCAGATCAGCACATATTATCTGGGTATGGACATAGCCTCCATTTAATTTGAGCAACAGCTCTGAAATGGGTAACTTTTCCATTAGCTGACTTATCTTTTATGTATTTGTACTACAGCAATTTTAGGGTGTCTATAAACTTAGCCTAAAGGGATAAGGAGACTAGAAGAAACAATTAACTTAGTACTATTGGCTTCTCTATGGACAGATAGAGAAAATAAAACAAAAATTCATGAGATTTTTCTGGGAACTGAGAATAATATATTTTCCTGGCAAAAAGTGCTAAGGGATGTAGTACAAATCAGAATTGCAAAACATTTAAAATATTATCTGTGTAATGTTCAAACAGTTTGTGATTCTCTCAAGTTAGATTTTAATATTATATCCCAGTATGCTGTTGCTTGCATTTGTGCAAGTGTAAACAACAAATTCTGAACTGCATGTCATGAACATTTGGCAAAAAGGCATTTGCAATGAAGATTATTTTTTTCAAACATTCAGAGCATGCATTTTGTTCTGGTTACCAATAAAGGACAAATTCTAAAGTGCTGCATTCAGATTTAGAACTTGAAATCACTGCATGTTCTCTGCTAGATAACCTTGCAAGCCTGAAAGTTTCTTATGCTCCAATTTTTCAACAGTATGTAGTGAAAACTGGCACACCTTCATGACCTACCATTTGGATGACTACTGATCTCTTGGGACCTTACAACCTATGTAGTAGGAAATGTGTTTCTAATTCTGCTGAGTATAGATGTTTATTTACCACTACATCTCACTCCTGATTTCTCAGGCCTACATTCACACCTGTGTCACATGCACGTCTTATATCTTTTTTTAGTCTGAAAGTGCTGCAGGCTTGCATCTTAGAATGAGTCTCACAGCTCTCTGAATTTACTACTTGCTTAAACATATTTTTCTAATTTGTTTAATAAGAACAAATTTCTTATGAAAGTTCTGCCTTCTAATCTATCTCCTTAAGAGGTCATGTGACAGTAGAACATGGAACAGAATCAGAGGAATCCAAGCCAAGTACAAGAATGGGAATTTCTCAGCCTTGCTCTGTGAAGATTGCTTGAGAGAGGTTTTTTTCATCCAGGGGACTATGCACATCCACAGAGGAACACTGTGAATGTTGTGCTGAAAGGATAAAAAAACCCACAAAATCTTCTTTCGACTGTAATAATGGTCATAGAAGTAAGAGAAGGTAATAATATCCCTTCCATGTACCAGCCCTCCCCCTAGCTATATGGTTGTGCGAAAGGGTGGACTCCTCAGCCAGACATTTAATTTTCTAACCTTGTAGTCACTCCAGGGAGCCAGGCAGCTTAGCATTTATTTTGTGATCAGAGAAGTTACTGAAGCAGCTTCCACTTAACAATCAGTATTTTTTTTCAACTGTCAGGTCTTTGGTAAGAATATTTGCAAAGAAAACAATAAAAATTAAGGTGCACTCTAATACTCTGTACTCACCATTAACTTCTACAATATTGCACAATAATTTTAACAGTTACTTTATAAAACCATTTATGAAAATCTTGGATGCCAGAAAATGATAAAATGCTGTGAGCTTCCCACAAATTGGTTCTTGATGTGGAGCAGCCTACTTCACTCCCTTCCTGATACAGCGTCCACCTACAGTGCTTTTCTTCTAAGGAGAACAAACAGCTGGAAAACACACTAATGGTATTCTGTTTAAAACTCAAGTTAAATTTAACCAGATGCTTGTGCTCTCAGACAACTTCAGATTGAGAAAAATAAGGTTACAGTATGGGACTAATGCAGAGTTTGATGAGAAATTTCAAAAGAAAAGAAGTGTTTGATTTTTAAGTGAGTATGTGTGGTAGCTTTATAATTTCACAATCAATTAATGTGTAGTAGCTGCTGGTACAATGGGAATAAACACATACATCAGCCATTTTTTTCTGATTGCAGAACGCTAGGAAAATAGAATAAATCTGAGCAATTCTGCAGCTGCCCTGAAGAGGATAGTACTCCTGGGGATTCTTAGAAGCCCTGTAAGTTAGTAGCTCTATATCTTAGAAGATTTTCTCAGACCAGAAAACTCCCAAATAGCCAAAGTATCTTCTCATAGAACTACTGAATTGTAATGAAAGAATGAAGAGAGAATGATGAGATATATCTAACTTCATTAATTGAGGGGGAGGGAAGATAAAAAGCAACAAATTGATGCAATATTTAAACCAGAAAATCACTATAATGAAAAATGACAACCCTGTAGCTTGCAAAATCTGCTAATAAAGTGTCTGCTGTAGTTGTTATTAAAACTAAACTTATGAACCATGTTTATGTAAGCATTAAATACAAGTGGGGTCTAGACTGGCTATCTGTGTCAAATGATTTTTCAGTGCTGCCTGGACCAAGAAAATTACTCATCAAATGTGATTTCTGATGCTTCCTTTCTCCAAAGAATAGCCCCCTAAGGAGTTTACAGGCATTTAGGAAGATTCCCTTCTTCTTCCCTTCCTCCCTCCCTTTGTGTCCTCTTTCTCTCCAGTAGTTATACCATGACCTTTCTTCACTTTTAATTTGTAGACCTTCAAAAATGGTTTCTGTAGAAAAGCTGTCCCACAGTGAGGTGGTTGACTGCAGAGCGATTCTGCATTGCCACAGGAGCATCCCTCCTATTTGTGTGTGATTATTCTCATCCATGTGAAACTTCCTGGACCTATAGCAGTAACAGCATTGGTCCCTCCATCAGTCAGGTTGTTTGGTGACATTGTGATTTTTGCCAGAGTTACATCAGCTGAAATAAACTTAATAAAAAGACATATTCAATTGAGAGAGTAGCTGGAACATTAGAGTTTCTTTTGATTGATGTATGCTAATTTTTTGTTGTTGTTGTCAACAAAATTGTCTACACCGTTTGACTAATGGAATGGATAGTCTGTTTAGGAGAGAAAATAGACACATATGGCAATGAAAAAGAGCTCTTATTTTGTTGGACTACTGCCCACATATCAGGAAACTGCTGAATATACCTTCAGTTCCAGCATCAAATGGCTGCCACTGAGCCAGCAAGAGCTGGAAATGGTGAAAGTGGCTATGGCAAGAATGGAGAATCATTTATTGAGACCAACAAACTTTATGAGTACTGTGCATTTTACCTTTATTCCTGCTCTTAGAGTGAGGTGAAGTCACATCAGTATATGTTCTGCTAGTTCATGCATGGCTTAATTCCAATTGATTTCTTTTTAGAAGCTACTACTTTTTCAGCTGTTAGCAAATATCCCATTAGCAAAAAAATCCAGAGCTGACCTTCAAATGATGAGGCTGCAAATGTAAAACCAAATCCCTCTTCCACCAAAGGAATGGCAAAGTGTCTTATTAAGTACTCATCATATATTATGAAAGCACTTACAAGTAACAGGATGGGTAGATTTTCTAGATTGCTCAGCATTTTAGTAGCATGCTTAATATAACAAAATATTGGAGAATGAGGGGTTTTTTTTTCCTCCCCAAATTAGGAAAAATATCAGAAATTGGTAATTTCTATTAGCTGGCCCCATAGCACTGGGAACTCTTTGCTGATTTCAACGTACTTTTAGTAGGGCAAAAAGCAGCCTGGAGAGAGTTCTTATCAATACAGCCATGTTCTGCCTCAGACTTTTATCTGCTGAAACCTGAAATGGATTGACAATGACTCCCTCCCCAGGTCACTTAACAACAGGGTGACAATTTTCAGCTGGAACTTACCTGACTAGCTCTGAGCCAGAGAGCTTGGAGGAGAAAGAATCTGCCTGCATTATATTGCACCCTTAAACCATTCAGATTTGTTCTTCAGCTTCTGTATAGTGATCCAAATTACAGAGCAAAAAGTTTTGTGAATAATGTGCAAAGTACAGCTAGGATTCTTTTAAATATATAACAGTCAATAAAGTATTCATGCTTTCTGGAATGAAGTTGGGCCTCTATATATCATTGATCCTTTATTAATGATTTCATTTTAAATATTGCTATCCGGATTCACAGAGAAAGCATTTTCCATTTTCCATTGCTCTTCTGTTAAATATCCAAAGGGAGAATTTTCTGCTTATAGAAAAAGTAATTTCACAGATGACCACAATTGCTGAGGGCCAGTTTCAGAAAATTATGATAATCTCCTCTCCTTCTCTAAAAGTCCCTGTCCCTGTTCATTAGGCATTCACAGCAAGAGATGAAGCAAGCTGGATGAAACATTGTAATTGGGTGTCTCCTCCTGATGCCACGTTAATATGTCATTACACGAATATTTTTTACTGACACAAAGATACGATTTTCAGAACAGATCTGGAAGTACAGCAAGCTGGATATTACATTTTAAAAGACTAAAGTGATTTATACATTTCTTATTATGCTCTGGTGTATAAAGTGTGACTATACAAGATTCCTTTCTAGCATGGAAATAATACTTTAAGTCTTACTTTAGTCAGAAATGGTCTCAGAGCAGGCAGCTTGAGGTTTACACACATTACCCCTTTCTCACAAACCAATCTCAATGAGTAAGTGTCTGAGGTAGAAGGCTTGAGGAGCCCTGTGCTCCTGGAGGGCTCCCTGCCCTTCATTTTAGCAGGGCAGGAGGTGAGTTCTGTTTGGATGCTTGTGGTGTACCTGTGCTGAAGAGCTACTCAGCAACATCTAGCAGTGGGAAGTTGCCTTTCACGTGGCTGTGTCTGCTCTCATCCCAGACTTAGTAAGATGAAAGGTCCTTCTGTGAGTTGATACAGGATCAAGAGGTATACCAAGTACAGTACAAAGATCAGCAGCTGAGCTCTTTCAAAGCTAAATGGGCCAGAGCAAAGACTACAAGCTAAACAAAATTTAGGATGTAGATGTAATCTAAAAACCATATAACTGTTCTCTTTCCTTTAAACTATGAATTGTCTTCCCTGTTGCAGCTGCAGTGCTGTTTGCTTCTGTTTCCAGTGACAATAAGAATAAAAATCTATTTAAAGTGTTTAAGGGAGTGAATTGCACATTCAAAAGATGTTTGTTGGTTTTGTTTTTGTTTTTGTTTTTTTTTTTGTCAAGAGTAGCATAGACTGGTTATAAAAAGTAAATTGAGTGAAGCAAAAACAGATTGAAAAAACAGGTACAAATTATGCCACTGATGAAATTTTATCCAAAGACCTGCAGCCTGAAAACAAAAATGTAACTTTAGATTTCTGTTCCAGATTGTCAGGAAATATAAAGAGAATAAGGATACTATTCGGGGAAGACTTGTTTTCCAATGTGTTTAATCTCAGTACGTTTTGTGCTTTGATACACCGTCTTTATGGTCAGATAGGATAGGCTTGATGTAACAGCAGATCAGGAATGTAAATCAGGAACAAGTCTGTTCTAGATAAGCGGTCTTTAAAAAAAATCTAGAATATAAAGTGCCAAGTTTACCTTCCCACTTCTGAGTGTAAGGAGGTACTCTGTGAAGGCAAGATCCCAGCTAAAAGTGGATTTAAAAAAAAAAAAAGTTGGCCATTCCAGAGATAAAAATTTACAGTATGTACTGTCTTTCAGACAATTATCATATATGCACATTCCAGTAGGTGTTTGACCTGAACTTAGATCTGATGCATGTATCAAGATCCATTCATTATAAACTGAAGAACAATTAGTGTTCAAAGCATTAGTTTCTTTTTCTTGTTGTTTTAAGTCAGTTATTTCTGTCTAGAGCAGAAGAGGTAATGATCATTGCTTCTTAACTTTTTGTGCAAATAAATTACAAAATTAATTGCTGGCTGCACTGAAATTAAGTAGATGTCAGTGTTTCAATTACAAACCTTTATTTTTGGAGGTTTATAAATCAGTTATAGAAGTTCTCTCCAAACACAAGATATAAATTAATTAGCAGACATTGTCTTAGTTGGCAAGCATGTTTGTTTACATCTTAAATGGTCTCAGGAGTCTTAATAATCTAACATTTTCTAAGTGCTTTAAGATCCTTGAAGGACACACACAATAAAACTCAAAGTATTATTAATATTCTATTTAATTCATTCATGTTAACAATATATTCTATGAGGGCTATTTCCATCGGTTGTGTGTGCTAGATCCCACGATTTATGTATTAGGAAATGTCTCATGGAAAATATTAGTGGTTCAATTGAGATCTGGTGATCATGTACTTTGACAGACAGAAATGGGAAGCATCCTTTTAAGGAGAAAGATGAACCACTGACTCCTTGAAGGAAGCAAGAATGGGAAGAAAAGATTTCTGTAATATATACCATAAATTCAGAAAGTCTAATTTAAGCATATTAGTATAAAGGTATCTTTCTACCTTATAGATAGATAACCTTATAGATACCTAGGAAATAAATATATACATACCTATACAGATGGAGACAATGCATATATAAATAGTGTCTATCATTTATAGTTGGATTCAAGCCACTTAAGGAGTTGCTAGTTTCATAGTATAATTAATCTGCTGAACTGGCCTGTTTACTGCCTCCAGCTGTGTTCCTAGGCATACTGTTATTGGTCTGAGATTGACATGGTCATTCTTGCCATCGTATTGAGCTGGTTCTGGGAGCTAAAGATGACAGAAAGCCGTTAATTCTTTTGGAGGGCAGGAGGCCATTTCCAACCATGACTATTCTACAATTCTGTGATTCATTCTCTACAGGTTTAGCTACATGAACCAGCCCACTGTGGAGACAGGAAGGTACTAGAGCACTCAGATGAACAGAAATGTGAAAGTAGATTAGCTTAGTTCTAATGTCAGATTTTACTGTGGGCTGGGAGTAGTCCCTCTGTATGTGCTGGTGGGAGCCAGACCCTTCCAAAAAATAAGCAGGTCTCAGACTGTTTGCAAGGTTCCTTTTTCATTAACTACAGAGGAAGAATGAGGTGAAAGCACTTTTCTAGCATCGACTTCTCCATTTGATGCTTAATGTTAAGTAATTTATACTAGGATGACCAATGTCTTGCTTAATATGCTTTTTCCTTTTTTTATGTAGGATTTACAAGTTAAAGAGGAATATGGCCATTTCTTGTGGGCTTAAAACCCAGAAGTAACATTTAAAATGTTAATCAAGTTTTCTTTGAAAGCTATTTAAACATCTGAATAAAAGGAAGAAAATGTATTGTTATTTAGAGCTCCTTGGAGAAAATCCAAGCTTTAATTGCACTTCACTTTCATTTCAGTAAGGAAGAATTTGAATGAAAGCATCTCTGTCCTGTGGTGCTCTTTCATTCCTCATCTTAGTTCCTGTGAAAACAATGCACTGGTGCAGCCAAACTCAGCCAGGCTCCCTCCTGCTGCTGATTTAGATATCTCTTTTGGCTCTTAGCTGATTTCCTCTTGTTTTGAGAGTAAATTAAAAGCAGCAACGTCAGTTTTCCTAATTATCTGAGACATGGCGACTATAAATACCACACCACCTATTAAAAAAGATTTATTGAAGGAGGTTCAGTACATTATGTTATCTAGACAAATCCACTTTTTATAGGAAATCCAATGGTTCTCTCTGAAATTTGCTGGCCAGATACTGTGTGCACACTGGATGCAACGTGGTTCCTGCAGGTGTGTTGGCCCTGCACTCACAGCTCTATTGGGATACACCCAAGAGTACTTCAGGTGCTGATGGAGGAGCTCACCAAGCCTCTCCCCATCATCTATCAACAGTCTTGGTTAGCAGGGGAGAACCCAGACAACTGGAGGCTCACCAGTGTGGTGCCCATCTACAAGAAGGGCCAGAAGGAGGATCCAGGGAACTGACCTCAGTACCAGGACAGTCATGGACAGGTTCATCTGAGTGCACTCACAAGTGCAGGACAGGCAGAGGATCAGGCCCAGACAGCACAGGTTCAGAAAGGCAGATTGTGCTTGACCAACCTGATTTCCTTCTGTGACCAGGAGACCTGCCTAGTGGATGAGGGAAAGGCTGTGGAAGTTGTCTACCTAGACTTCAGTAAAGTCTTTGACACTGTCTTCCACAGTATTGTCCTGGAGAAGCTGACAAATCATGGCATAGACACGTGTTCTTTCCTGGGTAAAAACCAGCTGGATGGCCAGACCCAGAGAATTGCAGGGAACAGATGTTGTTGAGTCACTAGTGGTGTTCCCCAGGGCTCAGTTTTGGGGCCATCCTTGTTCAATATGTTGATCAATGACCCAGATGGTGGGATTGAGTGCTTCCTCAGTAAGTCTGCAGGTGACACCAAACTAGGAGTGACTCTTGATCTGCTTGAGGGTAGAAAGGCTCTACAGAGGGACCTGGATTCACTCCTGGTGAGGCCACACCTGGTGTGCTGGGTTCAGTTTTAGGCTCCTCACTCCAAGGACATGGAGTTGCTGGAACAAGTCCAAAGAAGGGCAGCCAAGCTGATGAAGGGTCTGGAGAACAAGTCCTATGAGGAGAGGCCGAGGGAACTGGGATTGTTTAATCTGGAGAAGAGGAGGTTGAGGGGAGATACATCATTGTTCTCTACAACTATCTGAAAGGAGGTTGTTGTGAAGTGGGTGTTGGCCTGGTCTCCCAAGTGAATAATGACAGGACTAGAGGAAATGGCCTGCAGTTACATCAGAGGAGGTTTAGGCCAGATATTGGGAAGAATTTCTTTACTGAAAGAATAGTCAGGCACTGGAACAGGCTGCCTAGTGGGGTGGTGGAGTCACTATCCCTAGAGGTATTCAAAAAACATCTAGAAGTGGTACATGCCCTAGTGGGTGTGGTGGTGGGTTTGAGGGTTTTTTGTCTTTTCCAGCAGTGTTCATTCTGTGATACTGTTTGTTTACATGCACATAAAAATTTGCTTGTGTCCTAGGAATTTGTTGAACATGTTCTCTAGAGTTCCTCTGTGCGTTGGCTAGCACTCTGATCTCCAGATGCCACAACAGCCAAAAAAAGCCCACAACAAAACAAAAACAAATCCCCAAACCAACAAACCATATTTTTTTCCTTTCAAAAATCATGAGTTGAAAGATTAGACAGTTTTGGAGAAACCCAGGCCTTTTTATCTTTTGTATGACTAATGAGAGGAGAACTCTTTCTCTACTTTCTGTGTAACCACATTTGCTGGGAATCAGGGCAGTGCACTTAAAACAGTTTCCACGGGAAAGCTGATGGCTGAGTTTATCTTAAGTTATGCAACACTTATTTGCTGAGCTTTACATGTGTTCTGATATAGTGTTAGGAGTTCCTCATCAGCTGAGTAAGGAGTTCTATTCTCAGGGCTGTTGCTACCAGTTTTCCTTTTCTGTCCTACAAAGTATAGCAGATTTTCTACTATTTTCAGAGTCTACTGCCATACGAGGCTTCATGGAATACAGCTGGTATTTGTATGTGCAGATAATGTCTGTTGTTTTTCCAGTTCTAAACTAAACACAGATCAGAATTTCCTCTGGTCAGACAGTCATATTTGGGGAATGTTCATTGGATGCAGCACATTTAAGATTTTTACTTTTTTTTAAGTTTTGCTTACTGTTTAAGACTTTTGGTGACAACCTAGCAAAGTTAATGACTCTGTTCCTGAAAGTAAGAATGGAAGGAGTGGGCTGTGAGTTGGATTGCTGTAATGATGAGCACTGTTGTTTAGTACATATGGGCCACTAAACTTTGGCCTCAATTTAAGGAACTGTGGGAACAGCCTCTGGAGTAGAAGTCTGTCCTCCTTATTATACTGGTTCCTAAAAACTACACAGCTGGGAAAAATCAGACATATCTGTATCTGTCATTTTAACTTAGATAAAGAACAAGATTGGTTTATATCTTATAAAGAGTGAAGTTTTCTTTCCTGAAATTAGTTCACAGCCTCAAATATAGTGCATTTGAATTTCACACAATTAAAGCACTTAAAATTTTTTTTAAATTACATAATGAACCTGATTAAAAAAAAATCTGTGCTTTAAAGAGACTGGTATGATAAGTTATTGTTAAGGCTACACATTCTTACTGACAGAGACCTTTATAATCAACAAAACAGAAAAGGTTAAATTCTTGTATTTATTTTCCTATATTCTACAAGAAGTCCAGTGAGGAATCTTGCATATTTTCTGACTGTTGATACAAGTTTGTAGACCTACAAACATAGAAGCAGTAAAGGAATCCAGGGAATATTTTCCATTTCTTTTTAGAGCAGTGTAGCTGAGAAGAGAGAGTTACCAAGAAATGGTGGAATTTCCTTGGGACTTTGGAGAAGAAGCAACCTACGTTCATTGACCTCTAGTGAGCTGGGTTTATCCAGTGCTGGCTGGTTGCTCTGGTTTCTGTTTGTGTTGTTGAGTGTCCCATCTGGACACAGTCTGTTTGGAGAAGTTGTGTTGCATGTTTTCATTGTGAGGAAGGTTCAGCCTGCACCACTGACAGCTGCAGGACTCAGTTGGTGTACTGGCACTTCCAGGTATTCTCACACATGTGAGGAAGCACTGATGCTATTGGACCTCAAGCACTGTGTGCAGAGTTCTCTGCTAACCTTGCCCAGAAAAGCAAAATCTGGACAACTAGAGGAATTTAAAAGCCTGCCTTATGAAAGAAAGCTGAAAGCTTTTTGGACTAGCAACACAAAAGCTGAAGGGGCTTAGATTGCTCGTTGCTCTCCCTGACAGTTGTGAAGGTTGAAAGTGAAGCTCCTCATGAAATTCAATGTACATGTCTTTGCATTGAGACATTGTGAGCCTACAGACTAGCTTAGGTTTATGAAACTCTGCAGTTGATTCATTACAGAATGAAAAAAAGGCTTCTTAGATGCACTCAGACTGTCAGATAATTTATGGAGATATTAATGTGTTATCAAATTATGGAATATCTTCTGTATACCTCACAAAATTTAAACCTAAATATGTAAAGTGGCAACGCATATATATTTTCATTATGCAGTTGGTTTTGTATGATTTTTTTCTTGTTGCTCTGTTTACTTCAAAACTGGTAATCTTGTTCTAGCCATCCTAAATCTTTGTCCCTGTTAAAAATTGCCTCTAAATGAGATGGGTTTGCCTAAGTTTTATAAAAAAAATTTTTTTTTGTAACCCAGGTAACATCTAATATTTTCATCACCTGTAAATGAAGGAAAGTAATCTTTTTCTTCTTTCTTTTTTTTTTTTTTCAAAAATCTTAATGCAAGACTACAAAGCTGTAGCTGACAGTTCTTCTATAAACTCTGAATGTATTGTTCAGTTCATCTACATGCAGAGCTGGGGTAGTGGCATTCAAGAAGCATATGCATAGGCTAATTGGATTTTCCATTCTGCATTGCTTCATTGTTGAGTGTTTGCAGGCTTATAACATTCAGGGTAATAAACTAGCATAATGCAACATGTATATCATTACCTCTGTCTTGTCAATGACTTAATCCCAGAGTTAATGTCATTTAGTTTTCATCTGTGAGAATGACCCATCATCTATCAAAATATTAACTTCTTCCCTCTAGAATATCGATTGGCAGAACTGGAAGTGTCCTTAAAGATTTTTTTTTCCAGTGTGAAAATAATGTAACAAAACCTAGTTGATTCTGGCTTGTATATGGCTTTTCTTCTGTGATGTGTTGTAAAAACAGGATAGGTAATGGCATAAAGAATGTTTTTAAAGTTGTCTTTTTTGTTAAACCCCTTAGTAGCTGAACATCAGCAGTAGTAAGGACTTGGGATTCTGTTGTCAGAGCACTGATTTGCTTTATTTCTCTCTCTTAATGACTACACATTGTTAAGATGCACAGCACACACTGAAAAAAAACATTAAATATAAAAAAGAAAAATAGACTGAAGAATTACAGCACTTATTTCCACTGAAATTCGGTATCTAGGACTTGGACACCAGAATTCCATAGACAGTTCTGAAACTGCTTTCCACCTTTTCAGTACTCCCTAACTTGAAGGTAGTAAAAGATGATTGGTACTGGATATCAACATAATGGAGAATCTTATCCAGCACTGGAAAATGGATGGAAAACTGTAAATATGAGAACAGAGTCACTTACTCTTGGTAGCAATCATTGTAGGGCACAGAAAATGTTTTTACCTCTAGCATTATCTAACCAAACACTAGACCTGGAGTCCATAAACAGACTTGCAGTATTTTCTGCAGCTGCTGTGTCTTATATCTCTATTTTCTTCTTCTTCTGTGAAGGGGAGTTGTTTACTTGTGGTATAATCATAGCTTTGTTTTCCTGTGGCAAGACTCTCAAGAAACACACCAGCAAGAGTCCAGAAAAAACCCCAAAAGGCTACCCAGGGCATTCGTGCAAGTAATCAACAGTGATAAATTTAGCATAAAACCTTCAGCAATGTAAGCTGCAGACAGAGAACAACAGATTTCTCTAGCTATGATAGCTGGGACTAGCTGCTCCCCTATCCACTAATTATCTGTAAAAATGGGGGCTTGGGGATGCTAGCAGTATTAATTACTTTGCAACTGCTGAAAATTATGGTGATTTTGAGAAAGCAACAGTCAAAGAAAATGTCTGTAGGCATTTGTTTGCCAAAAATAGCACAGCTAATACTTTTCCATGTTTAAAAGTTTTGAGCAAAATGTACCCTGCTGTTTCAGTTTTGCTAGATTGCTGAACAAACTGAACTGGCAACGTGAAGACTATGGCAGCCTGAGGTCGTAAAACACTCAGGAGACACCTGAAGATGTCAAAGAATCTATCATTTTCCCTGTTAATTTTGTGCAGTTGCCATAGAGGGAGCTGGTCTTCTGTCTATGAAGATGTGGTGTCCTTCCACTGGTTTCTGGAGATTTGAAAATAGGGGGAACAGAGCCAATGGGTGATGAACAGGGAAAATATTGCAGGGATTTGCCTCTCAGGTCGGGTTTTCTATGAGAGATGATAATGTGGGCCCACATTCTGGTTTTTTGTGTGCTGGAATCTTTTTGAGATCATGGAAAGAATAGAGATGGTACTGACAGTCTCAATGATTAGAAATTTTACTGTGTCAGTTTAAGCAAAAGCATAGTCATCTCATTTAATGTCTAGAATGTGCAACCTCTCCAGAAGGTATGTAGCTTCACTAGTTCAGGAAAATGGAAATATCTGAAACAGAGAACTGTTCAGATATATATGGGCCTGCTCTTTTGTGGAAGCTGCTAGCCCATAGGCCCCTCCTAACAGTTGGTGATTCCCGGGTTTCTCTCCTGGATGTGTATCATTGCATGATTATTCTAACTACTTTAGGAAAGATTTGTGCAAAGCATACTCAGTCCTTTGTTTTATAGATAGTTGTTATTACAAAATGAATATAGCCTCAGATCCTCAGTAAAAGTATATTTAAAAAAAACCAATGAAAATTGAAGGAGACAAGAAGACTGCAAATATTCATCGCTCCCTTAGCGATGGTCTTGAAAAAATTCAACAGTGTATCTTCATATCACACCTCCATCATGTGCAGAGCACAGCCTATTAGACAGCACACTGAATTCTGCATTAATGACTTTTAAATAGTTCTCACAACTCATGATATTGCCTGAGCTGTGGGAACAGTTTTCTGTGAGGCTTACTGCCATATCTTTCACTTTTGTTGTTCTCTTATGAGACTCTGGCAATTTAGCAGAAGCCTGTACTAAAAGCTCACATTTTATGTACTCAAGGAGTGCAAAAATCAATGCACAAGTAGGCAGAGAAATACTGAAATGCTTGTAGTTTGCAAGGGGGCATCCTGCAAACCCATTTCATCAGGCTGGCTAAGTACCCCACTGTCAGGAAGTTTATCTGATCCATCTAGACTTCATAATGATGGACTTTCATAATGATGAAAATCTCACAGAATCAAAGGATTTCTGAGACTTCATTATTTCAGTAATTCAGAAGATACCATGAGAAGCACTTATGCTTCTTTCATATTGCTTTTTTTGCGGTTTGCAGACAAATCAGAAAATGAGAACACTGAACAGCTCTCAAAAAAGTAACCTTTTCAAAAATCCTAACATTTTTTGGCTTGTGTCTAATGACAAAATGAAGTGATTCTGTTCCTGCTTTTGACACAGCAGACTGATCCCTGCTGAGCATGACTGTTCATGCTTCAGCAGGACATGAAAAGGATGTCAGGGACCAAATACCAGCAAGGTATAAATAGTTGTAATTCTACTGAGTTTGAGGGAATTTAACTGCAGAGTTTTTAGAGCCTTTCACAAATGTAAATTAAGTACCTTTCTGGTTCCATTTTACAAATGTTATGGAATGAAAACAGAATTGGTATGAAACTTCATTATTATGGCAAAGTATTTCATACTGTGACAGTCCAGCTCCCATCAGACATAATAAACGCAAGACACTGTATCAAATGGCAAACACATCTGTTCCTAGGGGGTTTCAATTCTGAGTTTCTTAACTGTGGGATTTTTCCTGATCTGCTACCACCTTACCTTGTCCTTAGCTTGTCGATACAAGTGTTTTGGCATCCTATCATTTTCTCAAGATACATTTAGTCTATTGCATTCCAACTTTCCACATACGCTGCAGTGTTTAAAGGGAGATTTTTCAAAATACCTGTTCCAGTGGATAAATAAAGCTAAAAATGACCACACTAAAAGTATATTCCGGTTCAGAAGAATTACTGGTTCTGATTGTGCTGTCCATGGTGTAGGGAAATCTTTGAAACCTCTCCTCTCAGTTGAAACCTCTGCTATCTCAGGAAACAGAATCAATCTTTTAGCTGTACCTATGCTTCTAATGCAGATCCTGGATTGCAGCAGGATAGAGGATGATGAGAAATGTATTCATTCACATGTGGTATGTTCCTCTCCTCCCATCACCCCCACAAGAGCAAACCCTGTTAATTAATTTCTTGTCCCTTTTCCATAGGCATCTCAGAATGTGAAAGGTTTCTTAAAATGATCCACTCAAATGATTCAGCTCTACAGATTGTTAGCTAAAACAACTTCCTCAAACTGAAACTAAGCTTTAAAAAAGAAAAATGTTCCCAAGTCTCATTGCCTTGAAATTGTGTTGCTATCTCCACATGAATTTAATGGTAATACCTTTAAAATGTTGATAGTCAAATAATATTAATACTGAAGAATAGCTTGCACAACACTGCTAAAGTATCCAGAGTCACTGTTATATTTCTAATTTTCAATGGAAGGTTCAAGCCAGATCCCAAAGGTAAAGAGTCAGAACACGTATGAAAAATGACTCATCACGTTGTGTCCCAAAATAGCAGGGTACATACTTCATGCCTCCTGATGGCAACGCATCCTGTGAATTTCCCAGGCTAGATTTTTATAGGTACCTCTAAGTCAAAGAAGCACTTGAGCTACTATTTGCTGAGCAGAACCAGAGCAGAGCTCTGTTTTCAGTTCAGCCACCTCTAATCAGTGGAAGTTTAAAGGGCTTTTGAAAGACTGAACAAAGCGCATGTGGCTAAGATGGAGCACTTGTCAACTCCAGGGAATAATCCAGAAGTTGCAAGCCAGAGTCAATCTGTTCCTTGCATGACAGCTCAGATACTGCCTCAAGCAAAGGCTATTCAATTTACTGAGAAATGTGGAGTCAGCTATGACCAGATTCAGGGATAAGTTATCCTTTGTGTTTGAGATACCTGCTAGAAAGAACTTGTGCCGTGGCCATATTTAGTGCTCCAGATGGCATAGTTTCACATCAAATGGTGCTGCTGCAAGCCCTTCCCATTCATCCTGAGGTACACTGCTAGGTTACAGATCTCCTGCACTAATGTTTTCTTCAGCCAGAAAAAGGAAGTTTTTAAATGATGCTGAAACTATTAACAAAGAAAGCATAGGTAACTATTTCCCATGCTTAATTACATAAAAAAATAACATAACCAAGAACAGATGGTGGAGACAGAAACTCCAGGGTTCAGGCTTTCCAGAGGCTGTGTTTCTGTCCAGATATAATTCTGTATACTTCCTCCTCAGGCATATGCATTTTGATTTAATGTAATATTTTGACTACTGGACCCCAGCCTCACTTAATGCAGGCAGTGTTAGTGCTTTGTTCTGCCCTCACAGCTGACAGTGTGTTCGTGTTCAGTCTCTCCTCTGGAGATAAAATAAGTAATTCTCCACAGGCTTTTCTATGATGCAGATCACATGAGGAATAAAATTTCACACCAAATGATTAAAGTTTGGCAGAGTTAAATGATATTTGAAAAATTATGGGGTGCCTCAGTAAGAGGAGGCATTACCATTCCCAGCTCTGTTAAAATTCTGCCTTCGGAATGTACTTCAAGTGTTGTCAACTAAGCCTTCTGTTTGTCCATTCCAGGGTAGGTCATCAGGGTAAGAGAACAGGAACAGTATTTAAGGATTGCAAAGAACTAATGACTAGGGATTGCTCTGAATCAAAGTTAAAACTCACTTATGCATGAAAACACCTACCAGATAACTCCTAGGGTACTTTATGAGATAAAAAAATGCATGTTTTCAAATGACTTATGGCTGGAAAAGTAGCTGTAGAACACAATCAGTTGTTACACCTTTAAGGAAACAAAATTCATGTTTCATACAAAGTTACATAAATAAATGGGAGCTTTAGTGCTATGAAGTGACTAGGCTCCCTATGCCTAGTCAGAGGAGGAAATTAACCTCCCAAATCCAGGGAGACTGCAGTTTAAAATCCAGCCTTCCAAAATCTTGCTTTTAATGGTGCTGCCTAGACGCAGCACTTAGTTCTCCTGACTCTGTGATAATTCACCTCTAGAGCAATATAGTAGATCAGTCACACTGAATCAATAATATTTGCATGCACTTATGTGTAGTTCATGCTAAGAAGGGTAAGCCAGAGCTAATCAAGCTAAAACATCATTTGTACACTTGGCAGCTCCCAGCTAACTTTGAACAGTCCAGTACATTAAAGCATAAGGATCAAAAGATCTAGAACTGAAAGAAATAGTGAGGACGGCTGATTTTTAAATGGAATGACTATAAAAGTCAAGTGCCTCATGAAAGCATATGGGTTTCTACAAAGCTAAATGACAGATCTTGCTAATACCCAAATGCAGGCAGTAAATTACCCACAACAAGCTGATAGTTCTCTGTGGATAACAGAATCCGAACACCTCCCATGTGTTTAAAAACTAAAATAATTCTTTTTCAGAATCTGTAGGAAGAACAGCTTGATGGGTATCTCCTATTTGATCAGAAGAGAGAGCAAAGATCAATCTCTGTGCTAATCAGGATTTCCTAGTCTGTGAAGAGATTATTTTTCAGATCAGCTTGATTTACTGTATTTAAATCCTCACATCAGGGTACCAGATACCTACAGCACACTGCAGCTGCATTTTTTTTCCCCTTTATAGAAAGTGGCAGCATCAAGCCTGCTTTGAATAAAGGCCTCTCATTAATGAAGCAAAATGCATATACAGCTGTGTAGGTCCTAGATTTGAGGGAAGAGGACATATATTCATTGTGTCTGGATTTACAAATGATGAACTTATATGTAAAGAACCTCTACTATCCACTTGCAGATATTTAGAATCTATTTGTGCATAAACTATTTAACCCCTCTGAACTTAATCTAAATTTGACATCTCTCTGTAGAGAACTCACAGCTTTATCTCAGTATTCCAGACCTGTTGCATTCTGCTCAAAATAAAAATGTTCTGTCTTCCTGTCATTGCTTTGTGGTTGTCTGGCCACCAGCATGAACTGAACAGGACTAAAACAGAGCTTTTAATCTTTCTCTCCCAGCTACCTCCCTGTCATGCCCTTTAATCAGTATGGACAGCACTGCAATCTGGCTTGTTACTTAGGCTAGGAACTGAGGAATAATACTTGTAATGCTTTCTGGGTCCTTACAGTCACAGTCTAGCTAATCCTCCAAGGTTCTGTTTGGTTTTTTTCTTTCTTTCTATCTTTCTTTCTTTTTTTTTTTTTAATCATAAATATAACCCCACCAGTTCTATCCACACAGCTAAAATGCTCATCCATCTCACCTCTTGATTATTGCAACATCCTTTTAACAGGCACAGGCAGTGCATTTTGCTCTGTCATAGCCATCTAGAACATTGCTGCCAAGACTATTTTCCTAGCTTGTTGCTTTAACCGTGTCCTTGCAGGACAAATGCAGATAGTGGAATTTAATCTGGGCAGCACAAAGTTCCCTTGTATCTCCTCTACACCAAGTATTTGAAAGTATCCTATTTTATTGAGCACTACTTGACAAGTTTCCTTCTCTCAACACACCCAGGATATTTTGCTTTCACTTCCTGCACCTCTTGTTTCCTCCTGCATGGTGGTTTATGGTGCTTCATCCCTTGAGCTTTTCAAATGATCATCCAATGTGCTTTCCTCTGTTCTTTTTATACAGAGGCAACATGGTCAAAGCTATTTCACAAAGCTGCTTCGTTATTCTGCTCAAATATATAAATTGCCATAATCTGAACAGAAATAATACCATGTTGTTAGTGTACATTGCTGCCAGAGAGCATACTGAGAAATGTTATTTCCAGAGCATCTCCATTCACTCTGCCTGAGAGCCCCTCACCTCTTCCCTTGAACACAGATTGTGTGCTCCTTGGGGGAAGGACTATGTTAGAGACATGGTTAATGGAGTAGAGCAGCCATCTGTGACTACTATCTATAGCAAAACAAAAAAAGTGCCATGTACTGGCATATATGTTCCTATTTTGGTATTCCATGACTCTGGATATGCAAAATATGCAATCCACCATTCCATGTGTGCCAAGTGTTAAGTATACACCCTGTCCAAACCCACCTGCTTCAATTGTGTTCGTTGCAGCATGTACACACATGAAAAATTGAACATTTTCAAATTGTATGCTTAGAGGAATACTGAAGTATATGTATGCACAGGTGGAGGAATATTTGGAGGGAGAGAAAAGCCTGTGTCTGTTAGTATGGATAATAGCACTGACTATTTTGTGATTTTCAGTGTCACATACAGAAATAGCAATAATGATGAATCTCAAGAAAACATTTTTTCATTAAGGAGAGAAGAGACAGAAAACTTGGTTCTTTTGCCAGCATTCACTACAATCTTCAGCTAATCTGATCTGGGGAGAAATCCAAAATTAATACTGTCAAACTGAGCAGCAGATGTTAAAAAAGAATCAAGCACTGCAAGAAAATTGATGTGCCAATGAAAATTAGACAGGAAATTCTTACTAAATAAAACCCAGCAGGCTACAGGGGCACAAAAAACTTATCTTAGATATCTAACTAGCTCATTTTTGTGTAACCATATTAATGTTGATTTCTTTTTCTTTTTTTTTACTTGTATCTGTATTTGTGTAGTAAAAAGAAACCTTCTGTGTGCTATCTTAACCTTCTACAAAACATCTTGTTCACTGGAGGCTCAGCCAGGTTGGTTTCACCTTACTTGTGAGACTTTCTACAGTACTCTAACTTGTCAGCATTCGCTTCTTTTCAGCACCTATTGTTTGCCCTTGTAGCTGGGTGTAGACAAAGAGGCTTCACATGATTGTTTGCAAGAATATGAAACAAATTTTCATTCATCAGAGTAATGGGTTTCCATTTCCAGACACTAAGCCAAGGAACAGCTGAATTTAGAAGGAGGGTCGTTTGCAGGGGGGGCTGCAGCTAAGTCACTCAGTGGTTATGCAAAGCATAAGCATTTTTAGGGTATGTAGTTTCCATTATCCTTAGACTGCTCTGACAAGAGCCCAAATACTGGAATGGTGTCTGCATATTTGGAGATTCTTTTGCCAGCTACAGCTGCTGGGCTTCTCATTTAAGTTGTTAAAATAGATGTGATTAGGTCAAACACTTTTGAATCAAAAGCTTTACAAATTTAATACTCTGAAAATGAAAAAAGGCTAATTTTCTGTGTCTTCAAGTTCATCTCATGTTTTCTCTCAGATAACAGCTGCTGCTTCAAGTTGTACACAGCATTATTATTTTTGTTTCCCTGGTTTGACTCATTTCTTTTGGAAATAGATCTCTTTTTGTTTTTGGCAAGCAGAATTCTGGCCTGGCTGTGGATTTTTCTCTCACTCACTCAGGCACACTTTGCTTCCTTTGACGTTTTTCCAGCTTTTTAGCTGTTCCTTCCACTGCCAGACTTGGTAAAAGCACTTGAGGCTCATGCATTATCATCAGGCAGTATTTGTGGACTGTGTCCTGGTACCTATGTATTGACTGTTGACACATTAACAAATAAAGGCATGTTAAGAGGGGATGTGAAAAATAACTAAATAAAAATTTAAAAATTTCACCCTGTTTCCATTCATATGCTTGCATGTTAGGATCATGAGAGGAAGACTGGGACTGCAGTTAATGTTACTGGCTTTGGACTGAAGAAATACATTTGCTGTATGTCAGCCAAGACCCTCACCAGGCAGCAGCCCTTCCAGCTGAGATGGATTAGGGTAGGTAAGCAGCAGTGTGCAGACTATTGCACTGCCAAGTTTTTGAGCTTTCCTATCCTGGTTTAACTGATCTCTTGTTTTCTTGGGACATGTATGAGTATAGGTTATAGTGGTGCAGATCTTGGTAGGCCTTCACAGAGAGGGAGACAGGAACCCACATGGAACTGAGCAGTTTTCCTTTGAAGGTAGTGCTATGGAAATTTTTCATCAGTGAGACACAGGTGGGGACTGTGCCACTGCACCAGTAGCTGCTTATCAGTGCAAGGGCTTAGGGAGTTTTTTCTGGATGCTCTGTCTTAAGTCTTTTACGTACCTATTGTGCCAACAGCATGGTACTATCTCTCTTATCTGGTAATTATCCAGAAATTTCTCTTCAATGCCAAATAATATTCCTCCATAGATTTAGCTACATGCCATTTGCTTCCTCCCAGGTCCATCACTCCATTCCATGTAATTTAGAAGAATCCTTAGACAAGCTTAACATTAAAAGAAAGTCAGAGTCACTAAAGAGAAACTAATGGATTAGAGTCAAAGGATTCAGTCGGAGTAAGGAACAAGGAAAAAAGTCTAGATCTCACTGGGTTTGTGAGAAAGTTTCACTTGAATTCTTCCAAATTTTTGTCCCTCCCTCTCACTCCAGGTAGCAGGAAGGGCAAGCAGCATTTTTTCTTACAAAGCAGTCATAAGTCAATGGGTCTTAGAAAAACTACACCAAACAAAAAAACCCGAGAACTGTACTCTGATTTTTACAAAGTGTAGTCCCATCTTAGTTCTACAAATGTTTAAATGTTGCAAAAATTTGGCTCAGAGATGAGTTTTTCATTTGGATGAGGCTGGAACAGCAACTGAAAGAGCTGGATGTAAAACAAATAAAAACCCTGGAACAGCTGTAGATACCCACAGAGTAACATAGAATAAAGTGGGTCATTCTGAAAATTCTTTGCCAAACAATCAGGCTCTGAGTTTGCTGTCAAGCTTAGAGAGTGCCAGGGTAAGTGCATGGTATCAATATACTCTCTGGTCTTCACTACAGGAAGTTTTCCTGAATTGACTGCAACCTGGTGGAGCTGCTAGGTAAGTTAAAAAATTTGGTGGGGTAGGGAGAGTACCAGTGGGGGAGCAGCACAGTTTTTATGTATCCAACTTGAAAAATCATAACAGATCTGATTTTCCCACTCTGAGATTCAGGCCATTGAATATGGAACAGAACTGACTGGAGAAGCATAGATTTTGCTTAAAGTGTTGCTTTGTGTTAAGCATGTACTTAACTATTTTCCCCAACCGGTACTTCTCTCAGGTTTTATTAGCACTCTTAGCACCCTAAATAAGATTGAAGCAAAAAAAGGAAGCAAAATTTCTCTGATGAATACATCAGCTAAATGTCTTTCTTTTTCCCTGAAGAAGGTTATAATGGGTTGTTTTTTTCAGATCTGCAGAGGAACTGAAGTGATACATGAGCACTTAGCAATAAACATTTTTAATGGAGACCCCTATCCCCAGCTTAATTTTTGCCCTCAGTCATATTGCATTAATCAATACTAGTGATGTTCCCAGCAGTTTCATTGCACCCTATGTACGATTTTGCTGCTTGGAATTAGAGAAACGTGCCTTGAGTGCATTTTGATACTCAGATTTAATAACTGGGGATCCAGTATTGATTTTAATAGGGAATTGTTTGTGTATAGTGTGCACACATCTGTGTTTTTCTCTGCACAGGTTTCCTGTGCACTGAATAGCTATCCTCTAGTCCAGCTCTGGTGTCTGTTTCAGTCCTGAAACATGATCAGAAATGGTACAAACCATGACACTAGTGATTAGATGAAGGTGAATAACTGACTAATAGTTAATTACTGCAAATCACTGCAAATTATGTACAAGTTTCCCAGGTGTAGCATTCAGTGTTACGCACATGCTGTTTCTACCAGCACTCTTAGCTGTGTGAATCTTCCCAAAATTCATCCTGTAACACTGCCTGTCAAATGATGGTATTACTCTTTGTCTGGATGGGTCCAAATCTTAAATCTGGCTTCTGAGGCCAATATTTGTAGTTACTCACAATTCCTTTTCTGAGTGAAATACACCCATGAGCAGGTAGGCAAGTGAAACCTTAAAGAGGCAAATGAAATCTTCAGGCTTAAGATGGGCTTTCTGCTGCTGATATTTACAGTTATTCAAAACTGCATAGTTGAATTTGATTTTCAGTGAAATGTACTTCACCAGCAGCCAGGAGGAGACCTATATGCTGTTGAAACCATTTCAAGCCACTTTTAGAGGGCTTACACCAGCCAGTAGGAGTGCTAGGGAGTTCAATCCCTGCAAACAGCCTTTGCATGTTTTGCTTTCACCTACAAAGAAGAAAGGCAGCAGGGTTGTGCATGGCTTCTAGCTTTTAGCTGAGCTGCATCAAAACACAAGTGAAAACTAGTTTAAAAAAAAAAAACTCTAGAAGCTATTTCAGCACTGTATTTAAGTGGGTATTTTGAGGTTTTCTCAAACTATGCTTCTAACTGCAGACACAAGTCACAGCACAGAAATATTTATCAGTATGTAGTTATTGACTACTTGTGATACAAGGAAATATATGCCTCTGACTTTCATAGAAAATTCAGCCTAAATTAAGAAATAAAATTAAAGTGTATGGTTACAAAAACTTACCTTTTCAGCGGTTCATAAATTTCCATCCAAGAAACACTTTTTTTTTTTTTTTTTTTTTTTAATATTGAGAGCAGATTATTCCTTGGCATATGGGATCTGAAGGTTCCTACATGTGTTCTTAAAGTAAATTTCCATTAAACAATGTACTTTTATTGGGAAACTTTAATACAGTTCTCCAAAGTCCTGCTCACCAATACATATGAGGTCAACACACCCTTTGTGTGGGTCAGGAAAATATCACTGCCTTTCTTCTCCCACTACATGTTGACATGAGAGCAGACAAGGAGCACTGTACTGAAGCTGATGATCTTTCACAGGAATATGGCCTTAGACCTTCTACTTCCTATGTAGGTTAATAGAAATCTCTTCCTGCAGTCAACTGACTTTTTATGTAAGAGGATTTTTTGTTATTGTTTAGTAACAAAATGAGACATTCAAAAGCTGTGTCTATATAAATTACCACAGACTGCTTCTATAAAAAGTGCTTAAATTAAAATATAGCATGGATAACTATAGTCTTTAATAGCTGTACCTTACATTTATTAAATGTTTCCAGCTGCTAAACCTTTCTGTGTCTTCTCTTAGCCATAAGCTTTCAAGAAAAAAGACTATAGCCATAGTACATGTACTTCCATCATACAAAGTGTGTCTGTTCAATTTCTAAACTATTTAAAAATGATTGTGCAATGACAGTGTGTAAATCAGTGGAGTTTATAAAAGATTTGTAAAGGGGTTATGTTCAATATTCATAAAATTAAAGAAGAGCTCACTAAATCACAGCAGCTCTACTAGTAGAAAGCTAGTAGTATTGAACAATATCTGCAGATGCACCTTTGTACATAGACTGAGAGGATGATAATAATCCATACTCTTTTTTCTGTTTAATTTTAATAATAAGTAGTACAGGCTGTCCTCCACTGAGAGAGGTTTGACTACGTTTGTCCATGCTGGAGAAACCAGGGCAGGGGAGTGATAGTTGCCAGGAAGTTGAGACGTGGACAGCTTGTACACGTGTCCCGGGGTCTTTGTAGCCAAGGCACTCCCATGCCTGATCACACACACATGACAGTATTTTACTGTAAACTATAAAAATGAAGAGACTAAACTCCTCAACTTCTGGAAATTGCAAAAGGTCTAATATGTCATTCTTGCAAGTCAATTTAAACCTAGAAAACTATCTTCAAACACCAAAGACAAGTAAGCACTAAAACTTGGTTACCTGGGGATATTGCAGCGAATGGAGGCTTTTTAAGATCATGTTGGGCAAATTACTTTTAGGCACAGCAGAAGAGATGATCCTTTGATTTGGCCTAGAGACAGGATTAGTTCAGTCTCAGAGTCTTTTGTATTTTCTGTTCTGAGTTGCGGCTCAACAAAGTCAAGCCAGGGTACAGCAGCTTACACCAAGAGCCCATCTCCTCTCCCTTTTCTCTTCTTCTCTCTCAGGTTGACTAAATCAAGGCGTCTATTTGGACAGATGTGTGTGTGCACATTTGCAACGGGCAGAAGAGGATTTGGGCCCTTATGTTGTAAAACGTGACTGAAGGAAGTTAAAAGGAGAGCAACATACTTAATGAGACTGATCATCAGGAGAAGAAGTAAATGAGTACTGCTTTGTTTGAAACTTGAGTCAGCAGACCAGATCCGGGAGCAGTCGCTGGTGCACTGCTAGCAGTAAGAGGCCCCAGTCGGGGTCACCTTTTCTCCCCAGACCCAGCAGCGTGTAGAAGAGGTGACCCTCTCTTGGAACACAAGGAATCACAGAGCATCTGCTCTCCCCCACGCCATCTGGCTTGGGGAAGCACTGATCAGGGGCTGGGGATGGAGCTTCAGATGTTCCCAGCAGAGCCAGGTCGGTGAGGACATTGGCCACCACAGCCCTTCCCTCACCTTGCCAGAGCGTCCCTGCTCTGTCACCCTTCCCTCCTTTGCCCACTGTTGGAGCAACTCTCTGGGCACTGGAACACGTAAGGCACAGTCAGAGGAATGCAACTGTTCCTATTTTATCTGCATAAATCCTGGCCACCAGAGATGTGGTAAATGGTAACCAGGCCCCGTCCCGCCTGGTTATCGCGCAGCAGCCCCAGGCCTGGTCCGAAGGGCCTTGTCAGGCACAACTGCCTCAGGAGAGGTTTCCGTGCCCTCAGGTGATGTTGCACAGAAATAAGCTGTGAGATGGCTTCTCAGGAGGTGAAACAGCCCTGGCAGATGAAACAGGTGCTGAGAGACTGAAGTTGCAAAGTTCCTCAGTACCCGACCCGTGAGGTGGAGTTCAGGCACTGCCCCTCCCGCTTTCCCCAGGGCTGAGGCAGAAGCAGCATAGGAACAGCAGCGCCCGCCTGCCCCACACCTGCACCTCCGCTCCATGGGCAGGATGGGCACTGCCCATGGCCATAGGCATCTCCTACTGCCCTGGCCCCTCTGATGGGCCCTGATGGGAGCTGCTCTCTCTTTTCCAGAAAGCTCGCAGGGACTCCACCAGAACAAGACGTGATGGTCTGCACCCTTACGATGTCAGTAAAATGTGGGGTAGCCCCGGAAGCACCACTGTGCCCAGAGCAGTGGTCTCCTCCTGGTCCCTTCTCCCCAGAGGGTTCCCTAGCCCAGCAGAGGCCTGAGGTGGAACGCAGCCCTCCCCTCCCTGTGCGCTGACAGATGTCCCCCCTGAGCTGGTGGGGAAGAAGTGAATTCAACCCTTTGGCCTGCCATAGCAGCAGGTCATGGAGAAGCTCTCCTAGTGCTGTGGCCATGCTGCACTGGCAGCCTCCCTCTGTCTCTCTCTCCGTCCCCCAGCCCTGCAGCTTGGCCATGATGTGAAGGCAGCCTCATCCAGCGAGGACTGCAGCAGTCACAGTTACCCGCAGGAGTCAGCCATATGAGGACACTTAACACAAACAAATGAGGTGTTTTAACAATGGGAATGGAAATTTGGGCCAAGGACACAGTGTTAAAGCTCAAGAGCTTGTGGGGGTTTCTGTGAATGAAGAACAGGCCAAATCTTCAACAAAACAAACGATGTGCATCTGTTCCTGCACTGCTTCACTATCACTTTGGCAGCGTTTGGAATGACAAAATGCTGTGGAATAAGATGTCCTTGTAGCCTGTCTGCACACTGAACATCCTTGGCATTTCACAAGGTTCTCTAAATATTTAGTTGCTTCTACAAAGTACCTGACTTCTAGAAATGAGCTTTTGCTATCATTGGCACTATCTACTGAAGCAGAAGAGGAAAATTCAGTCTACACAGGTAAAATTAAAATTATTAAACTACTGCTTCTGTATCTAAGAATGAAGGGGAAGGATGAATTACATCTAATTCCTTTTCTTTACAGCTATACCCTTGACAATATAACTATCTTCTGACCATCAGTATAAAAATTTATCCCAGTGAAGCCAGGCTGAAATGTTTCATGATTTCATGCAAATTAAATGAATGTAATTTTCTGAGTGATGCTATTATCTCTAATCCATTCTTTGTGTTATGTACCTTTTAATTTTCCTAGCAAGTCCTTCTATTATTTAGTGTGAACTATTTTCCTTGCTTTAATCTGAAACGATGGCTATCTTGTACCTAATTTGTACAGGCCTTTTGTCTCCCCCTTGTTATTTTTTGATGCTAAGGGGATGAGAGATTGTCATGTTGGTTAACAATTTTTTTTATAAATCTCTTTTCACTCCCACAGCACTCAATTCCTGTAACTGCTGTGTTATTCCTCTTCTTTATATTTCTTGGTAACAAAATCCAAGTGATATTTTTTTTTGCTGAATAGTAAACTCACTATTTGCCAAGACAGTTGACTATTGAGACCAAACTCCTACCAGTTTCAGGTTGAATTCGGTGAACAGAGTAGTCCAGAAACTCATTAGCATGTGGAAGAGGTTAAATGTTTTAAAATAATTATTTGGGGATTTTTGGTTTGGATTTTTCTTGAAAAATTGACACAGCTCAAAATGCAAACAAAGCCTAAATCACTGCAAAATATTTCATATTAGGGCTAATGGAACTTCTCATAGAAACCTCCATTCTTCCACAATACTCATACTGAAAATAAGGTATCAATTTTCCTGTACCCCTTTTAGGGGTGGAGGTGCCATACATTAAAGGAAAACAGAAAATTCAGCTGTGCTTGTAATTCCTGACTGACAGATGTTGTGACAGGGGACAGAAGAGGGTTCTGGTCTATTTCTCAAAGTACTTCCTTAGACTGCTGTTGTCCAGTGGGGTATTACTCAGGGACTGTTGACCTCTCTTGCACAGTGATTTCCCTCTGTCTTTCCCTCTGTTTTGCCAACTCAGGATGCAGCTCTTACTCTTTCACATGTATTATTAGTGTAATTTTAATTTTTTTCAATGTATTTATCAGCATAACATAGCTGTCTTAATGTCTGATAGATTGTGTAAGTCTATTAATAAGGTATTTCAAAATATACGGTACTGGTTTTCAGCAGCTTTGTCTGTTTGAAGGCATTTACACTGGATCAAAGTCAGGGTAAAATGAAACTAAGACTGTTATACTGCTGTGTGTTTTCGTCTTTTGGTAAAGATCCTTAGTGGTGTAATGTGACTCTAAGCCAGCTACACTATGTTTAAGATATTGAAGTATACTGAAGTCAGTGAAGTGATGTTGCTGTGCTCTGGTGAAGGATCAGGTCCACTTTCGCCCATCATATGCTCTGCTGAGCTGAATAAATATGGCAATTTCTTTGGCTGTCGGTAAGAAGGTCACTTTTACTCCTCAATTCCTCCTCATCTGCTCCAATTCAATCTTCCAGTTCCAACTTTCAAGCATTTTAACTTAGGTTTGATTCTATGGCCAATGAGGGGAAAAAGAAAGATCACTGGCATTGTTCTTCCTGTTGACAAGAGCAAACTAGGGATGCTGCTGCTGCCTTTGACTTTCCAGCTGCCTGTCCAGCTGCCTGTGGCTCTCCAATAAAGAGCTGCCTTCAGATCAAGAGATAACTTGCAGACCAGACCAAACCTCTTGTCTTTACACAGAGAGCCACACTGTCTCTCCAAGGATCCTTGTATGAGATTCAGCTGCCTAAACACAGGTTTACAGTGGGGTTTTATGAGCCCTGGATGGATTTAGAGTTCCAATTCTCATCCCAGCAATGTGGGGATTTCCTCTGGGTCTGCTGCATATCTGCTAGCTATAGCGAGATCTTTTTAATAGTCTGGGACATTTAAATGACAATTCTGTTCTGTTGGGTGGTTTTTGTCTTTGAGTATCTAGTCTTATGTTTTTCCAGGTTTTGGTATGATGTCCTCTCCACCTCTCTGTAATATTCCTATCATCTTCACAGGTGCCTACAATCTTTCTTGCCCCTGAATTTAAAGCCCATGTGCTCTGCAGCTGCCCCACTGCATTTTCCCTCTCTCCTTTTGCATTCTGTGCAGAAGTGCATTCTGTACAGAGTTGCAGGATGCTTTCCAATCCACATCTGGCTAGCAAAGAGGAGTGCAGGGTTAATCCTTTTCTTCAAATTTCCATTGAGCAATTAGACCACTAAAAAGATTTTGTTTACAGGTGCTGGTGGAGGTTCTAATTTACTAGGGCTTTTAATAAATGTACATTCATCAGGAGGTAGCCAGGGGCAAGTCTGGAGTTTTAGCTATGGATAATTTGTAGCCTCACTCTTGGGGTAGAAACAGAATTTTTAAAAGTCCCCAGTTCAGTACTGAGGGAATTTATTTAAAACCCTAGTCCCCAAAAATTTACACTTGCTGTAAAAAGCTAGCTGAAAGTGAAATTGCTCACTATAGGACCCATCATTGATATAATTGGAATAATTAACAGAACTAAAACAATTTACCCACCATGCCTGTGTGTGGGCTGTGCCTTTAAATTTAGCAGAAACAAGCAGCTGTAGCTTTCAAAGGGTTGTTGCAAAGCTGGTTTCAACACTGCTGCTCCTTTTTTGGTAAGATTTTTAACTTTTGCTATAAAATTTTCTATGTTTGAGGGCAAAGTTGATTCATTTTCATGTAGTATTCCTATAAGGACTTGGCATACCAGGTAGTGACTAATGAATGAGTTATAACTATCTGTCTACTTCTTACAGAAGGTAAATAGTGCTGTTTTGTTATCGTAGTTCCAGAGTTTCATCTTGTGAAACAGTCTTCTTGAAATTATTTTTAAGTACTTTCTAGCAAATGTTGAAAGTGTGTTTTAAGGTGTGTTTTTATTCTGTGCACTTTCAATAGAGGACTTCAAAATTATTCTGTTAATTAGAAAGTGGATTTAGTGTCCTATTTGAAACAGTTTCTTATTGAATATTGAAGGACCAAACAATAATGACTAAAGGTTGTTACTAGTTGATTGCTACAGAGTAGTTTAAGTGAAATAAGGTTTTGGATTATCAGTCTATTTTTACATTTTTAAAATAATGTTTTTAGCTAGCCTTTGCTAGTGAGGTGTTCAACATACCACAGAAAATTAACCTCTTATGTCAGCTGTGAGGTTTATTGGCAAGATGAGGGGTGGTGGAGGGGGAGCTCTATTGTTATTGTTTCTATTTCTAAAGTCCTTTAGCAACCTCAAAGTATCACTTACAAAAAAGACTGCATTAACACATAAAGTGTTTACAAACTGAAGAAACTCTAGGTCCAGAGTTGTTCAGAAGCATTGTCAGTGGTGATATTTAAGTAAGGAAGACCCTAGAAGAACAAAAAGCCCATCTGATTTCAGTTTAATTCAAAGTACCACTGAAAATGGGAGGGTATATAGTTGCTAAAGGGAAAAGGACAAAATTGGTAGAAAAGTAATGGTTGTAAAGCTTTAAGCTGCTGTGATCAGACTCAAGAAAATTTATCTTATATTTTTTGGTTTGTTTGGATAGCGTATTAGTTTTATAGTGAATCACACAGAAATACAAGAGAGAAAACAACAGCAAAGACCTACAGTGAAATGCTATGGAGATTTATCATTCACTGGAAATGCACAAGTGCTCAAATTGTCCCATTTTGATTGGAGGTTTAGGGCTACAGCCTTATTTATCTCTGTACATCTCACACCAATGGATTTAAGTCTGCACAGTATAAAAGTGGCTGTGCATTTTGCTCAAGCACACTTGCAATCTATCTTGTAAAATAAAAAGAAAAAACCAACCCTCTCAGCCATGGGAGTACTCAACAGTCTCGTTAATTCACAGACGTCTCCAGTGGGACATAATTTTCTTTTATCTTCTCACAAATAGCCTATAGAATCATATGTGTTTTGTGCTGGTTTGGTATTGAGTGTGTTACAGTTACTTTTCATTTCTGCCCTTGTGATAAATAATATTACCAGCCTATGACTGCAAAGTGCCCTGGGATCTCTGCCTTACCTAATCCTCTGTAAGTGTACTTCGGTCTAATTTTTTTCTAGACTTTGAGCTAATAATTCTTCTCACAAGTGCTGACTGATGTCTCTATGTTACATATTGTCATGCTAGTGTCCATAGAGAAGCTACAAAGCTCACAGATGCTGTGGCACCCTGTATTTATTGTTAGGAATTCTGTTAATGTAAAGTGCCTGGGGTCAAAGGGTGCACAGCTTTTAGTTTATATTTAGAGGGATTCTATGAGCTTTTCTGATGTATTGACTTCTGTGATCAGTTTGATAAATGAAGACCTACTGGAACCATGCAAGAAATAATATTTTCAGTTTTATCATGTGTCTTTGCTAGTGTGAGGGTGTTGTATAATAGTCTGTTGTTCAGTTATTCCCCCATTTCCACAGGAACAAATAATTTATGCTTTAAAAATAATCTCATTAGGCCCCTTTTTAGTGTGCTATGAGTAGTAGATTTCCCTAACTTTCGCAGCTCAGAATTTTCAAAGAGTAAGTCAGAATAAGATGGACTATGGTAGTATAAAATGACATCTACAGTGAGTACTTACTAAGCTGCAAAGAATGATGATGATGTGAGGCTTTGGTTTTTTGAAGTCTTGGTGTGGGTTTTAGGGCTTTTTTTTGTTATGTGTGGGTAGGGTTTTTTGGGTTTTTTTCTCCCTTTAATGGAGTTCATTAGTTACCTCAGTACAAATAGATTTGCTACCGTGTAAGAGATTTCCATGAGATTATTGTGTAGGTTTATTTCCTTCCAGAATATAATATCAAGCTGGGGTCAAACTGTAAAAATGGTGTGTAAGCCCAAATAGGATAGATTTCAGCCAGGGCTTACTGGCTAAATGACAGGAAAGTCATGTCCATCTTCTATTTTTCTGAGGCAAGGTTGCATATCTCACTTAAAATGAATGACACTGTGTTGATCTGTGCATGTTGAGAACTGTGTACATAAAGCTTCACACAGCTCCCTGAGCTGGACTGTCTTCCCTGTGTGAATGGGGGGCTGCAGAGAGTGGGGAGGAATTCAGCTTGATATCATTAGTTGGCAATGTCACTTTGCAGAGTACTGAAAGGATAGGGAGTGATCCAGTGACCATTGCATACAATATTCTGACCATGCAAAGCACAGTACTTTGCCAGTACATGTTTCTGCTTTTTGTTCCTTGGTTTTGTATCAGCATAACACGTGCACTCACATGCAGTGTACACCTGTTTTATCAAGCTGTAAGAAAATGACTCAATTATGGTTTAAAAGTAGATGGGAACGCATGCATTCACACAAGCATCTGTTAGGAAGATGGGAGAGGCAGTTTTTTCATTTTGTAAGTAAATTTACTCACACTTTTGAACATTTTAAAGAAAAAGAAAAAATAATGATCTCATGCCCTTGTGTGAGGTGATGTTCAGAGCAGCAGACTGTTCCAGTGGCTGATTTCAATAATAAAAGACAACAGGGGACTTGAAAGGTGCAGTGCAGGAAGCTAGGAAACATTTCTTCCCCAGAGGGTGTACTTAGCTTTGTGCCTTTGATCACTCGAGAAGTATCATTAGAGTGCAAAATGGCAGGCTCTAGGGAACATTATGGCAATTATAATGTGATAGTTAAAAAAAAATAAATCTAAAGAAGTTTGAACTTATTTGGGAGTTTTCTTGCAAGAAGGATTGATCACAGCTGAAGGGTTAGAATCTATTAGATAAAATACAGAATCTCCAGTGGGACTGTTTTTCAGGTATTGACTCCCGTTAGCTGTGGTACAGAATAGTCTGTACAGAACAGACTAGATTTACAAGTTCCAGAAATCTAATCTGTGTATGTGCTTCATTGTTACTTGCTATTTGAACTGCAGTAACACCTGAAAACCCTTGTTGCTCAACTAGATCCCATGGTGCTAAGAACTGTACAAAAATGGAACAAAAAACCCCACAAAACTGAACATGGAACAAAAAAAGGTCCAGAAAGCCTTCAAGAAATGAGGTAACAGTGTCACTGTTGGCACTCAAAAATGAAAGTATTTGTCTAATACCTTGTAAATTGCTGTACAAGCATTATTTAGCTTCTTATGACACGCTGATATGTAGTGGGTTTGTATTTAAACTGGAATTTGAATGGCAGTGCTTTCTAAATTTTTCTAGTAGTGTCTTGGCAATACAGAGCCAGCCTTTGCTTTGCTGTGACCTCCAAGAAATGACCTCATCAGTCAGAGGAATTGCTGGTGGTTGGGGCAGCAGGCCAGGTGAGTTAGCATTTATATACATTTCTATTGTGTTCAAAGCCTTGAATGAATGTAAAGCTCACATCAAAGACAATTTCTACTTTCTTCTCTAGTGGGCCAATAATTCTGTGGTGAATCAGGCAGTCCCAGCAAGGAGGGGTATGTGTGCAGGTGTGGATAGGAACACGAGCTAGAGATTTTCACGTAGCTTCAACCTTTAACTTCAGTGTTCTGAAAACATAAGGCTATAATGGAAACAAGATGACTGCAGATTCAGAGGTGCCCTGTGCTTTATATATAAACTGTGTAGATAAAACCTGCACAAGTATCTAACTAAAGCAGCAGCCTTGTGTTCACCTGTCCTTGTTTCTACTGCAAAAAACCCAATAATAATAATCACAGCTTTTAAATATGCCTTTTACTGCATCATCACAAGCTACATCACTTGTGCTCACAATCAAATCCTTAACATAAAATGCAGCAGATAAAAAAAAAAGAGAAGTAACCTAATTTGGGGAGGGGAGGAGAGGTGTGTGTGTGTGTGTGCTGATGTTCCACTTGGACAGGTATGGAACAAATCTTGTAACACAGCAGAAGGAAGTGTTACAAACAATCTGTCTTATCATCATCAACAACCAAAACAGGCTCCCCACACAGCCTTGGCATTTCAATTTTCTGCTCATTTTCTTTTGTTTATATCAGATGTGTTGCTTGTTTTCCTTAGTTCATAGATGTCTCACTGTGACAGGCACCTGGATGGCACAGTCCATTTTCAGAAATAGTGACTATAATGAAAAAGGAAAATGAAATAAAATGATCCAATTGCCTCAGACTCTGCAAATTATTCCATCAAATCTGAGTTAAAATAGTTTCTCCTTTTACTGGTCCTCTACCTCATTCTATTTGCAATCAGTTCAATGTTATGAAGTTGGTGGCATGTGTAGCTTCTCTCCTGGCTTCCTTTACCTGACTGAAAACACTTCTTGCTGTAGAAATGGTTAGCATTTCATAGGGAAGAGCTGGAATATCTTTGGATAGTGGTGCAATGTTTAGATTTTTGCATTTTGCACAGGAGCTGGCTGAGATCCACCAGGGCAGACACCCAATGAGCTTCTGCTTTGGTGTCTAACTTACCATATGTTTCATGAATTAATTGCCTCTGTATCTTTATGGGCCTGGTACTAAATGAACTGCCCAGAGAGACATCAAAAAATATAGTGGGCTATTTCTGCACGTTACTATCTCCTAACTGAGGGACTCGATCACACTTCACTACTCACAGTATTACAATAAAGTCTTAATTCATTAATATTTTTGAAAAATCTCATAAACCTCATGGGAGTAGAGCTTTGCAAGTAAAAAATATTATTTTATTAGTGAACTTTTGAAACCTCTTGTAGTTCAAGTTTATTTTTTAAAAAACATATATAAAATGTAATGGAAGGTAAAGTTAGGCACTAACAAGCTCAGATTTCAGTGTAATTAGGGAAAAAAAGAAATAGTAAAATACAGAATCTTTCATGTGACCAAGAGTAATAGTAAAACTAGACTGAGTCAAACAGCTGAAGAAAAGCTATGCTGCAGTGTTGCCCACACAAAAATCCAGGGTATTTTAATCTGAAGTATTTTCCTGTGAATTCCCTTTCCCCTACCAGATTTTTATGGCCATGAGACACAAGGCCAAAGTAGTGTGATAGTTTCTCTCAATCCAAAAAATGTAACCTTTGCCATTTGCACCTTTACATTGGAATAATTGAAAGAAAAAGGGATAGAAGATTGAAACTGATGTTTTTTGAAGTACCAGAAGGGGGCAAAATAAAGGACACGATGTGAATAGCCTGCAAAAACAGAAATTTAAGGAAAACGGAACCACTAACAAACATGTTCACAATTTTTGGAAGATGGAGAGGGTATAATCCTAGATCTTGGGAAAGATGTTTTTTCTCAGCATTTTCTACTCTTATGTAGCTTTATACTTGCACTTTGGAAACTGTTCCAATCTCAAAAAGGAAAAAGAAAACCAAAAAAACCCCAAACCAACCAAACAAACGCAAAACGCAAACCCCACTAAACTCCAGGATGCCTTCTGTAATGCAAAATGAGCCAATAGAGCAGCAACAGCCCAGGCTATGGTAAGCTGATGGCCTTCCTGAGGCGTGGCAGGCTATAATATAAAGAATTCATAGGAAAAGAAATCAGAAGTGCAATCAATTCTACCTTAATTGTTTAAAGATATTCTTTCTTTAAATGTAATGGGCTATTCTTCACTGTGTGATGCAGACTGCTGCAGATTCTCATTTGGAGTACATCTACACTGTCTGACTTCATGTCTTCATGTGACTTCTGTCTTACTTCAGCTGCAGTAACTGCAAATAGGGACTTCACTGTGCAGAGATGAAGTTGTGGGATCAGATTGAATCCCGGAGCAATATTTTCCAACACTTTACATTTTGGGAACCATCAAAAGAGTGAACAGTCAGAGAGAGAAAAGACAGTTATAAAAATGGGATTTGGGTATGAACACCCCCACTTCATACCCCAGCATCCTCTCATTACTATCTGTTATTCTAAGGAGAGCTGTGTGACTTCAAAGTCATCTCAGCACATGCAGTGTACAGGTTTCAGATTAAATGCTGGATGGCAGTTTCAGACAGATTGGAGAATTTACCAATGTGCCAATTTTGCCTTGTCTTCTTCCAAGTTTGGTGTCATTGAGAACAGTTCATGTTAGTTTATGTAAGGCTTTGCAATAGATCACGTTGTGGTTCTCTTCCAAAGTTCCAGCACCTGTCTGGAGTGAGCTACTTCTCCATGTTTGCCTCTTGGATCCACTTATGCCAGCAGAGTTGAAGTTGTCAGCATCTTCATAAAGAGTAGTGACAATGATCTTTCACTCTGCTTTGTAATTTAAATTTGGATGTCTAACTCTCTGCACCCCTAATCGTAGGGGAAAAAATGTTGCTGATATTGCATGTGAGTTATGGCTGCTTTGACTAATAGCCATAATGGCAGAAAGAATCTCAAGTGTGAGATGAGGTGCTCGTGGTGGGAACTCTGCCAACACACCCAACCGAGCGGGAGGTCTGAGCACAGTGTAAAATGGTGTTCCATATGCTCGAGAGGCTTTTGGAATGGGACCAGCCTGCATATGCTGCTCTTGGCAAGCTCTCAGATAGGAAAGGAGATATTGTCTTCACCCTACCTAACGTTCCTCCCACTCATTTGAAATGCTCATTTGCAAATGGAGAGCGTGCAGATCAGAGAATGATAATGGCACAAACCCAATCTTGCTACATCTGGATAGGAGAAAAAAAAATTTAAAAAAAAAAAAATTTAAACCAGAAAAGGTATTGATGTAAGAAATTGCTAAAAAAGAATCTCAGATTTTCTCCTGTTCATGATCTGTGGAGCAGGATAACTTCAGGTTTTGTTCTTATGTGCAGAGCTTTACTAGCCAGCCCATAGAATTTAAATGAATACAGTCTGTTTCTGTTGAAATGAACATCAAAATATGTCCTTTCTAGAGGAAAAAAAAAAAAATTAAAAATCTGTTTTAAAGACGTCATTTATTTATTTATTTATCACAGCTCTCCTGTGAACTGCAGTTATCCTTATGGCATAAGGAACAAAAAGGTCAAGGGAGAGTTCTGTAAATCTGAGTTTCCTTCAGATTTGTTTGGTGTGGAGAATAGTAATCCTTCAGTCTCCCTGCAAACACACTGCCTTACCTTACCTATAGCCATAGTTGTGCTGGAAGAGTGACTCAGTAATAATATCGGGTGTGTATCTATGTGTTTCTGCCATTGGGCCCTGGGCCAGAAGTGCTCAAGGAGGGTGATGCATTGCATGAACTACCTTCAGTAATGCTTAATTATTTTTTTTTTTAACAACTGGAATGAATTTAACAAAGCTGCATATACTCAAAGCAACTAAAAAATTGTTCTTTAACTGTTTTTGTGGAAAAAATAAGCTGTTTGTTTTTCTGTGAAAAATCTTCGCTTGCTTTCTAATTATCTCCTCTTGCTATTGCATTGGAATAGTAATAAAAAAAAGTTGGTGTAATTAAAATGGCTCTGAGAAAGCAGAGAGCTATTTCTGTGACTCTGCTGCAATCAGCAGTGAATCTGGCTTTGAACCATCTCTAGTGCAACTGCTGTCTCTTTGCATTTTTTTTTCTTTTATTCATACCTCTAATATCTAGGAGTTGGAGACACCTTGGGTTCTTGAGATTGGCCTCTTGTTCATAATATGGGAGTGTGTATATGATGTGCATGTGTATGTATAGGCATGCCTACAAAGACATACATAAAGTCCTCCTACTCACCACTGCCCCTTTCCTCTTTATACTTTGCCCTCTTTATACTTTTTTCTTTTCCTCTTTATACTTTGTTTTTCTTCAGAAAAACAAAAATGAAGCCGTGTGGAGCTCTGTAACTCTTCCTTTCCACTCAAAGGAAAAGTCTCCGGACTTCTGGTCCTCCTCCTCCCCACTGCTGAGACTTCCCATTCTGGGAGTGAGACACACAAACATATGTCATATAAAAGTGGTATAAATACCATATGCAAACAGATCCTTCTGTGTTGGTGGCAAGTACAAAAGCCAGCTTCTGGCACCAGAAACCACCCCTCCAGCCTGCTGGAAAATTATAAGGAAGAAAAATTACACCAGGTGAGGGTAGCATCCAGTAAAATGCATCTCAGTCAGTTTTGCATCCTGAGTAGGACTGAGCAACTCCTGTTGAGTCCAGGGGTTTTTAAACCTCCTGAACTATTGGGATATTTGACAGGGTCTGCAAAACCAGTTCAAATCCATGCTATATTTCTCTTCCCCTTTCCCTCAACTGATAAACACTTGTGGTTTCCAAGGATAGATCAATGTAAAAGGAAGCAACAGTAGTTAATGGGAGAGCTCCATTTAACTGGGATGGAAGAGCAAACCAGGAAAAAAAAAAAGGCTGGCAGAAGTTTATGGTCTTATGTATACATGGGATTTATACTGACAAGCAGACTTATCCCTGCTGGCATGAATCCCAGAAACCACAGTGGCTGGCAACTCTGCCCAGAAATGGATTGCACCAATAGTGTGAAATGCCTGTTTGCCCATCTCCTGGGGAGGGCTCAAAACATGATAACTGCTGAGTAACGGGATTTGGCTGAAGAAATTAAAAGTTACGCCCTCCCAAGGGAAGAGGGATGGGGGGTATTTACAGTAGCAGATTCAAGCTGCTGAGTCTTTTGCTTAATTTGATACGTTTTGCCATTCTTCCTTGCTTTTTACAATATGCATCAGCAATTTTCATCCTAACTACTCATTGCTAATCTCTTTTCATACTTTTTTTCCTTTTTTTTTCCCCTAAATCTCTTCCAGGCACCTTAAGGTGTAGCCACTTCTACCTGTGACAAGGGCCCTGCTGGACTTTAGTTTTTTACCCCACAACATCAGCAGGTTTAAAATGGATCATCCTCATTGGGAATGGAAAACTTTACCATGGGAGATTTCAGGGTCCTTTCTTTCAATGTCTAAGTGTATCTATCAGCTGGGCCTGGGTTTACAGCTTCAAATTCCATACTGATTTCTCAGTGTTACTTTTAAATGAAGAGACCATGCACACACACACAAAAAACCCCAAAAACAAAACCCAACAAACAACAAGAACAAATCCAAAAAAGTCCCACCCCTGTACTAGATATTGCAATGCCCTTTTTAGTGATATTAGGAAAAAATCAGAAGTTAAAGTGTGAAAATCATAATTTTAGTAAGAATATTAATGTTAGGTGTGAAATTGTCTTCAGTGAACGTAGTGTTAGCGCTCGTACTCAGAGAGTATCAGTGACCCCCCTGCAGTCCACCAAGTGTTAGATTTACTCCCCTCAGGTGACACACCTCCATCTTGCACTGCTTATCTGTACCTCGGCATTTCACAGACATACAGGTTCAGGAGTAAGAGAAGTGCTGTGGTTCTACCCTGTAGCTGAGGCTCTCTAAACTTGGCAAGACTTGTTTGAAAGATGGGCTAAAAGGCAGCACTAGCATCCCTCTCCTAGCATCCAGGTATGATTTTTCTCAGTCTCTAATGTTGTCATTGTAGAAGTGCAGTAACTAGACTAGTTCAGTCTGGTTCACAGTCAGAGGTGAATTTTATAGTGCCACTGATCCTCTTCCACATGAACTGAGAATTTGGGTTTCTTTATTCTCACCTATCTGCACTCCTGTTACTCTTTGAACTTACCCATTGCTAAGAGAAAAAAAATATTTGTGAGCTGTGTATGCTGAAGTGAAAATAATCTACATGCAGAAAGTTTCTGACAAGTAGATATTCTCAGAAGAGGTAAAAGACTTCTACAAGCCACTTTTTATTCTGTTTTAAGTGATAAAGGAGAATTTAAACCATAGTGAAAGATGCTTACTTCCACAAAATAATTATTTTCCTCACACGTTTTTAGTCAGGCTTGGCTAAAGAAATTACAAAGAGCTCTGTTATTCCTCTAGTATTTCTACCTTGCCATTTTTTAATCCCTGTATCAATATAGGTTTTGATTAATTTTTTTTCCAAACTGATATAAATCCTGATTTATTTTTTTTTCCCACGGTTTTGCTCATTTTATTTAAATGATGTGCAGTATTTGATAACTGCTTTGGTCATATATGCATTTTTTTACCTGAATCGCATGTCTCTGGTCTTCAAATTCCTCATGTCATTGCTAGTTCGATTTGTTTCCAGGGACCACTGTTCGTAAAGTTCCTGCTCTGGTGAATTTTGAAGCAAGCAAAGTAATTCAAATCTAGTGAAGAAATAAACAAAAGGTCAATTTATGTATTTAATATTTTTTCCTATGAGAGAATTTCTGTCTGTGTGGAGATGAATGACAACATCCATGAAAATGTATTTCTGTGAATGATAACTTCCCCAAAAGTAATGATTAGATGATAGCTTTGGTGGGACTGACCTTTTTCTCTTTAGTAATGTAGTCAGGGGATATCTGGAGGAACTTGGCATTCTAGCTGCTGTTCCAAAGCTGATGAGTTTTGTGTAGAGCTGTGAAAATATCAGAGGAAAGAGCTTCCATTTCCCATAGGATTCTTGTCACATTTTCAGATGCTCTTATGCCCTTATTGCTTGAGTCATGTCTTTCAAAAATTGTATTTTCTTAATTTTGTTCTCACTAGTTGCAAATTTGTTCCACCTTGGACCTTGGTGGTTGGAATGAGGTGCAGGTCAGGTTTGCTAATGAACTTGAATTTGAAAACTGAGACTTAAGAGGGAAAATTGCTGTGTAGAGATGAGGTGGGGATTCCTGAATAGTGTCTCTAACCCCAGCGTGGGTATCCAGGAATGCAATCTGACAAACATCTGAGAAACTGGGAGACTTGGGTTGGGGTGGGGCATTCTTTTTCTTCTTCCCTTCTTATGACTTTTCTGCTTGCTAGCTTGGCAGGAACAGTGACATTTCCCCCACAGGACTGTTTTGTTTTGTGTGGCTACAGGTTATGGCACGTCCTAGTTGTTATTGGGAAGTGGATCCTGTAAAATTATTACACACATTTAGCTGTGTGTGCTCCTTTCTTTTCGACCTTAAGTTTTGATGCAATTTGTATTAGAAATGCTTATACTTATGACAGATTAAAAAAGCTGCTGAAATTTTAGGTTTCTCTTTCTGGACCCTGAACTATTTTGCTCCCTGGGTAAGAATCTAGGCTGTTCAAGATACCTACCTTAATAGCAGACTTCCCAGGAGATGTGCTTATTTCTCCTTAAACATATGGATCACTTTGCCTTTGTCAGTATAGGATTACATAATGTCTACTTTCCTAAGCACCTTAGTTCTGATTTTCTATCATGTTATTTATTACACCTGCTGTCACTAAGAAATGCAAGAATAAAATCTTATTGTTAAGCACAATACAAACAACGAGTAGTGGATGGTCCTTGTCCCAGTGACCTTATCTTTGGTGTGTGCTGTGTGGCTTACCCATTGCCAGTGTCACCACTGAAAGGCAATCATGCCTCAGGATAACTTGGAAAGATTACCACCTATATTGATTCTACTAGGCTATACTTTCTTAGGAAAATTACTTTCTTCTATCAGGCTTGGATAGCATATTTGCCAATATTAATTAGCTTTGAGGGGCTTCTTCCCATATTCTACAGGCTACAGACGGGGTAAGATTAAGGAATATTTGTTTCTGTTGCTTCATGAGATTCTGTGTCTAAACTCACTAATTCTTCTGTGGTAGGTTTTCTACATATGATTGCCTCATCAGCATAAATTCTTTTAGGGCTCTGTGAATTGTTCAGTTGTTAAGAATCTGTGTGTGGGTTTGTTTTATTTTTAGCAATAGATACCCTGAGTTGCTCCAGCACTTGGGTAACACTGCCACCCAAATTTACTAAAGGGAACTATGCAGTGGAGGATTGGTCAGGGGCAGTCTATTTGTTACATTTTCAGTGATGAGTCAGGGATACTTTTACAATAAATCTTTTCTACACTCAAATTTCTTTTCTTCTGAATGGTATTTAATTTCATTTTCTGTTCTCTCATGTTCTACTGTATTTCTTTCTGCATCCATATTGTTTTGATTGGTGCTGTCTCTTTTGCTTTTGAAAAGGTATTTTTATTTCTCCTGGAATTATTATTTAGCCCTTTCTGTACCTGAGAGAAAATGGATTGTGCATCTATTCCTATTCATATAAATTGCATTTGGATCCCAGTATGTCCACTGTTTGAAAACTTCTGGAATTTAGAAACCAGTAAGTTTAGTTTGAATGCACTGCATACATAAAACAAAAGGCATATTTAATACCTCCTCTTGCTTTCTTCAAGTCAGTGGCAGATTTACTATTGATCTCAAGAGGAGCAAGAGCAAGAAGTTAAATGCAATAATTTTGTGTGGAAATTATGATGGAATATAGAACAGATGACAGGAGTGCCATGGAATCATTGCTGACCTTAACTTTCCTATGAGGAAATACCACAGAAAAGTCATTGCAAGTCTGAATTAATTGTGGCTTTTGTTGTTTTGTGTGATTTTATTTTTTTTTAATTCTTTTTTTTTCTTTAAAGATCCTTGTGATTAAACCTCATCTATTGGTGCATTATTGCATCTCCTGGCACCACTGAGCTATTATCCTGACAGCTCCCTGCTGACCTCCTAGTAACAGCTGATTGACTTGGCAAAGATTTTTCATTTCAGAAGCATTTGCAATTTCCTGAAATGGCTTCAAAGAATCACATCATCTTATTTCATATTCACGTTTGTTTGCATCAGTTATTTTGGAAGTAGGAGAGGAAGAGATGAAATTGTTATGAAATACATCCAGCTTATCTATATGAAACAAGCAATGTTCTGACCCTGGCACTATTGTCTGTCTACCACCTATATTGAAATAAGATTTCATTGTGCTAGGATATCACAGGTTGCCCAGAATCCCACCCATTTTATTTGTTTTGCTGTGAAGAAGCATGGTTATAGCTCACTTTCTGCCCATTATTGAGAAATAGCCCAGCTGAGATTCAAAAAGATGAAGATGTGAGTGTTTAGGAGACAAATAATTGCAGGCATTACAATGAGCTGTCCACCCACAGGCTCAGCAGATTCTGTGGTGATCAGCTGGAGTATTTCTGGTACACAGTCTGCAGATACTTTGGTTTCATTAGAAACTTATTGAGAAAAGAAATACAGTAAAAGGACTTTTAGGCCCAGCCTGTTATAATCTACAAAGAACCCTAAAATTTCCAAAATCACAACCAATACTTTATGCTTTCTTCATCTTTTTCTAAGGAAGAATTGTATGAGACCATGAAAACAAAGTATTACATGCAGTGGACATAGGCACAGAGGTTTCTGGTTTATTCCAAAGCTGTTTCTAAGTGAGAGCTTCCAAAAAAAAAATCCAAAGCACAAGTAAATATAGGCACGTGGCACTTTATTTTGAAGGGCAAGCTCTGTTCTCCCATGCCCTCCATTGATTCTAATTATTTTTCAAGGTGTGTTTTTGTCCCATATCATGGTTATCTCTCCTGTTCTCCTTTCCCTAAACACTGCCACAAAGATAATCCTGGGAGAATTCAGCTAGCTGGCATACATTGAATGGAAAAAAACAGGAAACAGCATGATTGGGAAAGGACTGGTTTTATGCTCTTTAATGACTCTTAATATTGAAGCACTTTGGGTATGTTTTCTTCTGTTCATCACTCCAGGCAGTGAATTTTTTTCTGATCTACTTACCTTTCTTTGGGTGACAAGTGACCTGTCAGTTTTCAGGTGCATTTTCTAGCTAGATGGAACTGTCATCTGACTAGAATGTCTTGTGTTGGATTTGGCCTTCTGACCTGAATTTCTGAGCTGAAATAATAGGTATGTCATAGCTATGAAATATGGCTAGAATTCCTCATTTTCAGTAGATGTGTTTGCTGCTGATAGGCTGGACTTAAAATGTTTCGTGCTGCAGAAATTCTAGAGGGCTGAGAAGTGTGATCCCTCCTCTTTTTTTGGAATACATCTTGATGAGATATCCCTGTAATTCCAAGCAAAGCAGCTTTCACAGAAAGGTCTTTGGAGTTCAGAGAGATGTCACCTCCTGACTAATCTGTTGCTAATACCCTGTTTGCTCCTGTGGGTGAAGTTTTCTGACTCCAAGTACAGGTATGAATGCCACAGTCTTGGTTTTCATGCATACGGACCTGTACACCTGTTGAGCTTTGGGACCATCAGAGGAAGATGTGTTCTTGCTTAAACTTTGCAAGCTTTCTATAGGGCTCAGTGGCAATCAATATAAATGTCAAAACTGCTACTTTAGCTAATTCCGTATTTGTGCAAGATTCTTTACCATCTGGATTTGCAAAGCAGGCAGTGCCATAAGTGCAGTTGCCATTTTTCATCAGTGTTTTTACTGGCAAGAAATCCTGATATTAAGGAGTGGAAGCCAGATTTATGAAGGTATTTAGGTATCTATTTTTAGACAGTTAGTGAGATTTACAACAGCAGTTCTCCAGCTTACATGGCTAATTCATCTGTGCTCAACTATAAATTGCAGAAAGAACCTGTTTTTATTTTTGAAACTCAACTACCTTAAAAATATGGCCTCATTCAATTCAGTAAGGACTTAAGCAGAAATCTGTTTGGGTAAAGAAACCTGAGAGTTCATTAGTTTATACCCTAACACAATGAAGTCCTTGAGTGTACTATGCTTAGACCTGGACTATGTCATGATATATTCTAGGCACTGTGAAAATACAGATGATGGTAAAATTTTGCCTTCCAGTATTCCAAACAAGAAAGTTATCTATAACTGTAATAATTGCTCTGTATATTATATATAGTTCCTGACAGGATACATAGGAAGTCTGGAGTCAGAGGATTAGTAACAACTGAGTAAGTAACACTGAAATGCTAGCAGTGTTAAAAGGTTTTATGGGCAGGAAAAGAAATGCTGAGTATGTTGGAAACATCTCAATCTTGCATGCTCCAGCCACCTGAGTTCCAAAGGAGTAATAATATCTGTGGCTAATTCTAAATACATTATCAGCACTGTATGTATATGTACAGTGAAGCTCCACCCAAGCAGAAGCACTGTTTCCACTGAGCAGCAGGCCAGAGGGGCTTGGCACCTTCTAAAGGTTTAAGGTGGGTTTTTAGGATGTCTTTCTGTATATGACTGGCAAAAGGGCTGGTGCATGGAGGTAGTAATTTTGCACAAAATAAAATGCACTGATTATTCAGACTTTACGATATCTGGCCAGGATGGAGTGTGAAGAGATGAGGCAAGCCCTGAGAAAAGAGAACTACTGAGGAGCAAAAGCTAGAGCATGGCCACTTTGACAGATCTGGTCTTGAGTCCTTTGAGGTCTCCTGTATCCTGGCAAGTGCTCTAACCACAGTGTCCCTGAATGGAAAAGGAACAGGACCATCTCTTTCCTTGGCTTCCACTCAACATTTTAAAACATGGTGTTTTAAGTGCTACTGTGGGAAGAAGATACAGGGATTAGAATGCCAGTTTGACACCACTGCTTTTCCAAGGTGAGCATTAGCCCTTAGGAATTTTCCTCTTGTGTAAATACCCTCTGGATTCATTGCCCCCAGAGGCCACATGCATCATCTGCCTCAGATCTTTGTATTACACCAGGGTCTAAACCCATGAAAGCACTGGATATTGCCACAGCTGAAGTCTAACCCAGCTCTGTAATGCAAATGGTCCTGCCCTTATATTGTACCATCTCAGAACAACAAATAATGGTCACAGGAAAAGCAAGTCTGGTCTGAAAAAAAAAATGTTGGCCAGTAATTATTTATAGAGAAAGCCCAGCTGAATATTAATTGGAATCAATGACAATTACTGTGCTAGGAAGAAACAAATTAAGATTAAATCAATTAAAGGTAATGCCTTGAAGGAAGGACAGTGATATTTAATTTAAAATGTTTTAAAGGGTATTTCATGCTCTTAAGTATTTATTTCTGTGAAGACATTTTAAACATTTTACATTAAAAATGGGATTGAATTTTCTTCTCAAAGGCAGAGAGCAAAAAGGAGTATTGTCAGGTTTTTATTCCATGAGATTGGTCAGGAATTACCCAGAAACTACTTTGTCTTACATTTCTTTGCAACTTTAAGAAAAACTTAATAGGTTTTGAGATATGCATGCAGGTGGGGGAGTGTCTTAATGACACTGTTTTCAAGTGGATATATATTTATGCTCTGAACACCCTTTTTTCCCCCTTTTTTCCTTAAATTGGCAATCCAAGAAAAACATTTAATCAAAGACCTGTTTGGTTTTTGGGCTTGCTTTATTTTTAGGTTTTCTGTTTTGTGTTCATGAATGATGCCTTTAGATACAGTGTATGCCAAGGTCCCTGTATTTTTCATTTGTTATACTCAGACCTGGAGTTTCTAAATGTAGAGAAATTTCTTTTTGTTGTTGTTGCTTAGCTTCTAGACATGGAAATATAAAATACAAGTAGGCAAAAATAGTTGTCTAATTTTTTTTTTTTAAAAAGGAGGTGGGGTGGATGAGTGAGTAATCTATGAAAAGAGTTTTCTATAGGGTTAGTAATATGTCCTGAAAAAGAACTATGTCCTATTTTTTATATTGGGTATGAGTAGCTCCTGTCTAATTTTTGGCACATGAAAAAAAGAAAAAAAAGTAGGGGAAAAAACCAATTCAAAATGTGTTAACTACTGCCATCCCATGGTCCCTTTGCAGAGATTTTGATGTTACTTGTATAAGACATATTGCATACTTCATACAGTGTCTGTCTACATCCATAATTATAATCCCTTTTCCTGAGCTTTCCATTTGTACAGACTGAAGGAGTAGTTTTATAGCAACAATTTCAAAGGAAATGTTTCCTGAATAGCATGGGGTGCAGTTGCATAGTATTTTGGGTTCTTCCTCTTCTAATGACAAACAGCCCCTGATTCCTTGAGGGACTGAAAAACCAACCTGCCATTCTCTTACACCATAGTTTAAATTTTTCTTACCCACATTTGCACAGCAGCACTTTCTCCAGTCCCTTTGCTGAGGATGAGCAGGTTGTCTGCAGCAATCTGCAGGGGCTGGATGCAAACTGCAGGGGTTGCAGTGGTTTGACATTGCCTGAAAGTCTGATGGGGAGAGAAGCAAGGAAACTCCCAGCAGAGCTTGGTCTGGCTGTGAGACCAGGATTTACAGCAGTTCAGCCTTCACTATGGGTTGAGTAAAGCTGATCAGAGGGCATCTTGTGCTATCCAGGGCTTTGCCAGGTATGGCATTACATGGAGAAAGTTGGGAGCTGCTGTTCTAAGGCACGTGAAGTGCATCTCTGTTCTGCACAGTGAATCAATCAATCTTCAGCAAGCATTTCACAGAAAAACTATAACTGCAGTTACTCCTTGTCTGGAGCTTTGCATATCCTCTGAAGGATGCATATTTTTAATGTGTCAGGCCATTTGCCTGGAGGGTACCAGCAGCCTAAGCTGCTTCATGGCTTCTATTACTTGGTGTTACTGTTTACAATTTTGCAATGTCCTGATATCAGTGTCACACTATAGAGGTTTAGAGTTGCCTTTCTCTTGAGTGCTGTATTTCTGACATTCCTTTACTAGCACCTTCTCTATAGAACCCATCCTCTCCCTGTCTCTTTTTCTCCCCTAAATCCAAAGACTCTTCAGCCACATATCACTGCAGGGCCAAAGGAATGATGTGCATCTTAACAGACAGTTGCTTTGTGTAACGCAGACAAATTGGTGTTTAGGCTATTTGATCAGCTCCAAGATACAGGCTCTGTGGATTACTACTTTATAATTAATTGTTTAGAAATGTGCAGCAACACTCTATTGGTTTGGGCTGCATTCAATAAAATGGTTTTCTGTTTTTGAGGGGGGAGGAAAAAAGCTCATCAGATCTTTTTTTACCTTCCTCATTTTAGATGAGCTTTACAAAGATGCTGCTCATGAATTAGAAGTGCCATGAATAGCATTGGGAAACTGATTCCTGATTCTGTTGTTCTTTGGAGTGCAGTAGAATACCCAAACGAATAAATAAATAAACCTAAAACCCACAAAAAAACCAAACCAAAACCCTAAAACAAACAAACAAAAACCCCAAAACAAAACAAACCCTGGGCTTAAAAAAAGAACACAGGATACTTCTGGAGCTCAGAGCATCTTTTGTTCTGGTGCAATCTGGAAGAACTTCCAGTTTTTCTGTAGTAGTAAAAGATCTTATCTTTTTGTAACATCACATAGTTGGAGGTTTTCCATTTCCCTTAAACTAGATTTTCTGGGATGTAGGTCCCTAAACTTCATTGTTACTGATGAACTAAGCATTGCTTAAGTGCAAACATAGTGTGGTCAGTGTGAAAATTGCAGTCACCTTTCTTGGAATAGGTTCAGCAAAGTGTTCATCAGACTTTCTCAGTAAGCAGTAATTGGGTAACAAAGCATTTCACAAACTAATCTGTCATAAAACTCTTGTATCACTATAAATATTTGAGATTTCTTCACTTCTTTGGTTCAATATTTGCAATAGATTTGAATGGGATTTGCATTTACTGTGTACAAGAGAAGTGATGCACAAGCTTCCAGAGAAGAATTCTTTGTAGCTCCAACTCAAACTAGACCAGCTGGGCAGATAAATCTTCATGTAAAAAATACATTGCATCTAATAGAATATTTAAAAGAAATGAACAAAACAGATATGCTTCCCTTTGAGTTTCCCCTAAAAATGCTGAATTTAGTATAATTAGTTTTGTTCTCTACAGAAACTGTCATTTAGTGTTAACACTATTAAACAAGTGAAATACAAATTAAAAGTGACATTTATATGATCATAATCACTCCTTCCTGGCTGCCAGGAATATTTTTCCAGAGAGGAACCTGCATTTTTGCAGATGGCATGAAAAAAAATGAAGCTTGCAGAACGCACCATTATTCCTGCGAGACCGTCAGTTCATTAGTTGAAGCAGCCAAGTCTTGACGAGCTGCTACTGATCAGCAAATGGGGAATGAGCAGGAGTATAAATTCCCAGCAAACCAAATCATTAACATTTGCTGCTTGCATCCTGGAAACACAGTAAATCAAAAGTGTCATGATATATCAAGACAAAATATCATTAGTAATTGGGATTAATATGCTGCTGTGGGATTGCCGACCTTTGCTGAAGGGGGAAAAAAAAAAAACACTAAACCCAACCAAAAACCTGCTCATTAACTCCAGTTATTTAGATTCTTTTTTTCTTCTTCTTTGAGCATCTAATGTAGCAAGACTTAAGGATATAGGCTTTTCTAAAAAGTACCATTCTTGTTTCATTTTCCTGTTTTGATGGACAAATATGGTATATTTAAGAAATAGCCTTCTTGTGGATGTGTGTGTGGGGAGGAAGTATTAGATAACAAAGATGAAATTTTGAATAACTTTAAGTAATGTTAGACTGACTTTTTTTCAGTTGTGCAATAAAGCTCATTGCCAGCTTCACTAAGTACTTGTTAATTTTTACCAAAATGTTTGTTGATACTCTGAGAAGTTTCTAATGTGCACTCCTCTCAAAGCCTGCTGTACCAGCTGCCAGCCAGCCTCCTGCCTGGCTTCAGACTGGAGCAGTCAGTGCCATGGAGATGTCAGTGGGAAGCTGAAGCCCATCACAGCCTTCAGCCTGGAGGAAAGCTCATTGACAGGCACAGCCCTTATCCTCTGCATGCCTGCTGGGGAAACATCAGCATAGAACAGGCTCACCAAAAGGCCAATATACTGGTTTAAGATATTGGGTGTTACTGTTGGGGGTTACTTTAACTCCTTTATACTCACACAAGGCTTCAGGGCATCAGACACAAATTGAGTCTTGAAGGGGAAAGATGGGATTAGACCAGGCTGATAGAAGTTGTGGAAGCATGATGCTTTTCTGAAAATGTAGCTCATGTGGCTGACTGAGTCAGGGATGGTAATTATGTGTGGAAAAGGTGTTAGGCTGCCTGGTATATGTGTATTGCATAGGAGTGTAGTTTGGGCCAAAACCTGGCCCAATTCACTTTCCCTGCCTCATTTTGCATGCTCCACCCCTGTTTATGGTAAGGAAGCAGGAGTAGAAGTGTGGTGGGAAGCAGAAGAGGATTCTTGAGAATGGCTATTCCCTGACTCATCTATTACCACTACTACATTTCAGATCCATTTTCTTCCAGTTACCATCTCTATTCTGGGATGCAAGTGCATACTGGTGGCTCATGTTGAGCTTCTCAATCAACTAACACCCCTAAGACCTTTTCCTCAGGTCTGTTTTCAATCAATTTCCTATCCAACCTGTAATTGTGCTCAGGACTGCCCTGACCCAGGTGCAGGACCTTGCACTTGGCCAACCCTTCCCTTCTGGTGAGCTGCTCTTGAGATCTTCCTTAATATGTCCCTAAGCAATCACCAAATTGTAGTTGAGCATTTACTTATCCAGTCACATTTATGCATCTTCTTCATTCGCTTCTGATGCTTGCCCCTTTGTAATGATTTCTTGACTCTGCTACACAGACTAAATCATTGTCTCCATAAATACAGGAAAATGTGAAGTTACTATAGAGCTCCATAACTGTAATGGGAGTAGGGAATAGTAAAGTTCTTAACATATTTCTCATGTGATTTGGGTTTCTAATTTTGTAACCCACCCTTCCCTTTTACTGTTTCATCAACTATAGTAATATAAAAGGCTTTTTCCACTTCCTTCCATTTCCTTTCATCTGTGGTCATTACCTTGTGTTTCTGTCTAAGAAAAAAGCTATTTTTTCCTGTTATAAACAATGCTGTCCTTCTCCATTTTTAATGGTTTTTTTGTTTTTTTATAAATGAGGGAAGAAGGTGCATTGTATGCAGAGATCAAAGAGGCACACAACAGACCGGTATCTCGGTTATTGCATTGCTGTGAGACAATATAATAGTTCTTGTAACATTGACTGTAATAATCCAAACATTCACACTGGCACTAAAAAGGAAAAGGACAATGGTCTATAAATAATTAAGAGAAAAAAAATCATTTGTTATCTGTTCAATGCTCAGAGATAAGCTCTCATTTCAGCTTGAGAAATGTTACAGCCAAAATTGATAGGCCAAGGTCAGTCTGAGTTTTTCACAGAGCTCTCCTTGGAATAACATTCTCTTGTTCAGAGAAAGGGACTAAGCAGAGCTTTGGTGTAAGGCTAATGCTATAAGCACTGGGGCTTCTCTTAGGTAATGTCTGTGTAGGACCTGAGTTACAATTCTTTAGATCTGTCTTGTATTCTCACTTAGGTACATTCACTGTGGTGAAATGCCAGGATGGAGAAGAGTTCTCCTGGGGCAGAAGTTGGATTGAGCCAGTACCACAGGAATTATAGTTTTCTGCAAGCTGTATAGGGGGGAATGTTGGCTAGAAATGGAAAGATAGCTATGAGAAATACAAGAAGGTACTGTGAGAATTTGAGGCTGCTTATAGCACTGAGCTCCTATTTTGCTGTGCCTTCAAGGGATGCAAAAGATTTTGAACTGATGTGGGGGCTTTTTCAAGAATTCTCAACTTGAAGAAGGCCATGCTTATGAGAGTGACACAGTCAGGAGAAAAGTTTATCAGGAAAATAGAATTCCACAAATTAAGCAGTGTGGCAGGGAAAAAGCAACCTTCTCTGGTATTTATTGCATATTTGACTGCAGTGTAAATTACATGTTGGACATAATGTGTGTTTGGATGACATTGCTGTTCACAGAGGACAGAGAGCTTATCAAAATAAAAGACAAATATTAAATCCTGTGCTTCTATCAATGACTAAATGAAAACAAAACAAATCCCCTCATCAGGAGGTGCTGCATTACACTTACGGCCCAGATCCTGTGGTTCGTCTGTTTAATGTGTGTATAGGATGGCTTCAGATGCATGATAAACTACCAGCTTGCCTACTGAGCTCAAGTTGACTTCATTAACACCATCATTAAATGTATATACGTGGTATTCCATGAATTTAAAAGAAAGCAGCTGCTTTAATTAGTGCAACTCAGCTTTAAGTTCCCAGTATCAAGTGTCAGATTCGGTCACCTGAGGTATAACAATGGATCAAGAATGGTAAAATGGTTTACTTGAGATGCACAGTCAAACTCTCCAGTGTAAACCTATTGTGCTTTTGAGTTTGCATTCACTGACATCTATGGATTAGAAAGACTGCTTCTGAAGTCACCTCAATTACAGTTTAACTGAGCTGATAGTCCTTCATATATCAGACAGGTTGTTAAGGTGGATGATTTATACCATCTTCCATTTTTTTTCTCTGGATCACTTAAAATATATATACACACAAATATACATATGTATAAATTCATATTATTATGATGAAGTAGGCTATTTAAAATTCTTTTCTGTCATGGACATTGTTCTTCCTTTCACCCAATCACAGCTATTGACACAAATAATTACTTTTTCAACTGATTTCTGCCATATCAAACAATAGCATATGACAGCTGAAAACTGCTCTGGGCTGGATAAGGTTCTGGCATAAAAAAGCCTTATCTGTCTGCTCTCACTATGCCATACCTCAGCTTTCAGAAGCTTATGCTGAAAAAGGAATGTGTCAGTTTCTAAAGTAGTCGCCTTGCCTGCTTGAATAGTTTGTCATATTGCTCCTACTAAGTGAAGACTCTTGTTTGCAAAGTAGTTCTGCTTGGATTCCTTCAGCCTGTGTACTACTTGCTTATTCTGGTCTTCGGGCTGTGCATTTGCATTATCTTCCCCGTTGACCTTACTGGCCTCTTGCAACTACCATTTTATCCTCAGGCTTGGTTTTTTAAGTCAGTCATAAATTAAGAACTTACCAAAATTTGATTCTTCACATGTTGGTGTGATGCATCTTTCTCTTTTAACTTAAACCAGTTTTTGTTATATTGCCTATGACCCTTTTTGTAAATTGTATTCAAAAGAAAGATTCTTCTGGCAAAGATTTTGCACCTCCAGCTGTCACCTCAAATACTGTGGAGTGCGAACATACACATAAACAATTTGTGAATTATTGTAGGGGTATATCTTCTATCCCTACAGTCCTAGCAGATAAGCACCAGAAAAAGGTTCCTCTACTGAAACTTTCCCAAAGTTCCCCATGGTGGCATAGTCCCTCTTAGAAAAAAAACTATTTTTTTCTCTTTATTTACAGAAAAAATCTTCTGAGGATGACATTAGGGGTAAAATGAGTGTCTGAGTCTCAGTTGTTCAAATGCTTGTACATTAATAATTTTTAATGTATTTCAATAACACTGAAGACTTTTTCTGAATACAAGATTGCATTGTTGCACTCAGAAGCCTCATCCAGAAAGTGCTGACAGTAAATGCCTACTAAAAAACACACGTCCTGAGTATTTGTCAGAGTAGGCTCCTACACCCCAGAGTTCACTGGTAAATTGATTTTTGCAAATTCTCAGCCAAACAAATGGGTTGAGCTGTCTCAAGCAGGTCTTCCTTTGTCTTCTTTTTATGACATACTATATAAACACATGTACCAGTACAGTTACGTACACATACATATGTGTCCATACAGATATAAATGCATTTATACATGGTACCTGTTGGTATCTAGGGCAGTTGGGTTTTTTATTTGCAATGTATCTTTACAGTCTAAAGGACACTTCATTGAAGTAGCTGAAACTCATTTGAAACCTTGATTTCCTCTTTTGAAAATACAAAGTTGTCATTCATTTTTCAATTGCTTTAGGTCAAAACTACAACAAAAGAAAAGGGCCAGTGTTAACAAGAGGGAATGTGCTACAGAACAAGTAATTTTTTTTCAGTGTCTTGTCTCAATGCTTTTAACAGAGCTATTGTTTCAAGCACAAAGCATGGCCAGGAAAATGCGAGAGATCTGATTGTATGTTTTAGGTAGTGCTTCTGCAGCTGGATCCCAATTGGAGCATTTAAACATTATGATCACAAATAAAAATACTCATTTTCTGTAAAGTAATGAGAGGTAATTTTTTTATTGTTAACTACTTAAGGAGGGAGTGAGCTTACATGCTGGCCTTTAAAGCAAACTTCTAAAATTTTGGCACTAGTTTGCAAAGATTTTTAGACGTATGCACCAAATTCATCAAAGTATTTTATGCACACACACACACACTCTGCTTTCCTATTCAGTGAAGAACTCTTGTACATTAAGTGAAATATATGCTGAAATAATGATTTGCTTTTTTGTCAGCTTTAGGAAAACACAGTGGGGAAAGAGGAGGACAGTATGAAAGGAGTTTTGGGGGTTTTTTTTGTTTGTTGGTTTAGGGGGTATGTGTGTGTGTGTGTGTGTGTGTGTGTTAGTTTAGCTTGATAACCAAGGTAATTAATTCCAAGCCTACAAGTAGTGAGTTTAGATCTAAGTCTTTTTTGGAAAAATCAAATTGCAGTTTAGTATAAACAAATAAAAGCATTGCAGGTCCAAATTTCCCGACTGAGAAGGAGCTGGTTGAAGGGCTGAATTTCCTTTGCTGATGTTTAGTCTATAACATATTAGACTTGTCTGCATTTTCAAACATTTGTCTGGAATTTATATTCACAAATTGTGGTGCAGAAGAACTCTTCCAGCAAGTTTACATTACGTTCAGTGGTAACCATATGGCTAAGCCTTATATACTTAGGTGCAAGTTTGCATGTTTTTCAACCTATCTGAAGACGTGATATTTCTAATTACTTGTTCAGTGTAATACTGTCAGGTAATTCTGCTACTAAGAGAATATGTACCACTCTTTCTAAAGGGAAAAGATCAGGTATGGCATGTGATTTTTTAGGACTTGCTGGTACTTTTACTCTGGGCCCTCCATCACACCACGTGCTGTGTTTAATAGTGCGCATCAGTAGATTCTTATCCCTTGGAAACTGAGGAGTCACTCCCAGCTCAGTGAAACCTGGAAGTTTTACATCTATTTGAGCTGAATTTCATTCTAACAGGAGACGCAACCACGTGTCTGTGGTTGCTGGAGGACATGAAAGTCTTTACAGTGAATGTACATTTTGAAATATGTCAGCTACTTGAAATACCTTATGTATGATTTAAAACTTTTACTTCCATGATTCAATCACTGTAAAATTTGCCCATAACATTAGTATGCATTCATGTCTAATGCCTTGTCATTTAGTTCATTGTTGTCTCTGGTATCTCTTAGTAAAAATCAGGAGCTCTGAGTGTAGATGGAAAAGTTCATTGTGGAGTAGCAGTACATTAATATTATCTCCAAGAAAAGAAAATTTATTAGCATTGCCAATAACATGTCTTTTTCAGAAAGTACACTGTAGTCCCATTCTTTCATCTATTATGTCCTTACCTCACATACTAAGAACTCATATTATTGTTACGGCCTTCAAATGGGTCATAACATCTTAAACTATAGAAAATAGCAAATGACAATTTTCTCCATGTTTTGAGACATATTCAAATTACATTTCTGCCAACTATTGAGTATTCAAGGGACAAATTGCTTTTGCAAATATATTCAATGCTGGATAATGTAAACAAGAATGTATCTCTTCTGCTCTCCTGGATGTGTTTGGTTATTCTGTCAAACACACAAGCATGCATTTTAAAGAGGGCTGAACCAACAGAATAATGACATACTTTGACCACAATATTTATGAACATTCATCAAAGTTTGGCTCGTGTTAGCTACCCAGAATCAATATGATTTTCCAAGTTTTGAAATTCAAGTTAATTTCTCAAGTGCTCAAGTTGCTTCACAGAAGTGGAATATTGTAAGTTATTGGTACTAGCTGAGTAACTCTTTATAGACGAGCTTGTAGGTAAGAGAAGACCATTACCAAGCAGCTAACAAATATTCCCACACCCACCACCAGATGCTCTCTGGGAAGAAAGCAGCTCCCAGTTCTTCCATAGTGAAGGCAAGGTGTTTGTAGAAAAAGTAAGAGTATCCAGGAGGAGAGAACTAGAGAATTATCACATTTTTCTGCAGAAAGAAGACATAAAAGAAAAAGCTTTAAGTTAGTTCTCATTTCCCAGTGTCAGTGCCATTAATGCAGAGATGGCTGTTCTTTGGGTGTAGAGAAGAGAAATCATAGATCATTGATAACATACATTTACTTTTGTTAGAAGGGGGTTTTGTTTGTTGTTTGGGGTTTTTTGTGCCCTGGTGTGCTTTTCATTGACTTTGTTAATTTTTCATTGTTGCTGTATGTGTAGCTCTGTTGCACCAAGAGGGATAATTTTCTACTTTGATTTCTGAGCAAATGAGAATGGAGAATGACACTGCTGATCAGTAAATGATCCTTTAATGTGGCAACTCTACCAGGCAACACATAACCCACTCAGAACGGTTATCATCAGTGGCCTCACAGTAAATAATTGGAGAACTCTGAACATTTTAGATCTATGTTGCTATGAATTTAAAACTTCTATTTGCTCCTGTAATTCCCTGAGCTCAGATTTTCTCTGCAACTAACATAATATAAGGTCTGTTGATTGGCTAAGGTGGAGTTAATTGGAAGTAATTATAAATAGACAATTTGCAAACGATGAAAGAGAAAATCACAGTGAAAAATTAAGCCTCCGTGGTACAATTCAGGGAGTCTTATGGCTGGAGAAAAGAAACTGTAATGCAAACATCATTGCTCAGCTAGGATGTTCCTCACATTATTATTATTATTTGAAAAATAAATACAAATACATCATTTTCTACTGAGCAGGAGGTCCATTAAATCTCCCTTCCTAGATTTGTCCTAAATGGGATACCATGCCCTGCACTCAAAGCTACCACTGTAAAAACACAGATCTTAAGGAAAAAAACTACTACTTTCAATGTGATTGCATTAATATCACCCAGGGCTCCTGTCTTTATTTATTTAACGTAACTTTTTGGAATTGCTTCTTCAAATGGTAGAGTATTTTTGGATTAGGAAAGATGATAAGCACTTATCTCAAAGTGCAAGTGGGCTCTTGGCTGTTCTTGGAAGGGCATTTATCCATTATAGGACTGGACAATTCAGAGGAAACAAAGTAGAATGAAATATTTATAGGCACAGCTTGAGAGAGAGTCGGTGGTTACAGTGCTACACTGGAAAACAGTGAATGTGAGTTTGCCATGAAGCCAGGAAGAGACCTTTTGCAGATTGCAGCACCATTTCAGGTTGAGATGAGGCAGAAGAAATGAGCTTTCATTTTTAAGCTCTTCATTAATGAGATTTCCTCATTCTGTTGCTATGATATTGGGATAAGCACAGTTTGGATTTCTCTGGAATCTTTGGAAAGTGCATAAAGTAAATAATACTACTGGAGAGGATGAGAGGTGACAACTTATGTCATTTCTAGTTGTTTACTAAGTTCCAGACAGAGAAAATAAAAATAAATGTAATTGTATGGGGCAAGTAATCCAATGGCATAAAAGTCCATCTAGACTCCAACTCTTGCTACAGAAAACAATTCATCATGTATATACTTACTTACTCTACACAGCATTTTAAAACAGTTTTCTACCCACTCAGCTTTCCTGTTTATATTGACTATCAAAACATTATCATGAATCTTAATTACATAAGACTTGCATGAAATCTCATGGGCACTTGTCCTACTTCTTCATCAAATGTGGTCATAAATAGAGAGGAATTTTATTAACGGTAAGAAGCTACCCATATGTCTACAGCACTGTATAGTGTCATCCTCTTCCTGCAACAAGAACATCTTCAAACTTTATCCATTAGCTTTGATAACACACAGATCCCAAAGCATTGGCTTACTTCCATGGCTGTTCCCAGAAACATGGCTTCTAAAAGAACCAGCATTCTACAAAAAATAACATAAAAATCTATGAGCATCCTTTCTACTTGTAGTCTGTCAGTCTGACCTTAAAGAAAACAACTTTATATTCAGAAGAGGATATCACTGAGGAATCCCTCAGTGGATTCTGCATACCTGAAACTGATAGAGAACAAACCCCAATGTGTTTTGCAGGCTATAAGGGAGGTTTTTCCAAGTATATTTGGCTTCTATCAGCAATGAGCACAAGGACACAGGTATTCTGTAGGTGAGATCAGATCTCTTAATTGTAACTGCAGAGTACTAATGGAGAACTTCAGGCAGATGCTGTGAGTTCCCCTGACACTATTTATAGATTTCAACAACTGAGAGCAAGCTTTGCATCTCCCTTACTTTTGTGAAAAGTATCCCTGTTCTGTGGCCTCATTATCTTCCTCCTGCTCTCCTCATATGCAAACAAATAAGAGCTCCTGAGAGAAGGAATTTCAAACTTTATAGACCCTAATCAAAACCACACTAAGTCAGTCAGTAAGGTGTATGTATAATTTCAGAATTTTATTTCTTTTCATCTCTCTTCATTCTTGCAGCCAGTGGGAGGATATGTATCGTCCTTGTGTCAACTGTTCATTTAAAGGCAAAGATCCAAACAATGCACTTGTGAATATTTTGAAAAAGTTTTGTATAGCAGAGTTTCTAAAAAATTGATCGTCCAAGTAAATTGCACAGTATAAGGAAATAATATCATTCCTGGAGTGCACCAAGGCTGGTTTTCAAAAATGCAATTAAAGATAGAGCACAGGATATACCTAGATGTTCTTGGCCCTTTTAACATGGGAAATATCACCAAACAAAACTGTCAAAAAATACACAGCTCATTTCTAATTTAAAGTCAGATTCTCATCAGGGTTTGTGAAGGTATTTTTATAAGTAAAAATAGCTGAAGGAATCTCTTACAGATGCTAATTTCATCAATATATTTACCATCTTTTCCTATTTATGGAATAACTTCTGGATTATTTCATTCCTGCTGATAGGATTTAGTATTGTGTTTCATCACTTGATTGAGGTTTACCATGCTGAACCTTCACATAAAAAATACACTGGAGCCACTGGCACAGTATCCAAACATGGAAGAAATAAATTGAAATTAAAAAAAAAAAATTAACAAAAAAACCCCACAAACAAACAAACACACACAAAAAATAACAACAACCAACCAACCAAAGTGCTGATTCAGTCATTTAGGGCTAAGGGAGGTGATTCTCCCCCTTTACTCAGCTCTTGTGAGACCCTAACTGGAGTACTGTGTCCAGTTCTTGGGCCACCAACACAAGAAGGACATGGAGCTCTTGAAGCAGCTCCAGGAGGGTCACCAAGATCATCAGAGGTCTGGAACACCTCTCCTATAAAGAGAGAGAGAGAGAGCTGGGGTTGCTCAGCCTGGAGAAGAGAAGGCTCCAGGGAGAGCTCCTAGCAGCCTTCCAGTACCTGAAGGGGGGGGTACAAGAAATCTGGAAGGGACTTTTTATAAGAGTGCATAGTGATAGGAGGAGGGGTAATGGCTTTAAACTGGAAGAGGGTAGATTTAGATTAGAAATTAGGAAGAAATTATTTAGTGTGAGGGCGGTGAGACAGTGGCATAGGCTGCCCAGAGAATCTATGGATGTCCCCTCCCTGGAAGTGTTCAAGGTCAGTTTAGATGGGGCTTTGGGCAACCAGGTCTAGTGGAAGGTGTCCCTGCCCATTCAGGGAGGTTGGAACTAGATTTTTAAGGTCCCTTCCAATCCAAACCATTCTACAATTACTGCAGCACACTAGAAAAGGGTAATTTAACTGTAGTATAATTGGAAAGAAAATGCCATACAGTGCCAAACTGCACAAAATCAATCAATAGATGGATGTCTTTTTTGTTTGTTTGTTCCCCATAAGCTTCTGCCCAAGAAGAATTTAAGTATTTGAGCATTTTACACAATACAAGAGTAAACTAAAATGAAAACTAGAGTAAACCAGAATATTTCCCTAGAATGGCAAAATATACCACAATGCAGCAATTCTAAGTTTCATCAAACTCTGTAACAAACAGGTTAAAATCCATAGTGTTGAGCAAGACACCTGGCTGCTTTTGGCATTAGTTTTCTTCATCACAGTTTACATATTTCAAGATAGAACCATTATTGTTATGAGAACTAAATGAGGACTTTGACAATAGCTCACTTTTGGGGAACTATGTAGTGATGTACATTAAGGGATGAGAAAAGGCATTTTATAACATCTAGAGGATGTGAGTTTAAAACATCAATCTGCAAATAAAGCCATCTAATAGCAAGTAAAATGAGAAAGGTGATAAGAGTGTCATGATTCATGGCATGAGCCAACTGCATTATGAATGATCAATGAACATTATCATCAGAACAATGTCATATTCCTACAATTATGGTGCATCGTAAATGTAAATATAATTGCTTCCCATGTAATGAAATACAAAAGCCACATTTTAAATAATAATGTTAAGGTTGTGGTCCAAACGGGCAGAACCTCGAACAGTCAGCCAAGCTGACCCCATCTCATTCTTAACCTTTTCACTGCTGTCAGGACAGATGAGGTTGGAGAAAGTGTGTTTGTGAAAACACATCAGGATTTGCTGGTGATATTGGAAATGTGTGTTTGTTCTCAGTATATGGGAGGCCAAAGCAAATAGATACAATTTCTTTTCCTCTGTTTTGAGGTCATCTTATTGATTTTGCAGTCACTTCTGTGTAGCTAAGAGAAGAGGTGAGCCAAGTTATAATACAGTTGATTATATGGGCTAAAAAAAGGGGCTGCAAGAACTGAAGTGCAGCAACAGCACTGTGCTAACAGCAAGAAAAATGGTAGCAGACACCAAAAACTGCCGTGTACACTCAATGAGTTTTTAATTCTTCATTCAAATGCAGATGTCATTCTCCTAGAAGTGGATAAAGAGATGCTTCATTTGTTAGTCTGTCACTTACACAAAGTGTGCAGAGGTACACAGGAGTCTACAGTTCATAAGTCATTCTGTGCTCCCACCTTGCTCCAGTGGGGAGGCAGTAAGGCCTGCAGTTTTCATGCCACTTCTTTCAAATGCTATTGTACATGTTTCTAATGTTACCCAGTGTAAATAAACAACCCAGAAAGGAAATTAAATCATCTGTGCAGAGACCAGGTGTATTGCATTCCTTTTGTTTAAGGAGCATAAAGGAGTAAGGAAAAAAATGCAGATGAAATCTTTGCCCTCAGTGTAATCAACAGCAAAGCTGATTTTAAGGGGATCAGGAATTAATCTCAACAGTCATTCCTGAATGGTACTCTTGTGTTGGACTTGCAGTGTAACTTTGCAAATGCTGGTTCTGTGGTTCTTTGCATTCTTTATGTCATTGTGCAGTCCATACCTGCTGTTCTACAAACATTTCCTTTTTGGGTCAAATAGTTCTACTTCCTTAGTAGTATTAATCCCCAGTGAGTTTACAGAATATTATTTCCTTATGTTTCTGATTTGCTGGGTTTTGGTTGAGCCCATGTAGGCTTATCTGAGCTAGCTCTAGAACCAGAAGCAGGAGTTTCAGGAGCCTGAAGCCCCAGGTTATTACAGTTCTGCTGTTTTCAGTGCCCAGACTAGCACAGTGCTGTGATGTGACAGGTAATGTGGTTAACATGGATGATTCCATGATTGATCAGAGTACAACCTCGTGAAACTGTGTGGTATAGACATTATTTATGTCATATTCTCATTAAAATACACAACATCTGCAGGGGTATTTTGGGCATTCAGGAACAGGCTGTCAGCCAGGAGACTCACAGTCAACAGTCCTGATCCTGAGTGAAACTAAACAGTTTCTGTCATTGTACTGGTTGATGTTTGCAGGAACCCAGGAGGGTGCAGTTTTTTTAGCCCAGTAAAGCACACTGATGCCTAGGAAGTCTGGAACATTAGGAATAAAAGCAAAAATAGCCAAGAAAATTACGCACCCAAAAATAGCCAAGGAAATTGTGCACCAATTAACTCAATTTTCTTTAGATATTTGAAAGAGACTTTTCAGAGTGCAATTTTGTAAAAAGTAATTTATAATATTAGTAAGGGAAATTGTAGCAGAAAGAATAATTGTAGTAGAATTATGTTCAACTTTGCAGAAGTTATATGAGTAAATGAAACAAAAGTTCCTCATTCATACATAATATGTGTCACAGTCACTGTTGATCTTTTTCATTCCTGCTTGGTAGCAGATAGATACGTTTGTGTTCACACTGCTTTTGATTACTTCTGTTGTACAGTGGCTGAGCTGTAGGCCCCAGTCAGGCAATATCTGCATTTTTAAAAAATCTGTTAACCCCCTTTTCTTTCTATCAGTCTTGCCTTCAAAGATGAAAACATAGTTATAAAAAGTAGAAGTTAGGGAAGATAGAATTCAATCAATCCAGTAATTCACAGGAGCAATAAAAAATTTTTGTGGGTTTTTTTTTCTCTTTTTTTTTTTTTTTTTTTTTTTTTTTTTTTTTCCATCTCTGATACATACTTTTCACTTAACAAATATTTTTGCCTGAAAACTTTCTTATCTTTAAGAAATGAGAGGTGGAGGCTGCTCCCCTTCTCATCTGCTAATTTTCAGTGGCCCTTGGGCGTGAGTTTTGTGCAGTTCCCTGGACTCATAAGGAAATGTCAACTTCCCATGAAACCAAAAGACAAAGAAAGACTGAGCTTACAGTTGTGCTTTGTCAATGTAAGCTTTACGATCTGTGCTTCTGCTACTTGTGACTTTGTAGCTTGGCACCAAAGTTCCATATTTCTATGGCTTTGGAAACTTATCTGAAACCTACTTGGAAGAGCTGTAGGCATCTCACTGTACCAAATTCCTCTTAGAAACTGACAGGTCACCTACCTTTTGCCTCAAATTTCACGCCATGCCATTCATACCATGTGGGATTGATCCTTGCTACATACATATACCTAGAAAGAGTGTATGACTGTACTCTTCCAACCCAAACCATCCTATGATTCTAAGTTGCTTCTGCAGATGTGCTGAATAAGTACAAGTTTGACCCCAAAATTTAATATCCCTTTTCACAACTTCAGAGCAGTGCATCTAACGTGTTTTCCATCTTCTCACCTACTCTGGAGAAACATACATGACTGATAAGTTTGTGGGATGTTTTTTCTTTTGTGTGTGTTCTACTTTCCAGTATATCCCTATCACTATGGAAAAGTCACTGCAGGAAGCTTTGCACTGTGTATAAACTGCAAAACTGGTCTATACAGAAAAAAGTTTGTGTAAGTGCACAGAGGCAGATATTTGCCACTGACTTCACAAAGCTTGAACTTTTTTGTGGGTATGGTTTCTCTTGGTGTGTTTGTTTGTAGTTTGGTTATGTTGGTTTTGACTTCATTTTTTTGGTTTTTTGTTTGGCTGGAGGTGCAGGAGTTCAGCAAGGTGAGCCCATCATGCCCTGGGAACAGAAAACCAATTTCAAACTGTGTACCTTGAAGGAGGACCATATTTATTCTTCTTCAGGAAAATGCACATTTTTCTCCTATCACGCACCATCCCTATGCTGCTTTGCTGCTCTTCTTGCTTCATCAGGATGACTGGGCTAGCCTGAAAAGAGAAAATAAGTTAGTTATCTGTGGGGCTGGAGAATCCCAAACACCAAAGTCCTGTAGGAAGAAGTATATGTGAGGTACCGTATGGGCTACCTATTAGTTTGCTTTTCATGCATAGTTTCTTGCAATGCTTCTCTCTCTTTTTCTCTTCTTTTTTTTTTTTTTTTTTTTTAATTTTTTTTTTTATTTTTTGACATAGTCCTTGTTTCTCAAATGCTTTCTTCACACCTTTTGAAAAGTCTTGGGACATTATTTATCAGCTGTTCCAGAACTGAAGGGAAAAAAGGTTTTGATGTCCATTGGGCTGATATATGGAAGTACCTGAAAAAGACAGAAAGGCTGTTTCTCAGTGTTAAATACTAAGAAGAAAAAATGTTTTGAACTATTTTAAGTTCCCTATAACAGAAGTGGGGCTCTACCTCCACAAGAACCTGTGATTCAGATAATAAATCTGTAGTAGCGCTTTATAAATCATTCACAAAATATGCACCATGTTTCATTCCTTTCCTTATGGAGAGTATTATGAGAGAATATGAAATAAATGCATTTTTAATAGGGTTTGATAGCAGGAGCATTGTCTCTCCAGGAGAGACCAGAGTACTAAAATAAACCTCTGCTTTCCCATGTGTTAATTAAACTGGCCTGCCTCTTTTGTCTCTACTTCCTTCCACCTGCTACACTGATAATTGGCTGCTGGGATTTGAAAATGAAGTTGGAAGCTAGTGAATATTGTGAGGGATAGAAAAAACTCATGTGTTCATGCATATTGAAGTGAAAGGGGGAGAGAAAGAGGGATGCCCCCTTCATAAATTTTTGTATAGTCTCTTAGGATTTTTTTTTTTTCCTCTTCGTCACTATTCCAAACCATGAGATAGGCTGTACTCCTGCTGTTCTGGCTTTGCTGGAATGCAGAATTTTCACAAAGGTGGATTTTTCAGCCTAGAGAGATCTGTGTGACTTTAGGTAAATCTGACCTAAAAGTATTTAAAATATACTTATCTAACTCAGCCTATGAATCTCTCCAGCTTTTACCTATTGCTACCCAACCTCTGTGCTATGAGCCACTACACAGATTCAATCTCCTGCTTCATTTGCCTTTGGCAATCAGTACCCTAAGGTCATAGTTTTGTGGGCATTCTTGGGTTATCTAAATGTGAATTGTATGTGTACAGAAATCCACAGATGTGAATTGTATGTGTATCCTCTATGAAGGATTTACAGGGTGAGGCAACATTTATGAACTTGGAGTAGAATTAAGCTGACCCAGTCACCTCACATTGTGGCAATGGCAACTGCTGCTAGACCCCTTCCCTTCAGGAGCAAGAACTCATTCCTGGCTCAGACTAAAAGGCTGAATTGAAGACTGCAATAGTAAAAACTTACCTTCAGGATGCCATCCAACACCCTCACTCCTTAGGAAAAAGCCAGTATTTTATATGGTTATCTTGAATTTGTCTCAGAAGCTTTGCAGAATCTGAATCATCTAAGCTCTTCCTAATTCTGAATATATTGGTTGGTAAAGCAAAGTAAATCTAAGAAGGAAGTAAGTAATGTAAGTAAAGTAAATTTAAAAAAATTCTAGTTTTCTAGTGCAACAATTTCTTTGCCTGACAGAGAAATCTACCTTTGTTTTGGCACTAATGAATTCTAAAACAAGTTATAAGAAACAGGTAAAAGACCTAAAACTAGTTCCAATTCCAAAATAGGTGAAAAGCTATTCATTAAACTCTTATTAACAAACTGATGATACAGCTGTTTTGCACATTAGCAGCAATGAGTAAGTTGAAAAGATGGATGCTATAGGAGAAAACAAACAGTTACCTGAATTCTGAACTGTATTTACCTGAAGTAATTTAAGAACAGTATTTCTAAAAGGCAAAAATCACTGGGAAGTAGCAGTGAGTCCATTTTTTAAGAAGTCACGTCAAGAAGGACCTAAGTAATTGCTGTGCTCTTCTGTCAATAAGTAGAATTAACAGGTAATTGAATAAGAGGAACTGTTTTGCAGATACTGATTTAATTCCTCAAAGATACTCCTTACTAATCTATCTAGTTATGGAGGTTTTGATTGCATTTGTTTTTATTAAAGCTGTCTGGTTTTGGAGATAATATTGCTGTTCACAGGTGTTTTGGTTTGGGCTTTTGGGGTGTTTTTTGTTTGGTTTGTTGGCTTTTTAGTCTCTTTTTTTAAGAGATTTTGTGTATGCTTTTTATTTGACTTTTCCTTTTCATTGAGAAATAGAACATAAAAAAAACCACAAACAAACCACTTTTTTTTCCTTTTTAAGCACTTCTGTTTCACATCCTTGCATGAAATCAAAAGTAAAGATAGTAAAATTAGAATAGAAGCATGTTCTACACAGCCTGCCCTGATGCAATCAATTATTAAGATCAAATGACTTGTAAAATACCTACTGGTATGATTAAAATGCTCTGAAAAGGTTGCTCTAAGAATAATTGCTTTTTGTTTAATATAACCCAAAACAAATCCATGGTTCAGTATCTTCTGTGTTGTATGTTTTCTGGTTTTAAAATTAATGTGACATAAGGCATTCTTTATGCTAATGTTATAGCTCCTTGGACGAGTTTAACACCATTATCTTCTTTAATGAATAATTCATTCCCTGCTGAAAACTTAACTATATCATTTTTACAGTGTGTAAATGAAACTTTGAAGTGCAATTTAACTTCAAAGAACTTCAGATTGTAGAGAATCTCGTAAACCACCCAAAAGTGCTGTGCTGGTAATACTGTCTTGTACTGAAGTGTGCTATGGTGAACATGTTTGCAAGGTTTAATTTTGCTGCTGTTTTTCACAAGTCTTGAAAAGTATTCATGCTTTGTTTTATTTTCTTGGCATTTTATGTATGCCTTCGTTTTGAAAACAAAAATATTCTTTGTGAGCACAGCAAAGCTCATTCCTTAATGTCCTTCAACTACTGAGGAAGAACCTCTGTGGGACAGTGGTCAAATGGGAGCAATACTCTCCCCACATCCTAGCCTTATTGTAAGAAAACCTCTGGCAGTCAAATAAAAGTCTTAGGGTAAGTAAGAGGAAAGATGGATGAATCTCAGAACTTTTCAGATTTTTTTATTTCATCCAATATTCTTTCCTGCCTAAGCACCAAGAGCTGAAGTTTCATATGGGGTTGTCTTTCTGTAGTGATCCTTCCATGTTAACTGGAACATTGGGCACTGTGATTCTCTGCAACCTCTCCGTCTCCATCAAAGTTGGGCTCGGAATCTAAACCTCTTTTCTCTCCCTAAAAATGAGAGAATTTTTTATTTTAGTTAACTTGGGTATGGGAGAAACCAAATGGGGCATGATATTGCTGAAGAAAGATCACCTGATTAATCACGATATCATATTGACAATAAAGTTTGGGAACAGTACCTGACAATCAACTTAAGTTTTAGGGGGAACACCGAGTTGATAGGTCAGTCACATACTGCCTTCTAAAAGTTGGAATATGTGTATTTATGGTCATCCATCACACTTGAATTTAATTGCAGTTTTTGTGGATTGTAATGCATGTAAGTATAATATAAATTTTACAATTCTGGCATCTTGTGAAGAACTATACTGGGCTATTGGGGTATATATATATATTTTTATTTTTTTTTAGATTATTAGATCACTGTATCTAAGGAGAGACTGTCAAGTGGAGTATGTATTTATATCCATGTAACAATGGCTTGTTTCCTGATGCTTATTGAGTGTCACCTGTAGTGAGACATGATTGATTGCTGTTCTTTGATAACAATGTGACTGAGTGGGGCACTGCAGGGCTGGGGGATCAGATAAAAGTCTTCCTGGGTGAGGAGGTAAATGATAAAACAGGGGACTATTTCACTAGAAGCATTTTGCATGCACTAATTTCATGCTAAGCCATGCCTATTTTGAAAGTTTTCTGATATTTCTAAATCAACTCTGGAAGCTTGGGATGTGTCTGACTGTCTAAGTTGTTTTTATTCTCAGTTTTATAATGGCTTCTGGCTACCAGGGAGCAGCATGTGCCCCTTCTTCCTAGGGGAGCACATTATCAGCTTTATTTTTATTATGTCCTTGCAACAGCTTTTTATTTTAGACATTTGAAGACTGAGAGCTGCAATATGTTATAAAACCCACTTAGCAAAGTGTTTGTGCTTACTCTTTTTCTCCCTCCTCTCCCCTTCCTACCTTCCAAGATCTCAGAGCTTGCAGGTCAAATGACTTTAAGGAGTCTTTATCTTACGTTAGGAAAGAAACTGAGCAAAAAAGCAAACAGCTGTGCTTAATTATTTAATGTCTTTACTTATTGTATTCCTATTCTTTGTGTTAAACTTTTCTCTTTCTTGAACTGATGATATCCTCAGAGAAAACAGGTGGATTTAGCCCTGTATCATTTTACTGCCCTGCATGCACTTTCCGTGGGCAGGGAGTTCCTTGGACACTTCTTTCCAAGACTCTGAACAGTACAAATATGCAGCACTGAGGTTCTCAGCTGAGGATAAATCATTTGTCAGGTACATTATCCACACAAAAGAGTGAGATTGGGGCAGGAGGAGGTATGAATCAGAGCACTGTATATAATAGGCTATTCCTCTGAACATATCTGACTGTGGAGAGAAAACAGTATTTCTTAAAATGAAAAATAAATCCTGTAGTATTATAGGCTCCTAACAATGGCAATTCAGCAGTCTTGCCTTAGTGTCTGGATTTGTGATATTTTTGTTTTATTTTCATGAGCTATCATTACTGAAAGTTTGCACTTGTCCATCTGCACATTGTGAAGCATGAGCATTTTCATTTTCCTCTCAGATCTACCATTTAGTATAAGTAATGGTTTTTTTGTTTTTTTTCTAACAGCTTTGAAATACAAAATATTGGAATAATAGGAGTTTATCCCCCTTCTCAATCCAGAGTTCATGCTCTTGCCTCTTTCTTTATGTTCCTTTCTCTTTCTCATTGTGAAATGAAATGCTTTGAAGTTAAGCACATGAAAAAATCGTTTTTACTTTGAATAACACAAGCAGTGATCACCATCAGCTATTAAATAGGAGATTAGCTTTGTCATAAAGAGAAGTAATGTCTATAATACTCCTAATCATCACGTAACATTTAAATGAAGAAAATGTGTGCAGTTTAGTCCATGATCCTGGCAATTGGTATTAGAATGTTACAAAGAACTCAGGTAGGTTGAGTGAAAAAAGAATTAGCATGCCTTTTTTCTTTGGCATTATTTAGTTTAAGATGCTCAAATGCAGTTTAGAATTACTGTTCAATAGCTGCATTCTCCATGCTCTTATTGTGCATTTATTGGTCTCTTAAGTTGTATCTAGTTCTCCCTATTCAATAGGTGTCTTCATTTGTGTTGCCAGTCAATATTTCACTCAAATTTGTGATTAAATAAGATTTCTTTCCTATCTATCGTTTTACTGCCCTGCATGCACTTTCTGTAGGCAGGGAGTTCCTTGGACAGAGGTAGAGAAGTGATCATTTCAAAGTAGGAAAGACAGAGAGGAGGTGTATCTATTAAAGTGGAAATACAGTATGAAACTTAGTCTCAGGACTTAGGTAAAGCAGAAGTTTCATATCCAGTGACCAGGAAAAAAAAAAAAATAAAAAAAATTGTGTCAGTGTTGAGACTTTCCTCATACTTTTGTCTTGGGGCTGCTGATGGTATATTGCTGTTTGACTGAATACCTTATAGCTGAAAAGTGATCTTTCACTGCTGATTTATAAGGAGGAAACTAATTGAAAAAAAGTTGGCAAGGTGACTCAGTGGATGGGGAGGGATTAATCTGTTATGATCTGATGCAAGTCCTGGCAGAACTAGTTAAATGAGATTATGTTTCTGGTGTCAAATAGCCAGTTTTTAGATTTTCTGACCCTACTGGTATTTTCTTCTTTGTAGGGGTTATGTATGGCTTGTTGATTGAGTTCAGCAGCAGGGAAGGCAGCAGTGATCGGTTTTGCCCTAACGGAGAATCATTGCAGTCCATGGGAATTTCTGTAACATGTTTCCAAGGACAATCTGCCAGCCAAAAGGCAAAGGCAGAGCGAAATTATCATAGAAAATTGCAGCAAACCTAACTAAGATTGGTTTGTTGAGAGAGATACTGATTTTAACCACATGAATATCTATTACCTGCAGTCACTAAAGATGCATACAACAGCGCTCTCCAGCCAATCATGCAGTACCTAGATAAAATCTATAAGGATTCTCTCTCATGTGCCTCCATATGGTACAAAATGTTTAATATTAATCCTTAAGACAGCAAGTTTTTGTGGCATTTGAAAAATGCTCACATATGCTCATGGTGAGGACCAATATGGCTACAAACGATTTGTGCAGTGTGGATGACACAGCAATCTGCTCTCTCAAACAGTGGTTTTGCAACATAGAAAGATCAGAGAAGCATTTCCTGAGCAACTGTAGAATGCAAAATATTGTTGCTTCAGGAACTGGCATATAGCACATGCTGAGACTCTCATATACTGTTCATCACAGGCTCCCTCTGCTAGAAAGGGAGAACAGTAATATCCCATTGTAATGTTTTCATTAAGGCAGATGACAAAAGAGGCAATGTGACCTCATGCTAATCAGAGAAGACTCTACCACTGTTACGTGGTCCCAACCAGACTCTTCACTGAGTAAACAACTGATTCTCTTCTGCCCCTTCTGCTTTTCCCTCTGGCTAGGATCAGTATCATCTTTGACTAATGATCCCTATGAAAACACAGTACAGAAAACACAGAGACCCTGCTGAAGATCAGAGCCCCATTGCTATGGACTTTTTAGTCCCAAGGATTTTACAGATGCTGTAAATCTGGCTCTAAGTTTATTATGAGCTATTGTACACAAGTTCTTGAAAGAAGAGTTATCAGCCATTCCTGTGGTGTTTTTTCCAATATATTTATACTCATCTAGAGAATTAGAATCCAATAGCACCTTGCAGTTGACAGGATTCTGACATACAAGTAGTGTAATATGGATGAAGATGATCACTTGGGAATCAGCTACAGCCTAAATAATACCAAAGGTGCAGACTGAAGGCAATAAACCCAAAATCTTAAGATCTGTTAATTATTCATTTCTGGCTTCTGTTGCACTTAGAAAGGGGAGAGAAAAGAGCTGGAGAAGATAAATCAACATCACTTTGACCTCCTGATTTATTGTTTTTCACATGAATCTCTATTAATGGCTCTGAAAGTCATTACCCTGTCTGGCTGTCACTCAGGGGCAACAGTCTGGGCCAGTTATAGCACATTTGCTAGGCTGAGAAGGAGCAGTACTAAACCTAGCTAGTACTAAAGTACTAAAAAGACTTTCACAGGTTTTATAGGAGGATGTCTTACACTCTTTGCATTAAGAAAGTTTTCTAGGGTGATAGGTTTTTTCCTTCCTATGTTACATACAACTCTTGGAGATGTGACTCCAAGCCATTCCAAGAGCTCTTACTCTTGACTAAAAAAAAAACCCAACAAAATTTTGTGGACCTAGACTCAAATAAGATGTTTACAAAGTGGTAATTACTGCAGTGTGGTGAAGGAAATGGAGTTAGCTATCATGTCACAGTGAAAATCTTTCTGTACCTTGTAACTATGCAAATCAGAGTTAACAAGTCAGCATAGCCCTGTAAAGACTTCTAGTATCTTGAAGAGAGGCAATCTGAAACACAATTCTTCTATAATAAAATATACACAATATACTGACCAAATAAAAGTTCTACATTGTTTACCCTCTCCCACATACATCATTGTTTCATTATAAAGATTGCTACCATGTCCTGTCTTCAGGCATAAATTCCTGTGAAAGACTCACTGAATTTTAATGACCATATATTTTGCCATACAACATTGGAATTTATAGTGCGGTTTACACCATGATACAGTTTTGACAAAATAGTTATTTCTTTGTAAAATGAACAAACACATTAAAAAAATCTTAGCCCCTTTATATAGAATCACTACATAAATGTGTGGATGGAGACATCTAAACAAGAGGTATGTTGTCTGCAGAGAAATGTATCAGTAGAAAAGAGGAAAAACTAGAGGATTTTTTATGCTCTGGCCCCTAAAAATGTGTTAGCAAAAGTTTATACTTGGAATACTTCAGCTGGGTGGACTTGCAGTGTACATTTAGACCACTGGGAAGCCTGTTCCAGTGCTTGACCACCCTCTCAGGAAAGACCTTAAAAAATACAGTCTGATCCTCTCCTGATTCAGCCTTGAACCATTCCCATGGATCCCGTCACTGGATACCAAGGAGAAGCGATTGCAGCTTCCCAAGGAGGGAAGTGTCAGAGAGCAGTGAGGTTGCCCTTCGGATTCCTTTTCTCCAAACAGACAAAAGACAAATCTTAGACAGGGTTCCAGTAGAAAGCTGCTATATGGCAGCATGTGTTTACTAAATATACTTCATTATTTAAATATAAGATGGGAAATAAGACAGCTTGAAGATAATGGCAGCAAAAGACCCATTCTAAGTATAGCCAAAGGTTGTTATACGTGCTGCTGAGGGTAAATCTGCCCTGTACTGCTCAAGCTGAATGATGAGATAAGGTGATTTTAGCTTCCTGAGGGATTTTATCTGTACTCCACCATCTCTATTAGGGCTCTGCCTTAAGTATAAGGCCAGTATAAACAGTCACTGTCACTCTGAAGACAATAGCTGTTAAAAACAAATCAAAGACCAATCCTTTTTTGTTTTTCTTTTTAGAGGAACTCATGTCATTGTATCTGGTTTTACCGAGTAGGAGACTGATACCATAATACAAGCAACTTATGAATACACATGTGAAAGGCAGTAATTATAGGTCAATTTGCTGAACATTTTCAGGAAAATACAAAAAGTGGATGGCAGCTCTAAGGTCATTAAACATTAGGGAGTGGGGTTTTTGTTTTTTGTTGTTTGGTTTTTTTTCCATAGAAAACCTTATATTTTAAAAAGACACAGAACAAACCTGTCAAAGTTTAGGGCTAAAATAAATGGAGTACAGAGAGAAAACAGTGACCTTCTTGAGGTATATAAAATTCCAAAGAGATTTGAGAGGACAGATACTACAATATGATTTGAACTTGTGTCAAATACAAGAACAAAAGCCATTAACTAAAACCAAGAAAGGGTCAAATCCTAAAGGAATGGGAGTAGAGTGTGTCTGTGCACAGAGAATAGCTATGCTGTGTTAAAAATATGCCAAGGATAGGAATAGTCATCACAAGAAATAGGGTTAGGCAAATGTCTAGTGAAAAACATAACTGTGGGACGTAGCAATTAGCTCCAAACAATGCAGTGATGCTGAGAGGATCTGATGGCTGCACCTGATTTCATAATTACCTTGCAATATTTGTATTTAGATTAACTATATTTCTTTAAAGCAAGAACTGCTCTTCCTGCTACGAGACATTGCCATGTGTGCAATACTGGAAGCAGCAATAGTCTGTCTGTGTGCTGCCTCATGAAATACCAACCTATTCAGTAGAACCTATGGATGAGTAAACTCTTCATGCAGAATAAGTTCACAGTTGTCACTCCATGAATGCATTAATTGCTGCATTTGATTTCTTTATTGCAGCTTACTTTACTGAGGTTAAAAACCTCTGCAAATTCTCTACTCCACTCATGTTATGCTGGATGTTGAAAAGAAAACTAGGTAACTCCGTATGTAACTCTTAATGAAGAATTCATATCCAGGAACCTTAAAGTTCCTCTAATTTCTGATGGCTATCTCCAGTGTCACCCCCTCTTCCTTCCTCAGGAATGTAGGACACACCAGAGTTCAACTAAACTTTGCCTTGTCTGCTATCCCCATGTATGAAGTAAGAGATTCCTTCTCTATATAATCGTCTTACATGTGCAAAGCCAGGTTCAGATCTGCAGTACACTTGAGTGATTTTTACAGCCTTTGTAACAGATTAAATATAACAAGTAAAATCAAAGTAATCATGAAGATCTTTCAAGAAGCATTATCATTCCCAAAGACTAACTGTGATATTCTGCAAAAATATTATTTTGGGGGCATAGACTATCCAGTTTAATGATTAATTAATCTCATTAATAGCTCTGATTGTTTTGCTAATGCTTCTGAGCAAATACAATTGGAAAATTTATTTTAAAAATCCTTAATGTATTTAGTGCTGTTTATTTGCACATTATGGTGTACTCTTGTGTAGTCAGATTCAGAACTGTGGATCTGTACAGCTTGCCTGTGCCACCAAGTTTTCTGTACCTCACACTCCTATGTGAAACAAGTCTTGAACTCAGAACTGAAAGAAATGGGTAAAACTCCCATTATCTCAAGTAACACATACAGAAGCAGAACAAAGTGAACTGGTCAGTGCCCAGAGCAGAGCCCTGCTCCTCCAGCCATCTCGCTCTGACCTGGCTGGCTGCCCAAGCCTCGCTTCTTTCAGTAAAGTATAAAATGAGGTGCATAGTGCACCCTGGAGTGTCACAGAGGGAGGGGTCAGGATGTTATTGGTGTGCTCACCTGAAATCAGAAGTGCTCCTGCCTCTGCCCTTTGAGATGTAACCAAGAGGGATGAAAATTCTGGCACCTTTTCTTTTGTTGTTTGTGATTGTTTCCAGTGTGCAACTTTCTCAGAACATTTGTTGTGTAAACGTGAACAGGGAATTTAGAAAAATGTATTTTTTCTACTTTGTAGACTATATGTAAGCAGGTAGCAGTGCTTTTTTCACCTGTTCTATTAATTACTGTAATAATTTCAAGACATCATTTCTTGAGGCTTTTAGATCTCTGTAGCTTGCCAGGGTTTTGGGGAGGCAGAGGAAGGAGTGTGAAGGATGGAAGGGAGGGGAGGTTGTTTTCTGTTTGTCTTTTTTTTATTTCAGTAGTTCTCTTAGCATTTGGTAGTGTCTCTTCAGTGTGTAGTATTTGTATCTCATCAGCCAGAAATTAATATTCTTCCGAGACTGAAAAAATTTGAAAATTATTCCATCACAATGTCTGCCTTGCTTTACTTGTGCTTGTGGTTTCCAGGAATTTTATATGGAACTTTGAACTATTTTTCAGTGACTTCTCATGAAAATAAAATTTAGTTGCTGGGACAAAGCAAACATACAGGTCGTGAATTCAGCTGAGGAAAACTGTTAACTGTCTTTGTCGAAAAACTATGCCAGCTTATTTGGGAGATACCTCTGTGCTTTATTTTTCTTTTCTTAAAGAGCTAAACTCTTTTAGGAAACAAACTTGGTAGTAAGTGTTCCTTTAAGTTTTAAATATGGGTAACTTCAAACCTCTATGCCTGGTGTGAAACATGTGAACAAACTAATCTAATGTATGATTGTATATACACTCATACAAAAACCTGTATAAATCTAAATATTTAGGTACATGAAGAGAGACATGAACTGTGACTTCCAACAAAATGAAGCAAGGCATCGTTGAAACAGAGGAATCCTTTTTCATCTCTAAAAAGACTTATAAATAATGTTTACACTTCTTTCAGATGCTCTGGTAAATAAGATGGATATTTTCATGTATGTGTTTCAAATGTGTATGTTCCACACTTCAGTAACTGCTGTTACTTGTTGACTGTTAAAACTGCATTGTTTGGTGCCAACCTGTAACATCCAGGCCAATTGTAACAGCCAGTTAGTATTACTGTCTGATTTATTTTCGGAAATAGGATAAGGTTTAGGTCATAACTCTTACACCCTATTTCATACAGTTGAATGGCACACTGAAGTTTTACATGGGAAGAGCTATTTATGTGCCTTAATTTGTATAGCTCGTCCTCTAGATGGGCATATTTGTTTAGGTGCAGTGTCAGACTGAGAAGGCTCTTCCTCTAAGTCAGCTCAATAAAAAGTGATGTAGGTACCTGTGCTCCGTATTGAGTTACACACTGCAGATGTGCCCCTATAAGTTAATGATTTGATTCCTGCCTCTTCTGCAAAAACCTGTGTGGCATTCAGAAATGTCTGATTTCTGCTTGCCTTGGTTTCACATCTGCAAATAGCACTAAATATCTTTCTTCACTGCCTTTTCTGGTTTAGCTGTTTTAAGTTCTGTAGGACGGAACAGTGGGACAGCCAGTGTACAGAACTCCACAAGACAGTTATCCAACTTGAGGTCACTGGCTGATATAATAGGAAGCATAATTTTACTCAGTAATATATTTAGCAGAAAAAAGTAATACTCAGACTTTTGCAGCTTGTAACTTTGGGAAAATGTTCTAAAAATAACACAGCAGTGACTGCACCAGTTAGTCAAGTTGACCTGATAATTGTGGAGCTGAAGATGCACTTCATTATGCCAGAGGAGTAATATAAACAGCCTATCTGTTAGTGCAGCCAGCTGGAAGTTCACAGAGATTCCAATTCTGAAGTGAGAGCAGTGGGATTCAAGCACATCCACAAGTGCAGTGCAAATAGAGGTGGACACTTTAGGCTTACATTTTTTAACTGTATTTTTTAACTCTGAGATAGTTAATGCAATGAGTATTCATTCAAGCATCTTCCAGACATCTTTAGGATCAGATATTAACATTCTAATATTGTTTTATCTTTTGATCAGTATTCTTAATTTAGGAGATACTTGATCTGCTAATACATTTTTTTCATCTGTAACTGGACAGAGTTATGAGATCTCAGCTGCTGTATTAGGTTTACTGATGCAGAGAGCTTAACAAGTTAGCAGCATTCTGTAGCCCCATTTGGCAACTAGTGCATCAATGCAATTTTCAGGCCTTATTCTCCTTGCTGAAGAGCATTCCACATTGTACTTGACCTGCTAGCCAGAAGCCAGCATAGTAGGCTTTTATGTGTTCTGCTTAGATTCTGAAAATGAATATTGTAAGTTGATAGGAGTCTTTTGCAGCTCCTTTAAAGTCAATGGACTATCAGAGCTGACACGTGTCAGTTGAAGATCTGCTCCTGATGCATTTTCTGACATGGGTTTTGACATATCCTCATTGGACACGTTTTCCAACTAATTATATTTTGCTGCAGTTGTGCCATATAGGTGCTGATGACTTTGTGAAATAGCTTTAGAAGTTCAGGCATCATCAAAGCTGTACTTGCACAGCTTCAGCAAGTTTATGGGGGTTTATGAACAGCCAGCTCAAGTTTATGAGAACTTATATTGTGTGCTATAGAAAGACAGTTCTTAATTTAAAAAATGCTTGTCACAGGAACAGATGATTGCATGTTTATGGATGGGTATATGACTAAGTAGCATCCCTGTGCCCAGGTTACAGGTCAGAGACTATCTTAGTGGAATGGCACAGTAGCAACAGGTAATTTAAGTAGAACCTTCCTATCTTGTATGTCAAAAGTAAACTTAGAAACAGAAGTTACACCTTTTTCCTTAAGAAAGTCAGCCGGAAGCAAAGAGAGGTCTCTATTGTATTAACAATTCATTAAACATTGAACATCATTTAAAAAAAGACTTATCCACGAAGTATGTTTGTCACTCGATGTACTGAATAAATAATAGTTAATAACAATAAGCTCCTTTCCTTGCTATTTCTAAGTAGCTGTATCAAAATAAAATCATAAAGACACAGAAGAAAAACAGATGTTTCAGCCTTATCTTTTCTGGGCTTTTTCCAAGTCCTCAGATGATCAGCTTCTCACTGCAAAAACAATAACCAAGAGGTGGAGAGAATTCATTCTTTTGCATAAAATCCAAGTAGGCAGTTTAACTTAATTAGAAGAGAGGGATTCAAAAAGGAGCAGGTGTCTGGGGTTTTTTGTTTGTTTGTTTCATTTGTGCCACCTTCCATATCTGGATTCTGGTCATTATAAAGATAAGGGTGAAATAGGAATTTTGGAGATGGACTTTGGTTCTGCTTTTGCAGTCAAGCTGTGTTTCCAAGGATGAAATTCAATTTGCCTTGCATTTCCCAACACTGTAATAAAAGTAGTGTGAAGTCTACATTTAAAAAAAGTAGTGTGAAGTCTACATTTTAAAAAATGGCAAATCTTGAACTTAATTGAAATAGAATGCTATGAGGATTGGCTAGATTTTCCTTGAGCTTTTGCTGCTGTGAACTGTGGGTTTTCCACATTGTTAAATGATCAGACATGAACTGCAAGAGTAGGTGGTCCTTCTAGGAGAAATAGGTGGGGCTGTAGACCCTATTAATACTGTGCAATGAATTTAATGTATTGTCATGTCTCTGGAGAACTGTGCTGACTCCCTCCTTCATTATAGCAGCTACGCCCACTGCAGTTCTCTCTGGTTGTTTCCAGATGTTGATCTGATAATATAGGAAATAAGACAAATATAAATACACTTAATCTTGTATCTTTGCTAAAATATTGAGGTGTAACTGAATTGTATTATTAATGGTTATTTTGGCAGAAGAAAAAATGCTATACGTGATTTAGACTTAGAATTTAGGCCTTCCAGGGAGACTGCATAATCATTCTTTTATTTACAGTTATCTATCTGGAGGTCTCTTTTTCCAGTTGACCAACATACCTTTCATGTTCACCTTTACCTTTCTTCTTATTCCCTCTTCTGTTAATGAAATGCACTCATTAAGTCTTAACTACAGGCGATTTTTTAAACTTAGTGCATTAGGGGAAAGAAAGAATATTTCACTGTGGTATTTTATCACAGTTGTTCCTTAAAATGTTCAAGCCTGTAATATTGTTCAACCCCCAGGTGTAGAACATGAACTCCTGAGGTTGAACAGGATGATTCACTTGTTTCACTATGAATTCAAAGTGGATATGAAGCATAAATCCCCTTTTTCCCTCTGTAATATAGTAGCCATGAATCACAATGTCACGCTGAGTCGATCATAATCTAACACTTCACGCCTCAGCCAACAACTTGATTTGTCAAGAGAACAGGCCTGCAAGCTGCCAATAGCATTGATTCCCATTGGAGAAGAAAGGATAATTAAGCCCTCACTGAGCTAATTTTTTCTTTCTTTTATAAAAATAATGTTTACTTTTATCTTTTAAGTAAACAGAAATTAATAAATATATGTGTAGAATCAGTTAAGCGTCTACTTTGCTAAATCACTAGTGTGAGGTTTTTGTTCCATTTGCACCTGATAAAATATGTCTGTTATCATTTCACCATACAATAACACACTGTGCTACATCTCAATTAGAGAAACTGAAGCTAAAAAATGAATTACATGCCATCTGCATGTTAACTGGCCTGCAAAGGATACCACCATTCCTGGGTACAAATGTGAACTTGCCTATCTGTGAGCTTGATGATGAATGAATAATCTTTGTGTTGTGTTCAAATTCCAACCCATTGCACCAAGGTAATGAACCAAATGTGCTCTGAGTACTAAATTTGGCTTGTGAGTCCCAAATTTGTACAAAGGTCAGCACCCATATTTCTAATATATCCTGATGTTTCCCATACTGAGATGTGGAACATGAAGAGATTGGTCTGTTATGAGCAAAAAATCCTGTTGTTTCCTGAGGAGGAAGGATGCTTCAGTGCTTTGTTTTCACTGCTTGTGAATTTAGCTAACAAGTGGAGGCCTCTTTTCCATGCAGAATAATATTGATATAAGTAAATACTGGCGTGTAGATATTATTTGACTATGTTTATGAATATTTACATTATAAAATTAGAATTGCTTCTTGCATTTGTATCCTCGGTGATTGGGAATTTATGAAACACCTAATACTCCGTGCACAGCCTGAATAAACCCCTTGATCAGAGTGTAATAGATCCTTCAACTGTTTTTCCTCTTCATTGTAGAAGAGAACAATCAGTATTCATCCATCAGGGTTAAATCACTCCATCCTTCTTACTTGCAAAGTTTCATGTTTGGCAGCACAACAGAAAAAGAGAAGCACAGTCTTTCCTGGTGTAAGGTTGGAAGGTTCAATCTTGCCATCAAGTCCAATTTTCTATAATCATAAGTAATCTTGCAGAAGACTTCTAGACTACTGAGGTACTTGCTTGCATCCTGAAACAAACTCTTCCATTACAATAAATGATCAGACTAGCTGTCAAAATGGAAAGCAGTCTCTTAGCTTCAGTCATACAGGGACAATCTGCATCTCCTTCTTCCGTGGCTCATACGTAATGGAGCTGAAATACTCTCTGCTACACTATGCATGATTTTTCAGGGACAGGCTTTTCCAAAAGGCTTCTGTGTCAGAGGGAAGGAACTGTTTGTATCTTTGTCATATCTGTGCATTGCATAGTCCTACAAGAAGAGAGATGAAGCATTCTTTCTGTGTCTCCCAGCTCTTCTCATAGGAACAGAAAATATAGATGGAGAAAGCACCCTCATTTACAACTTTACAGCAAAGCCTGACTTATTTGGTTCAGCATGGTTATTAAAAGAATGCTGGTGATCTAGGGTCTGATCTTTCACTTCCTGCTACACTGAGATTTGATATAGTTACAATATAGTTACAGTGTCATGTAAATCAACTACATTCATACATTGGAATAAAATTCTTACAGCTGTAAGAGTTAACTGCCATCCATGTGTTTCTCTACATTAACATACCTAAGTATTGGTAGGAGGCAGGAGGTTAGTTTAATATCAAAATGTTAAGAGATTGTTCAGTTTCAACACGGTGAACTACAGTACTAATTACATTAAAAGAACATTGTGAACAGCTATTGACAGTTTTCAATTTCTACAAAATATACTTGAATGGTAAGCCAGATTCCATACTCAAACCAGACTTAACTTATATAACTTATAACTCCATTGACATCCATGAAATTGTTCTTAATTTGAACTGAAACCAACAAGATCAAATAAAGATTAAAAGCTTTCTTACTAGCAGTTTTATCTTGTGTTGGTGAGTTTGTTTTCTTATAGCTCTATTATAATCTCATTGCCTATTTTATTTTTTGTTTGTGTGCTACAGAGCTAGTGCTGCCTTTTTCTAATCTCAGAATAACACCAGCAGTGCCCCTGTTCACATACAGACTTGCTTCTGAAAGCAAATTTGCTGACTGAAATGGAGAAACATAACCTTTATTTTTAATAAGTGAAAAAATGAAGGCCCAGGGAACTTTAAGGCAGTCAGACTCACCTCTGTGCCTGGCAAAATCATGCAGCAGATCCTCCTAAAGGCTCTGCTGAGGCACGTGTAACATGAGGAGGTGCTTGGTGGCAACCAACATGACTTCATGGTTCCCAAGTTACAAATTTATTTGGGAGAGAAGAAAAAATACTGTTTAAATTTGATCCCTTTTGAGAACTACCTACATTCAGGTCTGAAACTTGGAAGAAAACACCTGAAAGAGAAAAGAAAATCCAACCAAGCTTGTCTGAGAGCATAGAGTCCTTCAGCTGACTGAAAAACTCAATAGTGATAGCTGGTAGACTGGGCAAAATCTTGGATAGAATGAGTTAAGGATCTTAGGTATTCAAAGGAGAGGAGGAGAATGAAACTGTGAAAATAACTACACTTTTTTCCCTAGATGAGGAAACAGAAAAGTTACTGTTTCCATTGAAGTCCCCTGCTGTGCTGGGTATAATGTGCTTGTATTAGTTTACCTGAATCTTTCAAAAACCCAGTGCAGTTTTGCCTAGTATTTGGGTAGCAGAAAAAAGTTATTTTGAATTTTCTATTCCTAGCTTGCATAGCACTTCACTGAACAGAACAATCCTAAGAGGTATCACTGAAATAAATCAAGTACTTTGATTTAATGCTAAAGTTCAAAATTATCTAGTTCCAGTCTCTACTTCTAGACGTCATTGCCATCCATTCAAGTGAAGCAATATGATTTAGAGATGATACTGCCACCTTCTCAGTATATCATCTGATTTAGAATAGGTCCTTGAGGTTACCATGCTGTTGATGTTGCATTTTCAGTGATGTCTACTCTAATAGAAATATTCATCCTACCATGGTTTTTTATTGGAGCTGCAGCTGGTGCATGCATCCGATGTCATATTCTTGATAGAGACTCATGGATCTACAAGACTGTTCTAAATTAAAATTCACTTGTACATCGCTCCCGGACCATAAGACAAGAAACAAAAATCAATATAAAATAGGATTACAAAAAACCCCGAACAAACAAAAAGTCCCAGCAACTAAAACCAAACCAAACCCAAACCAAAACAACTAATCTGTCAGGGTCTGCATTTGGCAGCAAAAGTGCCTATTGGCCTTAAGTCCATGATGCATGTCATCAATTTTACATTGGTATAAAAGAGGTTAGGATCAGGTCTGAATATATAGCAGTGATATAGATTCATTTATGCAAGGTAAAGTTGGGTCTCTGCAAAAATTTTCACAGGGCCAGGCTGAATAAGGAAGAGCCTGAGGAGATATTTATTTGACGTCAAAGTATAAATTCATCACCATTGACTTTAATACCAAAACTAGAGAGGAACAGTGAGCTCCTTTTTCTCAACCATCTGAGAGCATTCTGATCAGAGCATTCTGATCCATTGTCTGCAATAAGGAGAGATCAGGCTTTGTAAATAGTTAACCTGATGATGTCTTGATTGTCTAAAGGAAATAGCTTGTTTTGGAAACAGCCTCCAAGAGGCTATTAGCATTTTTAATTACATAGATTCTGTTTAATACCACCCTATTTCCACCTCCCATCCTTTTCATGCTTTTTTCTCTTGGATGGGAATAGCATCTCCTTCCACTCAGATGCCTTGTCTGTGCCTTGTTAACTTTCCTGCTACTGCACAGATTAGTCTCTTTCTTTCCTCTAAACATCTTAAAGATTCTGCCAGGTTTTGTTGTAAAAATACATGTCTGTGCAGTGCTTTCATCAAAATTATCTCAAGACTCCACCATGTACAAAGAGATGCACTTATTTTCACCTTTTTCACAATTGTTTCCTGTAGTCCAACTAGTATGTTCCTCCTGGAATGAAAATTAAACTCTACGTTCACTTGTTTCATTCCAGATTTTAGGGTTTGCTGTTTCTCAATGTTCCCCACTTTCTATGTGTAGGATGCTATTAATGTTCTGCATTGTGATGCCTCATTCTAATCTATTTTTTAAACATTGCAATGATGTTGGAGATTAGGAAACAAGGAAGAGTCATGCAGCTGATATGGTCAATAAAGCTGTGTATTGATGTAGTTTACAAGTTACTGAATTAATCTAAGAAAAAGGGCAAAAGATTAGGAAACAAATGCTATGTATTTTCTTCTATCATCTCAGCTCTCTTCATGGCAGTAGGTACCTCTGGGCATGTTTATAAAGAGGGGTACACCACAGGACACACGTAGCCATGGGCAACTGTGCATTTGTGAATGAATCATGTGAAAGCAGAGTTCCTCTTCCTCTCTGCTGGCACATTTCTTTCCAACAGGCACTTGCAGAGCACCTGAAAGAAGCACAGACTTCCTGGGTGCTGTGTAGAGCTTTATCTTCTCCTCTGCTTTGATAGACTATATTACATTGTATTTGGATAATGAGAGAGGCTGTCTTCCCAAAATACCACTGCTAGAGGGAGTTATGAACAACAGGGAAAGATTTTAAAACAAATACACAAAAAAAAAATCCCCAAACAACAACAAAAAAGCAGTTGTTCTCCTGTCTCTGTTGTGATAAATCTTTACTTGCATTAGTTTATTATTGGAAATCAAAAATTGTTTCCCCAGTGTTTTAATATGCAGGCTACTGTTGAAGGGCTTTTTAGAGAAAGGAGCTAACAAAAGAACTGAAAACACATCGAAGTGGTTACATATTAAGAGACACATAACACATGTGCTTTGTGATGTACAGACAATAACAGCTTGCAGGTCCTTGGAAGTCTCTGAACATTTAGAAACTGTCAAGGTCCTCAGGAGTTAGCAGTCCTACTAACCAAATGCCTAATTCCACGATGAAGGAATTCCAGGAACATTTTGGGTGGATAATTTTTTTTTTTTTCTTTTTGTGAGATGATCCTCTTTTCAATTTTTTCTACAAAAGTGTTTCTCAGTTCAACAGAAGCTGTGGGACGTATCAAACTGGGTAAATAGGCAGTTGCATCTTAAATGTCCTTTTCTGTTAGCAACCCTAACTCCCCTTGCCAGCCATTCCACAGAAGTACACCCCAGTGGCACTGTGAGCTTGTGTGTTAATAACAGTCAAAGGAGAAGCCTTTGTTAGTGCTATAACTGGTTTCTTAAACAGATGTTAGCTGCAGACAGACACCAATGAAAATGAGCAAGAAGAACTGCTTTGAAAGCTGATAATTTGAAGACTTAGTTTCCTGTAGGCATTCATCTGTGCATTAATGGTAATCATTGATTCTGGTCCAATGTTTTATTTGATTCTTGCTAATGCAAGGACAATACCAATCATCTGAAAGTGCTTCCAAGGAGTCTTCCAGATGTAGAAATAACTTACAATTAAAATGGACTGTTTTGATGCTGCACAAAGCACCTCAAGCCATCCTACATTTCATAAAGACTTTATTCATCCTGAGTTTGAAAATGGAGGCAGCATGAGTAAGAAAAAGAAAGAAAGGTAACTACAAACTATTGAGGATAACAGAATTGGATACCTTTAGTCACATCTAAAAGAAAACATGTAAATGAGTTCCAGCCATCAGGAATGTATTGTTTACAGTGCGTACCTTATATTTAAAAGGTTCATTGAGATGCAGCAAGAGTCCTGTTTTCTGGGTCTGTCTCAAGATGGCAGAGTAATTACTCATTTCAAGACAACAAATGCTGTGCAAGGTTTCTAGAAGCAAAGGAGAAGAATAATAGAAACAGCAGTTTGCCAAGATAAAAACAAACTTGTTCATCTGTATCTAATAAGATTGGTTTTAAATGATACTGTTTCAAATTATGAAGAACTCAAGTGAATGTGTGCATACATCTGTTTTCTTTAAGGGGAAATTTGTGATTTAAAATATTCAATATGCATTCCAAATCTGGATCCCAGGAGTCACTGGCACAACTCACAAAGCATTAGGAAATAGTAATGGACAAAACTTGGAAGGCTTTCAGTTCAGTTTCATTTCAGATAAGCCTGCAGAAGTCCCACTGTTGGTGCTGTAAAAAAGTTTGCATTTATGATGAAAGCTCTGATTCAGCAGAACACTGTATTCAGCAAAGTACTTCAAGTTAGGCACAATATTAATTATTTTGCCAAAAAAAAAAAAAAAAAAAGGAGTTAGACTTAATCAGGTGTTTAAGAGTTTTTCTCCACCACGTCCCACCTTACTAGGCAATGCAATCTAAAATAGCTCAGTTACCCTCTCATCTATTATCAGGAGAGGTATATAGCTGAATGTAATATGTGGGGATTTTTTCATTTCATTTTGAGGAAAAAAATATTGCACTCAGATTGAATTTTGAGGGCAATTTGAACAGTGATGATGCTCTTCAATATTATAAAGGACCCATCAAATACCAGTGGATTGAAGGACCTGGGCCAATGTTTTCTCCTTTGTCTGATATGGCTTTTATTTTTACTGAAGTATTTCATCCATCTCAACTGAAATCTGCCTTCTGCATGATGCAGTTTTAGTGTAATGAATCATGGGGCTACTGAGATATGTTCTGTTCTTTGTTGTTGACCTTTTTTAAGAAATCTCATTGTTAACAGTGGTTCAAATATATTTTAAAAGGTGATAGAATTGTGACCCTATGTATCATGGGTTTCTAAACTCAGAGATAAAATCGTCAGTCAGCTCACAGGGATATTTATTTAGCTGTGAGTAAGAGCTGAATTTTCCTTCTTTACTCTGTTTTTAATGTTGAGTAACTTTGTTTAACCTTGAAACTTTAACTTGCTCTTTCAGTTATTGCTCTTTTTTTTTATTAATGTTAACAAAAATAAGTTATGCAACGTTTCTGTCATAACAATTACATCTCCTCACTTGTCATCTAAGCATAAAAATACTGTTGCATCCAGGTGAAATTGAGTTCAATAAGCAAGCCTTATGGAATCATAGAATCATTTGGGTTAGAAAAGAACTTTAAAATCATCAAGTCCAACCATTAACCCAGCACCGCCAAGTCCACCAATAAACCCTGTCCCTAAGCAACACATCTACACATCTTCTAAATACTTCAGGGCTAGTGACTCAACCACTGTCCTGGGCAGCCTGTGCCAGTGCTTTCATCACCTTTCAAGTGATGAAATTTTTCCTAATATCCAATCACCCTTGGGACAACTTGAGGCCATTTCCTCTTGTTTTATTGCTTGTTACTTGGGACACCAACCCCCACCTCACTTATCTGTATAGAGCAATAAGTTCTCCCTCAGTCTCCTATTCTTCAAACTAAACAGCACCAATTCCCTCTGATGCTCCTCATAAAACTTGTTTTTCCGACCCTTTACCACTTTTTTTACCCTTTTTTGGAAATGCTCCAGCAGCTCAGTGTCCTTCTTGTAGTGAGGGGCCCAAAACTGAACACAGTATTTGTGGTATACCCTCACCAGTGCCAAGTACATTGTGACAATCACTTCCCTTCTCCTGCTGGCCACAAAGTGACCAAGTATTTTTAGCATTTGTGCCAGTATCCACTTTATGTTGGATACTTCTATGTGTCCTAACCTTCATTGATAGTCAGGAGGTCTGTCTTTCTTGAGAAATCAATGCATTTTTATTGTTAAACAGATCTATGTTCATCATCACTCCTTCAGTAGTAAATCTTTCAATCAGATTAAGTATCATTTCCTATGGTTTTCTTTCTGAGTCTGAAGAATGCCTGTTAATGTAATGTGTTTATTAAAATATTTAAATATTTAAGAGATTCTTCATCAGCGTAAAAGCTACCATTCCAATTCAGGTGCACGATTAGAAGACAAATACTTCATGATACTGGAAAATACCATACACCCACAGGAACAATGTCTGCTTAATTACTAAGGAATAATCTCCATCTGGTAGATGTGTCTTCCCAGTTCATTCTCAAATAAGTCTCTAGATAATCTCTGAAACAGTCTCCTTAAACACACTAGCGTTCCTGTGGTTATTAGTAGTAATTGTGTTGCATAACCAGGGGAATTTTATTTAGCATGGTGGAGGAAGCAATGTCATTATTAGTTGATTAGCGTGAACAATCTTTGACAATATGCAGTACCAGCTATGATTTCAGCCACTGATACCTCATTATTCTGATTGCAGTTTGATTTGCAATTTTAAGAGGCAACAGGAAAAAAGCAATCATCCAAATCTACCTCTATCACAGAGAACAATGGGAGGGAGGGTGCGTGCTTCATGGTATTCTAGAAATTTCCTTCCCACAAGGAAATTAAACCTGCTAATTGACAGATGACTGACAGAGTTTAGTAAATACCATGTGTGCTGTGATGTTTCTAACAACACTGTATTGCATGTGTGCTTTGTGTTGGGAATTGATCACAAGATTAGAAGTGTATGATACTGTAAATGTTGCATGCTCCTGAAGCATTATTATTTAAAGCCAAGGTAATGGATCTCAAGATGTTACAAAGCCAGTCATTCTTTGATTTTGATTTAGCATTAAATTAAAACTAACATCCTTTGGGCCAAGCTCAGCACTCATAAACCCTGTTAGCACCAACCTTTGTCTTGGGGTGGTGGGGAGCATTTCTCCCTGTGTCTTAGGGCACAGCAGTGTCAGTCACGGCAGGAATCTGTAGGGCAACGTGCCACCAGGATATTCCTACTTAATACATTCTCAGGAGCAATTCACAGGTTTTTCACCTTGATTAGTAAGAGATAATACAAAAGCTACTGGTACCTGCTGTGTGGAGGCATTCTGTCTCAGAGGAAGCATGGGCCCAGGTGTTTGCTGCCTCCAGTGTGTGGTTCCTGCAGTGTGGTTCCAGGGTGAGCGGTCCCGGAGGTGCCCACCCAAGGGAGGTGATGCAAATGCACATGCCTGTTGTCTGACTGGCTTCTTGGCTATCTGGGACAAGGCTTCAATCCTGTGACCTTGATTTGTTTGGTGTAGTCACACTGTGGCACCAGTATATGGCATCGTGGTGTCTGAAAAGAACTCTTTGACAGTTTATGTTGGATACTTCTATGTGTACTTATGTGTAAGCTCACAGGCAGGGAGATCCATGTTTTCTTGATTCATTATAGGCAATGCTTCTCATATTAGCTATTCCCTCGGCTACAGGGGGTGTAAACTGATTTGTTTAGAGCTCAGTGCTCTAAAAGCTGTTCTGAGGTTTTATTTTAACCCAGGATGACATTTTTGCAAAATGAAAATTCTCAAAATTCATGCTAATTTTAGGACTAATTGAGTGATTAATAAATGTCTCCAATGCTTGCCTTTCCCTCTTCAAAGAGTACTGATTTAAATGCAGTTTAATACTTGTTTAATGTGTTTGCCATCATTTAAACAAGTAATTGGAGCACGTGGTACAAACAGTAGCCAAGCAATTGACTCTTTATTAGTAGTCTTAGGGGAGAAGGAGAATGAGGACAAGGTGCTTGTATTACTGTCTGTACTAATTTGGATTTAGGAAAATTAGCATCTGTTCAACCTATCCATATTGGCAGGCACCCCTGAGCTGGGAAACAGAATGGTAGCTTAACATTAGAAGAGATTCAGGATCTTGGTCTTGCAGTAAGGACAAGGAGACTTTGTTAAAAGATACAATGTTAAAATGCCAATGCTTTTCTCTCAGCTCCGAGAGTTTTTTACTGGGGTAATTGCCCCCCTCTGTTGTGTAGCAGGAATGTGAAGGATTCTGTTAAATTAAAGTGACTTGCTCTGCCCTGTGCTGCCAAAATAAGCAGCAGCATTTGGATCCATCTCTAAATCAGGTAAACCAAAGGCTCTGTTCTCACAAGGGTGTTCTGGATTGAAGGTCACTGGGTGGGCTGGAGCTGCACTTTCAACAACATTAGAGAAGGTTCTGGCAGTGGAATTGGTCTGATGGTAATGACGGGGACAAATAGAAGGATTTAAGCAATCAATTGTGTAGAGTTACTTATTCTTTCTCTGAATTATATGGACTAGAAGGTACTTGGGATAATGAAAGATATTCACATCTACACAGTGTGATTAAAACAATGGCATCCTGGCTCAGCAAGGCTTAGCCAATACTGCAAAATAAATGTTTATTCATGTGACTGCGATTCCATTAATCAAACAAGATGCACATGAGGGCATCTTTAGAATTTAAAGAAAAAATGGGAAGAATTGTTTTATTTAAATTGCTTCATACAGTGCAGAAGACCATCCAAGCTGTTGCAAGCTGCCATTAGGCCTGAGTTGCATGCTGAGAGGCCAGAGTTTCTCTCAAAGCAGCATCACTCTGTCTGTCACCTCTGATGTCAAACCAAACTGAATCCTGGCTGAAACCTGGTGGTGTTTTTGCATATCTATTGCTGTTACAGGACTGTGAGTAGAGGAGAAGGAAAGAGGCCAAAAAATCTGTTCCTGGAAGTCGGTGACTTACTTCAGAATCATGGAGAGGTCCTTTTTTTCCCCCCCTGGATGATATTCTCCAGTGTCATGATGATTAGATGATCTGTCAGTGGGATATTGTGTGACTGGTTTAGTTTATCTTAATAAAATGTTTTGAGTTTCACTGACAGCCTTCACACAGTAAGCCAGGTCTCATAATCATTTGGAGTTACTCTTAAAAGCTTTTCACAGGATAAAAATAACATTTCTGACTGGTTGACATTATAGCCACATCAAGCGTTCCCTACTTACTGTTTTTATAATTATAGATTATATTTTAGAATACGATACTCCACTCTGTGCTTTTTTACAGAATTACTGCACTTCTCAGGTGGTGTAGAGTACTCTGGCTTCCAACTTCATCCTGTATAAGGACACCTGAGGAGTACAGTAATCACTCATTCACCACTGGTGTATCTTATTGCTTAAATACAGTGCACGGGTTGCACAAAACCCAAGTGTGTCTGGGTGCAAGTACATAACACAGTTTACTGGTTGAAATTGATTCAATGCACTAAGATGATGGCACTTGAAAGGCAGCAGAAAGAGCCTCACATCAGTTTGACAGTCAGGAAAGGTAGCACATGTGGCAGCTCCTGAACTCCTGCTCTCCTGCAGGTGAGCAGAGTCAGGCAATGAGGTCTGGGTGACTATCCTGGGACACTCATGTGCCTCTGGAGTGCTGCAGAGCCCTGTGTGCTGACCCCTGGAGGTTAAGTGCAAGGCTTGTAACAGTGCTAGTTCGTTTTATTACATTTGAAGAATAGAAGAGTAGATTTATTTTCTTTCTTTAAATGACATTGAATCCACTTGGGGTCATGCATCCCTTCTTGGAAACTGTTTTTTCTCTGTCAGCAAGGCTTTGCTAACATTTTCAGATTTTTACAATATTGTGGGCTTGAGGGACTCTGGGATTTTGCAAATGCATGCTGCTATCTACTGCAAAAGAAGATTTTTCAAAAGGATTTGCTTTGGCAGCTCAGGCCTGTAGATTAACTCAAACTGACTAGCCAATTGCATTTATGGCCCCTGTCACCTGGAGTAGTATAGTGGCAGTTGTAAAAGACAGAAGGTAAAAACCAAATATTCTACCCTCCTTCTCCCCCACCCCCCCCAAAAAAAAAAAAAAAAAAAAAAAAAAAAAAAAAAAAAAAAAAAAAAAAAAAAAAAAAAATATTAAAAAAAAAAATCCCCCCAAAACAAATATCTCATCCAAATTTCAACTGAACCTGAGTTCACTTATTGCTTTGGGTGGGCCTGGAAACCATGCCAAGGTCTTCAGTTCTGGTTGAAACTAATCCAAACTTAAGGTTTTACTGTGTGGTAACTGGCAGTCAGAAAAAATACACATAGGGACAAACCTCCCATTGTGAGGCCCCACAGACCCCCTGTAAAAAACTGTTTGGCTAAAGGCAAGAGCATGACTTGCCATAATTCCTCCTTTCCCTGGCTCATTTCTGTGGCCAGAGCATTTGAGCCTGTCAGGAGCTTTTCCCCTCTGTATCTGAACACTGTGGGGCAGTGTTAGCACTCAGCCCTCCAGGATGTGGTCAAGGATGTTGGTCCCTGGCCCAAGCTGTAGCCACCTGTGAAGTACTTCCCACATTTCTGCTACTCTCAGCACTGGTGGAGGAACTGTAAGGTTCACAGGAATGTCACAGACCACCCTCCTGTTCACCCTCAAGTACAGGGAGCACCAGTGATTTACACCCCCAGGTGTATAGCAGGATTTGGGATAGGCACAGATTTGTGATGACTTCGAACGCAAGTCAGATTTCACTGCCTGTGAAGTCAGATTTTGCAGTTTAGATACATTTTTTTTTTCAGACTTTTTATTCTGTGCACGTTCTGTTACTACAACAAAAGTCTGGGCATGTACTTTTATTTTTTCCTGGATCTGGGCATGTGTTCCCAGAAACCTGGTAATCAAAGCAACATGGATATGGGTAATGCAGAACATCAGAGCTACCAAACATGCCCTGGAATAGAGAATTGCTACTGTATCACTTACATGTATTGTTGCTTTTTTTTTTTTTTTTTTTACAAACTCTTCTTTTTATTCAGCTATATAGTACTTTTATTCAGCTATATAGTACTTAATCAAATTATTGATAACACATTACTGATCATGTCATCTGATGATGCTTCTTGAGAATTCAATTCTGCATACTAATAAAGCCTACTTGGTATTAGCATGCTTGATAGGATGTGAAAAATGTTCAGCACATTCATGTTTGGAGAGAATAACAAAATGTCTTATTGTCTGGAAAGCCCACATGTAGTGCAAGAGTCAGAGAATGCTACATTTGCTATTCTGTATGTATAATAAATAGCTGGTTAGGTATGTTACAGCTGAAATATGAAATGTCAGTTTTTATTAATGAAACAGATAGTGTGGAAGCAGTGATGAAGACAGACTGGCTGGGGGTACTGCTTTTCAGAACAAGTATGATCCAACTGAAGGATGTGCACTGGCTGCAGAATGTGTGATTCAGTGGAAAATGCAGATTTAAACCTTGTGATAAAGAAAGGGGAGGACATAAAAGGAGCTCTTATGTCAGAAATAAAGGGTATAATTCACAGTCCATTGAAATCAGTGGGCATTATCTCATCTCAGTGGGCACTGGATTAGCCCTCAAAAGGGTTGAAGCAACATAGTGTTATTCAAGCAAATTTCCATTAGTACCAGAGCATGAGAGCTGTGGTGTTCAAAATGAGACTGCTTTGGAGTGAGCCAAGGCACAGACATAAATGCATGATCTTGGTCAGAGTCTCCTTCAGTTTGTCTCAGCTTACTCAGAGTTCAGCATAAACCATGCCAGTTCTGACAAGACCCAGCATGGCCAGAGCATGGAGGTGGTCGTGCCCAACTGTTTCTTGGAAGTGAGAACATCCGAAAGGATTCTCAGTCTTTAAAACTGCATTTTATTTGAAAACCAAAGTGATACATGGCAACAGGAGAATTATTTAAGCAGAAAACTCAAATGTGCCTGGTGAGACAGATTCACTAAAAGGCTCACAGACAAATGTACCCTTAGCCTGCTCTGTCCTTGCTGAGGACAAAAGAGTGAGCCCTTTCCTCCATCTTTGTTTTTTAATCTTTTTAACTCATGTGTCTGGATTGCAAAAATTCTACCATCTCTTTGGAAAGACCCTTGCAGATCCCTTGATCCCTTGGGAAGTTTCCGTCTATTAATGACTTTTCCAGGCACCTCTCAGACTGTGTCCAGCAGTGCCCTCTGCACTTCCCAGGAGCAGTCTTATTCTATGTTTATGTTTGAGGCTTCTTGCATATTGATTGCTTCCCTTTCACAGCCCAGCCTAGGCTGGTCTCTATTCCAGAATGATCTCCAGAAGCACGTATTCTTAATTGCTCTCCAGTAAGGTTTACTATCAACCCTTCCTGCAGGAAGCTTCTCTGGACTCAAACTGCAACAAGGAGGAAAATGTAAATTCTTTGATCTTTTTCTCCCCAAGCAGATTTTTCAGCAGAATAGGACTGTGAACAAATCCAAAGCCTCAGACTAGGTTTTCCACTAGATACACATATGCAAAGTATATGTTAAGTGACATGTAATATATGTGACAGGCAGTGGAGAAGTAGAATACTTTGTCTGTGTGTTCCTCCACGTGACATACCCCATCAGCAAAGGCACATCCCTATAAAGCCATTTGTTAGTAGAACCCAGTAATGCAGTTTTCCTGTATTCCCAGTTACCTTGGTATTATGATGGGAAGCATGGAGCCATTCTCAGCTTGGTGATATTTCTCCTTGATGGTTTTGTTTCTCTATTCCAAGTGCTAATAGATCCACATGGATTGTTGCTAGGGTGTCATTCATAGGGAACTGTCTTGCCACAGGTGGTACCTGCTGTTGATCCTAATTCCTTTCCAGTGCTGAAGCTAAGAAAATGCCATAACTATGAGATAGGAACTGTGGTGAAATTTCATTTGCTACAAAATATATTGTTTCCTTTTCTGCCCTGGGTAAATTTTCAATGGTTGCCATGAAACATGTCTTATGGACACTGTATGTAGAAACAGACACCCAGCATTGATACTGACCAATCTGACTTAGATTATTGCTAAGAGCAATTGAAAAATACACTACCTCTTAGATCTGTTAAATACTGCCTATGCTAGAGGTCTCCTGGAGCCAAATGCCCCCTGTAAGTAACATGGGCACCACCGTGTACCATTGCCCTTGGAGTAAGCAAAGCAGTCTTATGTTTAGTTCTCACTGTTCTCATTTCCAAAGTGGTATTTCTGGAACCTGTACTGAGATAACAGAAACCCAGTTGCTTGCTGATCTCAAGACAGCATTTTTAGAACCACTATGATGAAACAGCAATCAGGATCAGAGGCTGGGCCAGGTCATGAGTAATATACTAAGCCTAATTACAAACTGTGCCTCTTCTGGGAAAATTAAAAAGTTGTCTGCTTGTGAATATGTCATCATAAAGGGCATGTATGGCACACAGCTAAGATAATAAGCATGGTACACATATATAGCTGGCACTGGAAGCTCAGGGTGAACTTTGCTTATGTGAACTTGTAGATTTTCCTCCAGATCAGATAAAAGCAAATGAGCTATGATCTTTTGAGGATGTGGGGAGGGAAAAGTGAGTCTCAATAGGTTGCATCACTTTCAAAGGAAAGGGAAATAATGAGCTTAAACTGAAATAATTATTTTTTTTACAGCTATCCTAGAGAAAGTTTTCACACATGCAGAGGGAGTGCAGATGCAGGGCTGCCAACACTGGCAATACTCTGACACCTAAATATGACTGAATGAGATCAGATCCCACCTATGAAAGCATCAGGAAGGGTTCAGGGATTGCTTGAGATATGAGTGGCAAATAAATGAAGTACAGGAGCTTTCTTCTTTTGAGGGACAGGAGCACACAAACCCCACTCTTTTTCTAATAGCTTTTTGGACACACCTCTCCCTCACCACTTTGAAACTCATTTGTGCTGCTCATGCAGCTCAAAAAAATGTCTTCTTTGGTTGTCATGTGTGGGACATTCACCTGATTTACTCTGTTGCATGAAAGTTAGTCAAAAGAATCAGGACAAATGGCCCTTGGTATTTTCACATATTTGTTTTCTTCTTTATATCTGATGCTATATTTCTGTTAAAGAAGAGAGTTTTTTTTAAAAAAAGAGGATTCAAGTCTAAAAATTTAAGAAGAGAATCCACAGATTCCCTTCTCTTTAATTATTTACTGTGCTCATAAATTTTTAATTGAAAAATAGGGAGAAATTAATACTGTTTTACAGATGAGTTCAAGTATATGTTATGTATTCGAGAGATTTCAAAAGAGATCTATTACATTTAAATGCAATTTTAGCTGTGTCTTTCTAGTCCACTCTGTGCAGCACACTGCCCTGTTCTTCACATGGCCTTGTAGGTGAATTAGCATAGGATAAATTCATTCAAAAAGGTAAAATGATTAGGTACTATGCAAATAGCATTAGTTGCACTTCAGTAAGTTTCACAGGTTGCCTTGTACATAGAAAACTGTGGTTGTGAGTCTCAGGGTATTTTTAGTCCCTTCACTTACAGCTCAGATTTCTCTTTAAGTGGCTAAATGAGTGCAGAACATTCCGGTTGCCCGTGTAGTCTCCTTTCTTGGAGGATGTATCTTTGTCCTATAACTCCTATCTTCTTGCCAGGACTAGACAAGATGGCTCTGCTGAAAGGCTGTCACTACACATTGTCATTGACTTCAACAAAGAGACAATTACCACCCTCTCTCTCTCCTTCCCCAGTCTTGCCATTTCCATGATGAGATTACAAAGATTTACAGAGTTGGACTGTTACAGGAGACCTGCTGGCTGGACTAGTGTCAGGTCCTTCCATGGAAATGTTGTGAGCTTTGTCACAGATTTAGTAATTGCCATAGTATTTTAAGTTAGGGCAGAGCACCATATTCCTGTGAAACCATAGAAGACATCTTGGGGTTGTAATGAGTTTCAGCTGATGCCTGCTGGTTATTCTAATTCAAATCCTCTCAGGCAGGGAAGGAAAATTTGCAGAGGATTGTGGTTTCAGGCAGTTTTATATAGCTGGAAGATCTCTGAGCAAGAAATTAATGATTTCTGTTAACAAGAGTTACTTACCATCAGTTTCATTTAGTTTTTCTTTTGGCAAGGAAGAGTGTAAGGAGTCCACAGAGCCAACTGTAGGTGCTCCTGATGTTGCTGAAGAATTTTGACCTTACTTAATTGGGTGTGGCAGAAAACAGGAATGTGTGGAGGCAAGCATGTCCAGTGTTTGGTTTATTCTGCTCTTTCTTTTAGGGCTCTTTACTGTTTAGCAGTGAAAAAGTCCATTACTGACAAAAAAATCTTTAGTTGCCAAAAAACTTGGCTTCGGAGGAACTGATGAGATGGATGCCGTGCCTGCTTTGGAAATTCTGGGACACAGTGCAGAAATAATGTATTTTCAGTGATAAATAAGTCACAGAGATGAGAGGTCTGGCTGGCTTAGGGATACGAGGATGATATAATTGTTTATCTGAGCTTTTGAAGGAAAAGTAGCCAGTGTGGTGCATACCTGGCATGCTTGGACTGTCTAGACCAACAATTTTCAGCATTAACTAGATGATAAAATGGTGTGCTTAGGACAGAAAACTTACACCTACAAGGCATTGGTCCACCTACAGGACAGAAAACCAGGAATCAGTGGTTGAACTCACAACCATTGCCCCCATTTAGCAGAAAAGGACACTGTGTCCTGTCTGAAAGCAATGAAAATGCACCTCTTGTCACACTACACCAACAAACGGGCTCCAGTTCAAGTCAGGGCATCACTTACCTTAGTAAAAATGAGGAGTATAAACACAGCCAGTTCCATGCCAGAAGGCTTTCAGGAAAGGCTTGTTATTATCTTTAGCTATTGCCACTTGGCCTGCATGGACAGAGCTGTCAAAAGCCTTGGAGGAACTCTTCCAGCATCCTACTGGTGTTGTCTCAGGACTTCAGTGCTATCACTTTTGATTAAAGCAGTCTCTGCTGCCTTTGTTTCCCTAAATGCTTTACTACTGAAAGTAATAAACACAGATAGATGTTCTTGTCTCTTGTCAAGAAAAGACTCTGTATAATAAAAGTCTACCTTCTAAATAGAGAAGCTGTAAAATAGCTCTACTTCACAAGTATTAGTTAATGGTAATGAAGAGAGCATAAGATGAGATATATTGGAAAAGCAATAAAGGCCAAGTTGCTGTACATGACATCTAATTTTGTATCAATTGATTTACCTGCTACTGATCAACTATTGTATTTCTATATACCCTGCCCCCAAAAATGAAACATTAAGCATGGCAAACTGCTCCTCTATACTGAACAGCAGTGTAGTTAGAGGCTGTGGTCTTTTTTTGCTTACTTTGCTACTAAGATAGTCTAAGCAACATTTTTTCCCTTAGTCTGGGAATACTTATAAACAGAGTTGTCTGCATAACTAGCTGAAGAGCCCAGAAGCACATGACAGTAGATTTGTGGAGAAACTCTTTTAACTTTGTGAGGGGGCTGAATTACAATTTGTGTGTGCATTTCAAGTGGGGTCCTGAAAAGCATTTGCTCTTGGCCTTGCACTCCCTGGGGCTGCTGGAAGTTGTTAGGACACCACTTAAAACCACTGCAAAACATCTTTCATCCTTCCCCTGTAAATGGCAGATAGGGAACTGCATGGCTGAGCAGTTTTGATCCTGGTTCATTGGTTGAAAAGATGATTCAGGTCCTTTGGAACTGACAAGTTGTCGCTGTGTGACAGCCCTCAGGCAGGTTTTGGTCTCATTTTGGTATCTAATGGATAGTAAAAGTAGACAAGAAATCCTGCTAAGTGCTATCACACAGGTTCTGCTCTTGGCAATCACTGCAAAGAAAAGGTTGAAAAGGAGTGAGCAAGCATGAAGCTTAAATCAGTCTCTGCTAGGTTATCATGAAGGTGAAGCTAAGGCGTATTACTAAGCAGCGTGAGGGCAGCCTGGCTTACTGATGAGTCCACTTTGCAAATAAACAGTGACACATGTACTTACCACACTGTCCCTCTGACACCCCATACACGTCTCAGGCTCACTTGCTTTCTAAATGTAAGAAGCTTTTTTTATTTTTTTTTTTCCTCTAACATATCACCACCTTTATTACTTGAAGTAGTTTTTTCTACAAGTCAAAGTTGTATGCCCCTGGCAGAGGCAGGTGCAGTTCTGGTTTAAATGAGCAGTGTGTTCAGTCAGGGAACTATGAGCATGTCACATATAAGAGAAGTACACAAAACACCAACTGCTGCAGTGGGAGGGGAAACTGAATCTGGCCTGTTCCCCAAATCTGAAGGAGGGTATATCATGATATTGTTCTACTCAAAACATATAATTACAGCAAATGTAATGGCTGGTTCTATATGGACCAAAACCTAAGTTTTTTAAAATACCATTTAATTTGTCATCATTATTTTTAAAATCTATATTCTAAACAGGTAAAAGCAGGAGGCTCATGTCTCTTGAAGTCAGGAGGCCACTTAGCCAAGTTAACGTTGAAAACTTGTACCATTGCTTTCTAAATCAACCCATAAAATAGCTGATTAGACACTGTAACACCAGACCACATTCCCTTCACGTGACTGAATTTTAGAAATTGACTTTTGGTTAATAAAAAACCTTCAAACTGCAGTAGTGAGGGTGTCATTACAAAAGCACAGATAGATTTTAGTACTGCCTACTCTGTTCAACATCTGGCCCTCAATGAGAAATTCTAGGCTGCTGTGTTTAGATGTGTAGATGCTATACAATGTTTCATAGTTTACTGAGGATTTGATTTTATTTATTTTTGTTGTTGTTGTTCAGGAGAGCAAATAGCTTCAATTGGCTTGTTCTATCAAATTCAAGCTGACACAGTTGTGCCATAAGGAACGTCCATATTTCAAATGTATTTATGACCAAATGTTTTAGACACCACAACCAGAAAATGTAAAACAATTCACTTAAAAGGACAACACAAGTGGGAGGTGTTCCAGCTTTATGCTGGCAAAGATTACTGGAGATTATGTATGGACATGCACAACTAGCAGTGCTGCTGTTCTAACAAAAGGAAAGGTCCTCTAAATAGCCTGGAACATTTGGATAACCTAAAAAGCTGTTTAAAAAAACCCACACAAAGAAAAAACAAAACAAAACACAAAACCAACCAAACAAAAAAAGACAGTTTTAGAAAAACAATGGATTGAAAATATCAAAGTGAAACACCTCACTGGTCCTGTGCAGATGCTAAGGCTTGGTTTGGGAACACAAAGCAGCTTCCAGGGTGGCATTCAGCTTTTCTCATGTAGATTTTTTTCCTTATCTGGTGTAAAAATTGCAGACCTTTTCTGCTGTCCCCATAACACCCTTCATTTCCTTGCCAGGTACCAGGCAGATCATGCTATGACTTCACACACATCTTTCTTGCTCAGTGCTGCCCTAAATTCCTGCCCCTCTACCTTTAGTATGTATGCTGACAAACAGCACTAATTTATAAATATTTAAAAAACCTGTAGAGGGATATAGTGAAAGCCAATCTGGATAATTTTAAATCTTTCAAATTGTCCTTAGGCTTGTGTTTTCTCACAGAATAGCAATTTTAATATACTACTTATTGCAGGTTCTATTAGCATACCTTAATCTTTAACACCAACAGAAATAAGCAACAATTCTGTAATTTTTAAAAAATATACCAATAGAGGGAGATATGTAGCTCCCTTATATATATAGTGGGTGCAATGAGTCCAGTATGGGCTGAGATTCACAAAGGCAACTAAATGTTGTTATTTCAGTCAAAGCCAAGTGCCTAAATGCTGTGGTAGTATCTAAGCCATTTATAAATGATTCTAATCTTGCACGGCACATGAAAAGTTATGAAAATCACAAGTGAGAAACAATGGGGTTTTTGTGATGAATTCAGAAAATTGTACCAAGACAGTTTACGTATTAACAGCACACATGCTTTGTGCTCTGCAGCGTGTCATCAAATGCTTCAGTTAATTACTCACTAATTATAACACTGTTGAATGGCTATACTGTGGCAACCATACAATTATGGAGCATAAAGTACTGAGCAGTTGCAAGGCTGAGCATATTGACTGATTACAACAAATCCCCTGCTTATTGTTGATGTTTTTCACCTGCTTAACAATCGTAATGTTTGCCTATCATACCCTCCAACTCAGAGCAATATGTGAAGTGGTAGTAGCAGAAGTTAAAAGTTAGAAGCAGGTAAGCTGTACTGAAAAGGTAGTGTATGATGCCAAATGTATGTTAAAACACAGAACCTGGAAATGGCCCTTGACAGCTGCCAGGGCACAGCATTCTTCTCACATGCACAGTATAACTCCCTCACTGACATGGGGAGAAGGAGAGAGGGGCCACTGATGTTTTACAAATACAAGTCAAAATCTCAAGGCAGCTCGCAGAGAGGAGGAGGGAGCTGAGTTGGTGTGTGCTTCCAGGCTTCCAACATCGCCAGGGGGAGAAGCCATTGAAAGAGCTGCGGGAAGCCTTGCCAGCTAATGAGCCCTACAGGGACTCTCCTGGCACGTTGGGGCTGGCTGGAACACCACGTGCCCCCCGCTTTACCAGCGGGTTCCCCATCTCTGGCTGGCAGGAAGCAGATGATGCACAGCTGGCTCAAGTTATACTTCCCAAACAATCTCTTACATCACAGGAAATGTCAAATAGCCATCTTTAGGGCAGTTGCCTAGGTTGCTTTATGCTTTCTGGTACACAGTATAACTTCAGATCTCTATCTATCCTTTTTTATATTTCAAGAAAGAAAAAAACAAACAGCAATCCAGCCCTGGAACAAGATTTTTTTTTTCCTTGTGCTTTCAGTTTTTCTGGCCCCTCGCAATACAGCGATGTTCAGGATCTGGGGAGGCACACACTCAGCTGTCACTGCCATTCATATCCTGCGCTGCAGCCAAGAACAGGATAGAAAACTGTTCAGCAAAACATGCTAATTCATTAAAACTCAATGAAAGCCTTGCTTGCTCATGCTGTTACAAATAGTTCTTACTTTGTTCTCAGAAGGGAATGGCAAAGCAGGAAATGTCTGATCAAAGAGTTTTCAACTTGATGTTTAGGAGTGAGTCACTCAACACTGGTGCAGTTCTTCAATTCACTGGCAATGCCACCTGCCATATAAATACACACTCAGAGGAAAGCTCAGTGATTGTCATGTGCAGAACATCTAAGTGGTACGCAGTCAACTTTTCACTTCCAAGTAAACATGAAGTTCTTTCCACAAAGACAAATCTTTCTTATACTGTACTGCTAGTTCCTTCCCCGTGAAGAGAGGTTGCCTCTTGGAGCGGCGTTGCCTTTCCTCTGTATGTCAGAGCTCTGAAAGCTGGCAGGGAGTGCACAGTGTCTGTGGGAGCTATTGGTGTAAAATGACTGACAGGACACTTTGAAGCTTCTGTCTTTGTTGTTACTGTTTGTTATCAAAAAGAATAAATTGTTTTAGCAAGATGGGATAAATTAATGCCTTTGGGAAGGCTGCAACAGTTATTGGGTCTGGATTTGGACTACACTAGGAAGAAGGTGATTGCTGGTGTAATTACACACTTCTTCAGACAGTAGTGTATCTGACCTATGGTCATTTTTATGCCCATACTAAAATTGCAATAACAATCCAGCAATAGAATGTCACCACGTTCTCAACTCTGAATCCTCTTAGCATTGTTACAGCTGATGCTGTGTCTGCAGCCTCTATGCTTTTCTCAGGGTGCTCAATTTGTGGTTTGTTGTGGAAATGTTCCATTCCTCAACCATGATATAAACTTCAGCATAAGTGATAGCCTGGACCTGGAAGTTTCAGGACACATCAAGGGAGGGAATTTGCTGCTTTTAAATGCTTGTTGAGAATGATAGACTGGCAGGCTCTTCTGTGGATGCTACATGTAAAGTACATGGATGTTGGTATATTCAGTATATATAAAAAAGCAGATTACTAGAAGAGAACTCTAGAGAGAAAACTACTTTTCACCCTTCATCCTATCATAGTTCTGATCTTGGTTTTGCTTTTTTGTTCTTTTCTCTTTTTCTGGTGTTTCTGAATTCAGTTATTTCTTTCATATTGCTGCAGCTGGGCCTGATTCTGGTCAATCTGCTATGAATTCTCTGAAATATTGGTGCATATTTGAGGGGGTTTTTTCTCCTTCAAGCTACATTTCCTTTGGCATTTCAAAACAATTCATCCTTAGGATAATTTTCATACTTTCATTTCCTTGACATCCACACAGTCACACCAGGGAAAATCTGACTGCTTTCTCTTCAATGTGTCACTTAGAAAACTATGACTAATGGCTTTTAAAGCTTCTATTGTTTGGTGAAGATGTGACCTTCAGAACATTGTCAAGATGAGGCCAGGTTATCAGCTGGGAACAAAAGAGTATGAACAGGTTTCCTTTTATCATCCCTGTGCCTTCTGATTTCAAGCATTTTAAAAGGCTAATATAAATCTTTCATCTTCTCCTTCCAAACTCTTTTCAGTCCTTAGGAACTCTTGCAAACACAAGTCTGGGATGGTTTTCCTAGTTTGGGGTACATGTATTTGTAGGCAAAAAACATTTGGGCTTTGATTTGAGAATGAGGCACAGCAAGATGTGTTTCAGATAATGAGACAAAGGGGAAACTGCTACACTGCCCCCCTGCACAGACCCATGTGGGGGGTTGGGGATAGTGGCTCCCTTTAGGATGAGGTCAAGTCACACTTGCAAAATACCACATAATAATATGGAGTCAATCCAGTTCTACTGCAATAAATAGGAGCTTTGTAATTTATTCCCATGTCTTCACCTGACAATATGCAGAAGCAGGAAGAACATTAGACCAAAACACAGCTTCTGATTCCTCTTCCATGAAATGTGGCTCTCAGTCAAGTGTTATGAGCTCTGAAAAATTCAGTAGTCTGAACATCTACTAATTGCACAATTCAGAGAAAAAGAAGCCAGAGACATACAAGATGTAAATCTGCAGTTCCATTGATTTCAGCAGAAGCAAACAGGCTTGTACTACATCAAAAAGTATGATGGGAAATGAATTTTAACCCCTAAAAGCCACATCAGCGTGGCAGCATCTCAGTGAAACACACATGAACCATAAGCACGTAGATTTCAGCACGTGTGGAGGTACCTGTAACATAGTTTAAACTCCAAATTATGTAGAAAATGGTTGCTTAAATGTAAGAGAGGTGATGGGTAGTTCTGCTGTGGGTGCTGGAAGTTCACTAGGGCCTTAGTGAGGCGCAGCTGTATGAAAGGAGAGGAGCTAGTACAGAACAATGTTGCTCTTTTCAGGTCATGGAGGAAACTGGATTTGTTTGTAAAGACTTTTTCCTTTAGCTGTGCCAAGGATCATTTGCTGATTTAAAAGAACATTTCCCTCTTTGAAAGTGAACAAACAGCAGCTCTGTTTCGTCAATATCAAGAGGTATAGCAGTGTGCAAGGGTGGCCAGGTGACAAATAGGCAGCCTGTGCTTTGTTAAATGAGCATAGGGAGCTTAGCCCGCGTCAGGAGCTGCAGAAAGCAAATGTTTGTTGCACATGCTCTGTTAGTCCCATTATCGGCTTTGTAATGAACAAGCAAAAAGGAGCTGGTTTGTGACATAGCTGCTAACGCTAACACACAGTGTCATTCATGAAGGGAATTTAATCTTGTGCTTGCAATGTCATTCAGAATTATCTGGTAATCCCTTTTTCCTGCCCAGACATTGCCTTTGCACCAGAGGCAGCTGTCAGCACTGGGTTGGGCAGGGGGGCAGAGGCAGCCAAGGCGGGCAGCAGCTCTGCCAGCAGCTCCAGCAGCCACCTTCTGTTATTCTTAAGGAAACCATAGCTCTCCCAGGTCCACAGCTAGAGCTTACCAACCATAAGTTAACTCTCGGCCTTTCCCACAGGCACCGATCCCTGAGGGAGGGTTTCTGGCTCTGTACAGCATCAGACAGGGGACACTCACTTCCAGGCTAGGGCGCAGAGATCTGAGCTGAGGTGGTTCTTTCAGGGCAGCACAGATAAAGCTGGTGCTGAGGAAATGTATTTATGAGTTTCCCTATCCCTGGCAGCAGCAATATGGGTTGTTTTATCCCTGACCTAACCTACACAGTAATGCACAGGGACAGGCTTGCCTCCAAACTCTCAGAAGCTGCCTGAGGCTACTCAGGAGCATCACTAGGGGCAAAGTAGATCCAGTGTGGAAATTCAAAGTCCAGCTTCACCTGCGGGGAGCTGTGTGCAGCATGGACTCCAGCCTAAAAGGTTTCACCAGGGTTTTGCATACTTGTGAATGGTTGACTGGAGGGGTATAATGTTACAGGAGGGTGGATTTTCTCTTATTTCAGCAATGAACAGAGTTTCTGAGGAAGAAATATAGAACTAGGGACAAGATGAGGAATTCTTAAAAAGGCCAAAGCATTTTTTTTCAAAAAAAACCCCAAACCTTTTCAGTTCCTTTTTACTGAAATAATTTTTATGAGAACATAAATCTCTGTTAACAAAACAATAGGTAAACTGGCTGAGTTAAATGAAATGAGACTAAGAACCAGTTTAAGGCACATTTTTTTGGTTACTGGGAGTCTTACATTTTTCATAGGAGAAATTATGAGCTCAAATTTTTTGATTTGACCTAATTACATTTTTTTCAGCTTTTCCTTTTTTTTTTTTTTTTTTATTTTTGTTCACATGCTTTCCTCTCCAGTAGCTCCTCTCTTTCCTCAAAATCACTCTGTTTGTATGAGGTTTGTGCCTAGAGCTGGCACAGAACAGAGCTGGTTCTTCGACCTGCATAGGGACTTTTGATGCCAAGGGTATTCTTTAATGAGACTTATGTCTGCCCAGTGACCCATCTGTGCTCTGACTGAGCTGGTGCAACAGGGCCTTAGGGCAATGGTGAAAGAAGCATAGCATGCTATGTATTCACATCCTTGGCTACTTTTCACCATGTGCACGTCAGATAAAGTATGAAACTGTCTCCCCTCTACCCTGAAATTCAGATAATAGAGCTAGGCAGCAATTTTTTAACCGTGTTTTTGCATTTCCCTTCCTAACAAAGCAGAAATGGAAGACATGCTTCCCTTTAAGCCTATCTTCAATCTGATAATCTAAACCCACTATTTGCTAACTTATCACAAGAGCACTGGATTTGTTTGTGGCAGGAGGATCTGGGCTAACAAATGTCCAAATGAGACACAAGAGAATTTAATGCCATTCAGTGCAGTTTTCCTTCTGTTCTTTAAATTTGTAAATTATTTTTCATATTTCTGCCAACAAAAACAATCTCAAACTGGCTGAGGCACAACTGTGTAAAGAACAGAGCCTTTTACAACAGGAAGGAGGGAAAAACGTAAAAGATGACTGGGCTGCCTTCTTTCATTTTTTGACCTTTAATTGAAAGATTGAAGATAAGTAGTTCCTGGGAGAAAGCAAAAGGCTGAATCAATTACCCTGTAGCTTGGAGAGAAAATGCTTCCTGGAAGCTTTACTATATATTCTGAATCATCCTCTTGTCATTCCAAGAAGTTCATAGCCAAGTAAAATGTTAGAAATAGATTGATTGTGGACTGATGGACAGTAGGGCCTAAGTGAGAGGTTAAAGGTGTCAAGATAATACATTCAGGCTTCCCTTGGGATATTTTTGTAAAGCTGATGTTTCTGACCTCAGGAATCCTTGTCTCACTGTATTAGGATTCGAGGCTCTCTTGGAATAATGTCATTTGGAAGAGTTCACTTGTTTTATGTGAAGTTTTAAAAGTGAAGACTGTTTCAGTTTTCTTTCAAGGAAATCAGATGGAGTTCTCATCACTTTATGCTGATGGGACTGCAGACCCTGTGGGCTTGACTGACTGATGATCAGTGTGTCATTTCAAACCCTGCAAGATAATTGATAGTAGATATAAAACAAGTTTGTTTACTGTTTTTTATAACAGTAGTTATAAAACAGTAAGCGCAAAGGAATCAATTATGAAATCCCTGAGACTGGAACAGCGTGTTATGGGTACAAAGAGGAGAACCAACTTTTGCATCTTTTGAAGAGAACAGGGGTAAGAAAAGTAGGAATTCCTCTTCTTGGGTTGGAGACAAAGTGTTTCACAGTATGGGAAGAATTCAATTGACCTTGAAAGAACTGACCTTGGCTCCTTACTTTTTTTCAGAATCACATCCTCTCAAGATACTCATTAGGACATCTAATCTTTACTGTTGCCATAAGAGTTTGTTATATACTCTTTCTAAAATGTAACTGGTTCCCTTTTTAAGATACATTTTTTAATCAAGATGATAATTCTGTGACCATTTCTTAAACTGACTACCAAAAAACTGGGTGCCAGAGAACCAACGTTCCTGTGTATACTTTTATGGCCTCGTTTAAGTGCAGATTGGCAAATGCTAGATTTTTTATAGTTATTCACTTTTAACTGAAGGAAAGGACAGGTGATGAGCACATTTTGCTCTGCTGTGACCTCTTCCATCATACAATTCACAAATGTACAATGCTGTGCACATGGAGAGTCCCACCAGCCCCAGTACTCTGCAGTGAGAGATGGGGAAGTAGTGCATAGTTAATGGCTTAGTCAGAGGTCAAATGTACCCAGATTTTGAATCCCTTTCTTAGAGGCTTGATAATTAGGACTGGTACAACTTCATTGACATGTCCCCAGTTCATGTGAGAATTGGAACAGACTGTGAGATGTTTCTTAGACTGACAGAGCAGAACCATTTAAAGTTATTGCAGCTCAAATTTTAAACAAGCACTTCACTGGGATGAATACGGTACTGAAGAGTGAAGGCTTCTATGCCTTTTTCTGCTGATATTGTTTTGCTGGAGACAGCTTTCTGCAAGACTGGATTACCAGGGCAAGAGTGCATTGATTTACATTCTGAAGGTTATCTTTCCAGTGGAAAAAGGCACAGCAGGATGTGGGGGTTTTTTAAAGTAAAGATTTAGAGGAAAATATATGCTAAAATAAAACTAGAGTTGAGGAGAAATACTGCTGTGTGGGTTTCTAAACAATGAACTTCAATATTGGAGGAGTGAGGAATTTATATTTTGATTGACTTTTTCTTCTTCCTTGTTGTATGCTGGCATGCATCACAATAATGTGTTTTCACCCTTGTGTTTTGCTTTAGCCACTGCCTCATTGACTTGTTTGTTGATAATAGACAGGCAAATCCCGGGAGGGGATGACCAGACTTTTTTGATCACTAATGGTACAGTACTTCAGACCCCTCTGTATGGAATGCCATTTGATTTATATGGTGATGAGTTAATATAATATTATCTAAAGTGCATTTTGGAACTGACTGATATACTTCTACTTTAACATTAATTAGAAAGTATCTGATGTTATCTCTCTAAAGGTCAGCTTCTCCTCTGCTTATTCACATGAGTAATGCAATTGATTGCAGTGTATCTGACTTGATGCCATGTTGAGTGGGAGTAGCTCCAGTAATTCTGTATGAAGATGTTGAACAACACAACCTCAGAGTGTTTCTTAGTGTTGCTTCCTGTTTTACTATTTTGGGCAACAACTGTTAAGAATAATCCCGGGCCCTTTGACAAATAATTTCCAAGTCTACTTTTAAGCAGATAATCCTGGACAGCCTCAAATCAGTCATTAAATGTTCTGTTGCTTGGTCTCTATCTGCTCAGAGCAGACCTGCACACAGAGCTGGCTGGGGTTTGTTTCCAGCTCTGGGCACTGTGCTGCCTTTTCTGTGCAGGTTGTGCTGTCACGGTGTGGGAACTTGGAAGCAGAATTTACCCATCTCTCAGCATCATGCATGTTGTGTTGTAAAGCCTTGGAATTCCAGCTCACTAGAGAAAGAAAATTAAGTTTGAAATTTTATATCTGGTCATACAACGAGGTATTAAAAATGGTGTTTATTGGAAGTAGGCCTTTTCCTGTATCTGTGTCTCTGAAAATCACACCTATAATTCTGTCTTTCTGACATTTTTCTGAAGTGAATGATGTCCGTATGCTTGTTTCTGTTCAATTATTTTTGACAGTGTTTATTTCCAACACATTAACCACTTGCTTGTAGTCAGAATTATCTCAAAGGACTGGAATTAACATTTTAATAAGACATAATCTGCTTCCATTCATAACTTGAGCTTTAAATTATAACACATATAATACTTTAGAACTGAATCATTTGAGGGGTTCTAGAAAATATAGCGATAATTGAAATGAGGATTTAAAGTTGGATTATTGAAATGAGGATCAAATTCAATCTGAGCAGCTTGAAATGTTTTATGTTAATACAAACACAAAATTTCTGTGAGATTTAGAGCAGAGAGCCTGCTGTTCATTGGGAAGCAAGAAATAGATATATTTTCCTTTAGATTTGAAATGCATTAGAACTGTAAAGGCAGCAAAGGAGACCTTATTCACAGATGTGGAACTGTAGGAAAAACAAATATACAGGGTTTAGAAGATCTTGTGCCAGTTAATAGTGTTCCTTCAATTACAGAAAAATAAGGCTAAAAGGTACTTTGCTTCTTCTAGTCCATCTTCCTCTTCCAGAGCAAGATGTGCAGGATACATCTGCCAGTCCTGACAGCTGTTTAACTAACCTCATGCTTTGGACTTTCACTAGTGAGGCCTTTCTAGTCTCCCTGGACAAGCTGTTCTTAAGTTTACTGTTTTCCATATTAGAAAAAACCCTAAAACCTTCCTTATTATAATTGCCCATAATTATATGCCCCGTTCCTCTGAACCCAAACTTTGTTTTGTTCCTCCTGGCAGCTGCCATGTGTATGCTTTAAGACTGCAGTATTTCTCAATACCCCCCACCACCTAACTTCTGTCCTTGGGTTAGCCTACCCAAATTCCAAATGACCTTCTATAGGTCATTTTCCCAGTGGGATTTCTGGTATTGTCCAGGCAGCAGTTGCTTTTTTACTTTTTGGCTGCATGGTACTGTTGACTCACACTCATTTTTTAATCCACTAACTTTTTTTTTCCCCTCCTCACTCCTGGATTTCTGCCTCTGACTGTTCCTGGATGAGGAGAAACAAGTCCTTATCTTGGCCTTAATTAGTTTTATCATCTCTTTTTTCCACACCAGTGCTTCAGTCAAAATAATTTTGATTTCTGTTCCCATTTTCTAGTATACCTGCCAGCTCTCCCTCTTTGGTGTCAACTGCAAGCTTAGAAAGGATCTCTCCTTCATTAAACCTTGAATAGAACCAGACACAGGACAGAGCTCAGTTTCCTCCTTAGGTGGTTGCCTCCTTCCCCTGTCACTGAAGGAAATCAGATATTTATCTTTTTTACAAAATTTCTTCTTTCAAAATCCATGTCATCTGTTACCCACCTTCTTGTCACCTCTCAGGTTCTTAGAAATAATTTCATTACTTATATTTTTTTTTCCCAGAAATTGAAGTCAAGATACTATTGACTGAATTTTCCAGCTACTCTGTCCCCCTGTGTTTTAATATTAGGACTGGATTTATCCTTCTAGTAAACCCTTTCTCTTCAACTTCTATAGATAAGAACTTCTGAGATTTTTTCAGCTTGTTCCCTGCGTATTTTATGATGAAAATCATCAGTCTTTGACTGTTTGAAATACTTTAATTGCCTAAATATTCTCTAACATATTCTCTCCTCCATCTCCTCTGAGATTCTATCCTTTTTTGGTACACAGTGCAAGAGACTGCTACTCGTAGCTGAAATATTCTAGTTAAGAAGGTGGAGACCTCTCTGCCAGGTCCCTGGACATAATGCATTCAATGCAGTTTTACTCCTGCAGAGTTGAGGAGGTTATAAAGGTTCTGCAGCAGAGATTTCATGTGCCCTGCCACAGCTCTGTAAAGAATCTCTGAGCTGCAGAGCACAGGTCACTCAGCTGCACCCATCTGCCAGGCCATGGAGTGGCAGCCTTGGCCCATGGACAGGTGCCACTAAAGCTGGAGATGGCACTGGTGACAGCCCTTCCTGCAGGTCTGATCTGCTTACTTTTGCTGCAGCTCTGGCCATGCTTTCACCTTAAGGACCTTCATGTGTCTCAGTACAAAAGCAGAAGTTTTAACAATTATATTGCCTTGTGATTTCCTCCAGCACAGCACCTCCTTAGTGTGTGATCAGTTTATTAATTGTAGAATCATGGCCAGCATGTGGAGAAGCATCCTAGCCAAATCAGGGACAAAGTAAAAATCTGGCAGATGTTTGTCTTACTGGTTCTTAAAAGCTGTGCAAGTCTTTTACATAGTTCTTTCAGTGCCTAACTGTCCTGATATCTGGGAAATGTTTGCTCGTACAGGCTAAATAACTCTTGATGCATTGTTAGGCTTTTATTTTCTATCCTATCCTATTCTAGTAGAAAAGCAGAGAAATCCATTATCTTTCTCTCTATGGCAATCATATTTGTACTGACAGATTGCTGTCTCATGTCCAGGCAAGATAGTTCTTCAATATTCACACCATTTCCTTTGAAAGATGCTTAAAACATGTTGGGGACAGAGAATAGGTTGTTCAGTTTTGGAGCTGGCAGAACATGAAATCATGTATTGATTCCATTATTAACCTAAAATATATTGATCAGCTTTTTTCACTTTTCATTTCATAATCCTCTGTAATTCTATTTTTAAAATTTTTTATTGGACTTTATATTGTCACAGTTACAAGTTTAAACAGGATAAACCCAGGATCTATGGAAGAATCAAATATGAAATCAAATATTTAATTTCTGTATGGTTTTCAGAAACCAAAATTTATTTCTAGTGTCAGCAGACACACTTCTTTGGACTTAATGGGGATAGTCAGAGTTATCATGAGTCTGAGCTGGCTTTTCACTGCAATATTGGATACTGTGCAGCAGTCACAAATCTCCTGCCAGTACTATCCAATGAAAATATAAAGCATATGAGGAAACATACATGTGGTTCCATGTTAATGTTTTTATAGTAGAAATGAAACTGGCTATTATAGTAGAAATTGAACTGGGGCCGTAAGAGTAATAATAGGTACTACACTTCTGTTTACATAATTAATGAAAACAACTATACTTGTAAACAGATTTGTAAGGCATTGACATTGCAGGATTCTCCAAACTGTGGGTCAGATAAACTGTTTCATGTTTAACAAGACAAATGCGAAGACTTCAAGCTGTGACTGCAAGACACAAGGTCAAGTCCTTGTGGAGCCAAATGCAAGAGATTCTGGGATAAACATAGTTACAGCTTGAAATTTATAAAATAGTGTAGTGACCTGGGGGACGAATAGGATCAAACAACAAGGATATTATTCAACAGAAGCAGTAGAAAATAATGATAATAGGAAGGCAGGATTAACACATTCTTATTAAAGATCAGATATTGATCCTTCACCCTGCAAAGGGTGAAACTTGACTCCAGAGGTCTCAGCCAGAGGAGCTGAGGGTGTGAAGAGGGATATTTGCATATGTCTTTTTCATCCCACACTGAAAAAGCTGAGCTCTCTCAGTGGTACAAATGCCTTGCAGAAAATACCATGCCTGAGAAGGAAGGGGAACAGATAACAAAGGAGGTGATGGTCAAATTTGCTAAAGTGTTGCATTGGTGTCCTTGACCATGCAGGGTGGAAAACATTCCCTGATGTCACTTGATGTGAATTCTATATTGAGTCCAGATTCACTGTAAGAGCAAATTCCTTCTCTGATATGAAAGCAGAGTGGAGCAAAACACAACTATTATCTGTGTGTGCACAGTATGTGTGTCATTCCATAACTGGATGACAACCTGCATATGCCAGTGCAGGGTACCTTGTCAGTTATTGCCTGGGCACAGCATCTGAGGTGGTTTCTAACAAAAATCCATAATTCTCAGCATCATGTGCTGCATGAAATCATACACATTCCAAGGTGTTCCAGTCACTGGAATAAAAAATGAAAGATATAAAAAAATTAGGTTCTCATTAAAGTGAAACTGGAGCTCATTTAAATACTTTTGTCAAGAGTCAATATTTGACTTTACAAGATACACTTCATGGAGCATTTAGAATATCTATAACTTTTTGTTTTTCTGAATTCTGAGTTTTCTTCCCTGTGTTTTCTCTCCAAGTCATCAATCAGACTACATGGTGTGAATTGGATAGTGCTTACGAAATGCAGCATCCTGGGCAGATGCAAGAGATGACATAAAAGATCTTAGCAATAGGTAGCATATGTAAATCCTGCTGGCCCTAAATAGCAGGAGAAATTCGTAAGATCCTTTTTCTGACACTGTGCATAGAAGAACATCCAAAAAGACTTGCACATGGGAGAAGATCTTTGTGGGGAAAAGGACATAGCCATTGGCATATTTGAGGTGATTGAAACCAATGACCAAATGCTTGTTAAAAGTTAGTTATTAATATTTATACTGAGATTTTCAAAGGAGCCTAGGGGAAATGTATGCTCCTGACTCATTGAAATTCACAAGGAGCTGAGTGCCTAGCTCCCTTAGCTTTTGCTGAAAATCCCAGCCTTAATCTCTTTGTGACAATCTGATTTTCATGTTATACAAACCATACTACCGATAATAAGGATATGCTCAAGATGCTGAGAGAATGCTGGGAGTGCTTATATTTACTGCCTTTATGATGGCATAATTGTTTAAAGGAGTTGAGATGAAATTTGTGAAGTGAAGCAATTTCTATCTGAAAGCCTCATAACACAGGCTTCAGTCTGTATTAGTGATGTAAACACATGAATTAAACTTTGTAATGGAATTTATGAACTTAATGAGCAATTTTTTGTTGTGCTGTAATATTGTGCTGAAGCTCTTCTTCCTTTCTGGTTTTTCTGTGCCTACAGCTACAAATAAATTTGACATGCCGTATTATTATTTTGTCCTAGTTCACTGCAGGTTTATAATGTTACCTAAAACCAGAGCCTTTATTTGAAATCGCTGGCAAAAGTGATTTTGAATTATGCCTTTCACTCAGAATTATATAGAAAATGCACCAAATCATTTGAAAAATACATTGATATCATATTTTAAAATCATATTTATTTCTAATGTCATTGAATTCCGAGTCTTTAAACTAAAACATCCAAGTCACCCTATTTCTTCAGAGACTCACTGTAGAACTGTGTGAACAAATACAAACAGGTAATGATAATTTAAACTACAAAGTGGCTGCTTTTGTTCAAAGACACAAAATTTTATATAACTATGCAAAGTCAGTCCTTACTTATACTCCTGCAGTCCTACTATTATCAAGCTGATTGCAGAATTGTAACCAAAGGGAAAAGTTTCACTCCTACTGATCTAGCTACACGCCTGACTCCATAATCCTTTATGGAGGATTTATAAGGGATAAAGATACCCAAGGATGAAAATAATTTAATATTTCAGCATGTTTTTCCAATAATTGCCATCCCAAGAATGTAGTAGCCCACAAAGTCGAGTTCTTTCTGCAGAACTGGAAATTTTGTCGGTCTTTACTGTTGGAACAGGTGGAGGATTCCTTGCTGCATCAGGAACCTTTGCCTTTAGTAGCCTGGCTTCTTCCACATTATTGGTAGTGTAAACTATCTAGTCAACCAGAGATCAAGTGTGCTTATGGGCTCACAGAAATATACCTCAAAAACTAGACTGACTGCTAATCAGTGCACTATTCATTGTATTATAACACTGGAATAGGATAATTTCAGTCTTTCAAATGACAGCATTTTCATGATGGTGTATCTTAGCTAAAAGCCATGTTAGCCACCCTAAGCAGTAGCAAAGCAAAATATGTATAATTTACATGAACATTCTTTTAATGTTTAGAGGTGTAAATGGTAAAGTAACTATATAAATGCAGATCCAGTGAGAAATGAACCACTTTATAACTCTTCTTATGTGTGCTTTGCTAAAACAGCACGGGCCCTAACTCAGACCCACTGACTGTTTGGCTCTTGTGCCATGTATATGATAAATAATATTGATAGCAGTCAGTAGGATCACACTCCACTGTCCAGCTGAAACTGGAGGGTTGCCAAGTTGCTTAAAGAAATATTTACTGAAGACCATAAAGTTAATCTTACTGTGTGGTTGAAGGGTTCAATACTTCCTCCCCCAGGTATTCTTCTAGCCTACACTCACTGAAGGCACTATGTTACTGACATAGCTCAGAGTCCACTTGGCTCAGTCTATTAAGGCATCCCAATGAAGACAACATTTTAATGAGAATAAATTCTATGTTCTGAGGCTCAGAGCTCACTTAGCTGTGGGATTTTAATATTCATGTGCCTGATTAGGAGTCCAGGTAACAAAAAGTGCTGTTTGAACTTTTTTTCGGATGAAAATGTAGTAAAAATAATGAAACTGAAGAGAAATGTCAACTTTTTGTAATGATGCTAATGCTTCTCCCCCACCATCTTTGGTTAATTATGAAGCTCTCCTTTTTCAAATTTACATGACAAAAAAATATATATATATAAAAAAATTCACAATGTCATAGTTCCATCTTATTTTAAACAAATCCAGAAATGAACCTTTTTCTTCCTACTGTGATTTAAGTTTTTGTGCCCAAGGCCTGAGAACACAGGATGTTCCCAGTGTCCACAAATAACACTGGTTAACTTGGATTCAGAAACTTCTTTCAGCTCCTCCTGTTAAGAAGAAAATCTTTGCTTCTCAAAGATCACATCATGAAATCTTAGCCCCACTGAAGGCTCCAGGAAACTCAGTTGTTCTTACTGGTAACAGAGTTTAACATCTAATTTTTATGATAAACATGCCCCCAAACTGGATCTGCACAGGTTTTCTTTATAAACTTTGTAAAATACAACTATTCAACGAGACATTGTCCAAGTTGTAAAGACCCTGTTAAGCATTGCCAATCCTGTTAACATCTTTGTGATTAACACAAGTGCAGTAGGAGTCATCTGACAACTGGCAAGAGGGCAAACCCTCATCTTCCTAAGCAATTCAGGAAAGTGTAAAACAATCTTTTCATCTTAGTTTTGCAAATGGAATGGCACCATTGTCTTCAGAAACGTGTAAACTGTCACTGCCTGAAACATCAAGCTGAGCCTTGTCCTGCCTATTTATGAGACTGATTGTGTAGCACTAATCTGCAGGCTTTGAAACCGCTTCACTTGCTAAATCCAGCTGAAGACTGGAAAGTGCTTGATAAATCCTCAGAGTGCTTTAACTTTGAAGAATCCTTTTGTGACCGAGACAAACAGGATTAGTATGTGTGGCCTCTAAAGGGGAGCTCTGGATCTCCATGTCACAAGGAAAGCACCTTTGGCATTTTTCTTCCCAATGTCACCTCTTGATCAGGAAGGTAAAGAGATCAGTAAGTTTGTAACAGCATCAATTTAGCTTGGCTCTAATAAAGTACCTGTTGAACTCTCTCTATTATAAGACAGTATTCAGATCTTTCTAATTTATCTGTAAAGTATGTTCTGGGCAACCTATTCTGATAGGAAAGTGTGCTGAAGTCAGTAGAACACTTTCTAATCACTTCCAGTGGCTCTGGATCAAGGTTATGAAAGTTTTTCCAGTTGTTTTTTTGTTTTGGGTTGGTTTTTTGCTATTGAGTTTCCAGCTCCATCACTAAGTATGTTGTAGTATTTCTAAAAAAATACAGATAAACCAAAGCATACATTATAACTGTAATTAAGAGTTTAGAGATTGTTTGGCTCATATCAGTACTTTAACTGACTATTTTTAAAATGAAACTTTACAAGCTGCTGAAGGCTAAGCAATCTGTGTTTCCTTTGCAGGAACTTTCACCTGTGTGCACAAATGGCTTTTACTCTCCTTTCCCTTTACTGAGAGTGCTAGCAATCATACACCCTTTTATTTGGGAGAGTCTCCTCTGGCAGCCTGGAGGTGTGAGCAAGTTGGAAAATCAAGGCCTTTTACTCACCATTCCCTCCAAATGTACATGTCATTGTGACCCAGTTTGTAAAGGCAATTGAGAACCATCCTGTATGCTGAATATTGTCTTCAGAGTGAGAAGGATTATGCTGCCAGGGAAAATGTCTGGCAGGTTACAGTGCCTGGAAATTTAGCTCATTCATTTTGGAAGTGTTTTAAGTCCATCAAAAAGAATTTTGTTCTAGGATATGAAAGCACAAGTGACTGAATGGCACAAAAGCCCTGATCAGCCTCTTCAGTGCCTAGGGAGCCTTGGCACCTTTTGAAAAGCAGTCTGCCTGTTTTGGTTGGGCTGAACACTTGCATCCCCCTGCAGCCTTTCTGGAAAAACCAGACAAGGTGTTCTTGCACTTGACTGTCCAAAATGAACACGTGCAGAACACATGAGTACACACTGAAAATACTGGGTTCTGCTACTGATAGACACACTGGTGTGCAAAGTCTGCTCTGATATTAGTATCACAACTCCCAGTCCTTATACAACATTTGAGTAACTAAAAACATTGCTCTAGGAAGCATGAGATTATTCCCTGTTCCCTCTTCAGGCTGAGAAAAATGAAAGCCACATTGTCAAAGGAAGGGCTGTCAGCATCCACCCTGCAGGCTCTGTCTAAAGCTGGGAAGCCCTTCACCCCTCAGGTGGGGCCTTGGCCCAGGTTTCATAAGAATGGGCCCAGAGAAACCAGGGCTAAATGAAGTGGGTATACTTGGGAGGAACTCTAACCATGATGGGATTATCTCAAGTACTAAATGAAGCAAAGCAATGGTGCTTCTCAGCAGAGGGGTTTAATGCAGAGGAAGTGCCCTGAAGCCTCAGGTAGCCCTTTCTGGTACTATGCTGTATGCAGTAAGGTATTTACAGGGAAAGGCAATACTTAAGAAACAGGTATTTCTTGAGATTCCCTATTCCTTCACTTAGATGTCTTCAACCTCACAGTTTGACACTGTTTCTCACAGCATTCTTCTGGAAAAAATGGCTACATATGGCCTAGACCTGGGTCCTCTTTGCTGAGTGAGAAACTGACTGGATGGCAGGGCCCAGAGAGTTGTGGTGAATGGAGTTAAATCCAGGTGAGGGCTGGTCACCAGTGGTGTCCCTCAGGGCTCATTTTTGGAGCCTATTCTCTTTCATATTTTTGTCAATTTTCTGGTTGAGCAGCTCAAGTACACAAGCAATGAGTTTGCAGATGACACTAAGCTGAGTGTGAGTTTTAACTTACCTCAGGGTAGAAGCTCTCTACAGAGGGACCTGGACAGGCTGGGTCTATGGGCCGAGGCCACTTGTGTGAGATTTAACAAGGCCAAGTGTTGGGTCCTGCACTTGGGTCACAACAACCCCAGGCTTGGGGAAGAGTGGCTGGAAAGCTGCCCAGTGGGAAAGGACCTGGGGGTGCTGGTTGACAGCTGTCTGAATATCAACCAGCAGTGTCCTGGTGACCAAGAAGGCCAAGGGCATCCTGGCCTCTATCAGACACACATGGCCAGCAGGAGAAGGGAAGTGACTGTCATGTATTCAGCACTGCTGAGGCTGCACTTGTAACACAGTGCTCAGTTTTGGGTCTCCCACTACAAGGAGGACACTGAGGTGCTGGAGTGAGTTCAGAGAAGAGCAATGATGCTGATGAAGGGACTGGAGAACAATTGTAATTAGGAATGTCTGAGGGACCTGGAGTTGTTTAGTATGGAGATAAAGATGCTGAGGAAAGACCTTATTGCTCTTTACAACTACCTGAAAGGAGGCTATAGCAAGATGGGGGTTGGTCTCTTCTTCATAGTACCAAGCAACAGAAAAAGAGGAAATGGTCTCAAGTTGTGCCAGGGGAGGTTTAGATTGGAGATGAGAAGAAACTTCTTCATTGAAAGGTTATTAAACACTGGAATATGCTTCCCAGGGAGGTGGTTGAATCACCATGCTTGGAGGCTTGGTGCTTAGGAATATGGTTTAGCACTGGACTCAGTAGAGTTAATTTATTGGTTGGGCTTGATCTTAAAGGTCTTTTCTAACCAGAATAATTCTGTAATTCTATGTCTTTTGTCTCTAGTGAGTTCCGTTCCTAACTATGATTAGTGAATTCTGCTGCTGGGGTTGAGTGCATTTGTATATGGGCCTTGGTCTCCTGCTTGTCTGAATGGTCTCTAGCACACAGTGCTTTGTAAATCATGAAAAATTCGTTGGCCTGCAACATTTTTCAAATGATGTTTAGCACAGAAAAAAAACATCTTTGACAGCTTTGCAAACTCAGTCTTGAGATACAATAGGCTTTTACATTGCTGTAGTTTAAGAAGTTAATAGCATACAGCTTAAAAGCTGCCTACCCAGATAGTGACATGACAGATTTCAAGTGGCTTTAAGCCTGTCTAATGTAAACACTACAAATACTACTAAAAAAAAAATATTTCAAGCTCTTTCCTTCTTTTTTTTTTTTTTATTGTAAGGGGAAACCTTGCAAAGATGGCAACTGTGTATCTTTTCCACCACTTCATAGAAAAGCAGCAAAACATACAGAAGAAAAGGCTTTCTCTCTGGATGATTTCCCAAATGTATTTTGAGTTACCAGCCACATTTAAGAAGCTGCTGGAGCTTCTTTGTACAGTGGGAAAGTGCTGAAACAGAAAAAGCATTGAGGAGAATATGCAATGACTTTGTCACAATTATGGGCATCAAACACAGGGTTTTCAGACACAATCCTTTATCTTGCAGATGTTTCAGCTCAGCGTGTTGATCAGCACATTGCCCCAGGAAATTGCCTTGCTGATCAAAAAGTGTCTGTATATGCTCCCCTTCACACATCCAGCACAGCCTTTTCAGGACAAGTACTAGTTTGAATATACAGGAGTTGGCAAAATTGTACATGGGCAGTTGAAACATTCCACTTGTGCACCTTGATTCATGACAAATGTTTCATCTAGAGTATGCAGAAATATTCTCCATCACAAGTAACATACAGCATTTCCAGTGTAAGGAGAGTAACTTTTCCCTTTTTGTTTAATGCTCTCCTTTGGGAAGCAAATGCCTTTTGAGATATCAGGAAATGCAAGATCAGACATAGTAGCACACAGTTTTCCCTTTCAACTTGCTTTGTGTAAAAATCTGCCGATGAGTGAGAGTTTTCTCTGTACTATAGGTGTGGGACCAAATCCTTTCCTGGTATTATCTCTTGCACTCAGTTGAAGACACATCAGAAGAAAATACACTTTTATCTCTGTATTGTCTTTCTGCCAGAACTGTGGCCACTAAATAAAGTTGTCTTGGTGTTATTTGTTTCTGTGCCAGGAAATATCTTTCTTTATCAAGGTGATCAATGAATTTATGCATTTCTTTGTCAGGTGCCCACCTTGCATTATTTTGCATCTGAGTTTTGAAGCTGCTGAAGACCAACTACTCCTCTAAACTTCACTGACAGCTGGAAAACTCAACAGTGAGGATCCATCTTAGGGGTGAGTACTCAAAAATCGAGTTTTTATTATGTCCTTATAGAGATAAGGCTTCAAACTGCTGTCTGCGTGCCCCATCAGTCCAATGATTAAGGGCTGAAGATTTGGTTCTGGGTTCACCCACTTAGCTCTCTGGGCATCAGAGAGCTAACCCAAGACATCAGTTTACTTGTTCAGCCCCAAGAATACTATAGAGAAGGTTTGTTAGTGGCAAGCTGAATTGCCTGACAGAAGTACCTCTGCTGCCCATTCCCTACCCATTTCTATGCTGGCATCTCAGACTAGGGCCTAACATTAGATAAGAAGACTCTACCTTCATAGTGTGTCAAGGAAGACAGATTTGTGGCAAGGAAACACAAGGAAGTACAGAGGTTAGGCCACCACTTATGGGTCGGGGAACAGTTGGTCTTGCCTCTTAAGAGGCAAAGGAGAAGCAGTAAGGATTGCATCCTTCTGCCCAGTGTTTTCACCTGATGTTCTTTCAACACAGTTAAGCAAAACCAGAAGGAAAAATGAGGAAGCAAAATATTTCTATGCTGTGTAAATGGGAAGAACAAAGTGTGATTCTCCAACCTGCTGTTTCATAGAGAAGCAACATGTGGCCGTAATTCAATTTAATGCTCACTCATTAGTGCTACAAAGCATTTGCACTTTTATTCAGAAATTGGATTTGGTAAATCTGATGTGTTCTACTGTAGACCAGAAGGGAAGTTCATTAGAAAAATTGCAAGGCTAAGGCCTTTCTACCTAAGAACAAGCCTTTGGTTTTTGTTAATCAGATACATTTGTCATTTGCACTGATGATAAACATTTGACAAGTAATCATCTCTGGGAGGAATATGATTTACTGCTGCAATCTGGGTTTTGCTATTAATAACAGTAATACTGTTTGGCACCAGTAGAGCCAGTGTAAGCAAAGGACAGAACAGATTTCCCAAGTTCCAGCTGGCTGAATGTGGTTTTCCATGTCCTGATGGGAAAGGTTTGCCAGGGACATGCCTGTTGGGATCAAAAGGACATAGAAAAACAAGAGCAGAGGTTTGGTGCAAGTTTGTCATTGTTTAAGGATGGATTATTGGGTTTGATAGGATTTCTTCAATTTTATTTCTCTTAGATGGGCTTAATTTAAGACTGAGCTTTTCAACGTAGTGCTGTGAAAAGATTTAATTTTTGAAGAGAAATTTGAGTAGTATTCTGAATAAAGTGTGTTGAAAACTTTGTCTTCAACTTCTACTTGCATAAAATTAAATATTTGTTGAGGTAATGGTGGTTTTTTTCCTTTGTTTATTTTGTTGTGGGTTTTTCTTTTCCTTTCATAGAATGTGTTTGTTTTCCTTCAAAAGAAAGGGAGATCCATTTTCATTAAAAGAAAAAAAAACCTGCAAATGTAAAACATTTGTGTTGGTTTTAAAATCTCATCTCCTCCTTGAAAATCCAAGTTGACTTATTCAAGGTTCCAGCATTTTCAGGGAGGCAGGAAGGAAGATCCAAGAGAGGAATTTCCAGAAACATCTGGTGTCTGAGCAGGTTTCAAGAATGTCTCCCTATCTTGGATCTGTGTATGTTTTCCTCTGTTGCAAAACTGTCTTTGGTTGAGATATATAACTATTTGTAGTGAAAGTAATTCCTACCAGGCCCATTTCTGCACTTCTAGGTAGCTGTTAACTTTCTCTGCAGTTAGTATGCAGAGTCAGTGCAATTTCCTTTCTAAGTCAGGAGTGCAAAGGGTCCACACAGGATTAAGAGCTATTGGACTCATGGCAGAGCAACTTTGCCATTAAATAAATGTGAAACTCCTGTATACATGAGAGCCCTTATCCTGCTGAACAGGAGCAGGTAGTCAGGAACTTGTGCACTGGGCCAGTGTTTCTTTTTTATGGCTGATTGCTTAAATAGTGCAGCTGAGACTTGAGTGGCCCTGCTGGTGGAACATGAGAGGTCTCAGAGGGCAGCCAAGGTTATGTGCCAGTTTGATGGGTTTATTCAATTTGATTCCTGGCTTTTCGAAGCTGCTATCTGGCCCTTTTCTGAAATATTTCTGATAGCTGCATCATTCCAAGGAACTGTCACCAGCATTTTATTCACATATTTACTTCCTTATTGAAGAACTGTTTTTCTTTCAGGTATACATGTTTGGAATAAAAACGCTATTTTTGTAATACACTTGAGTATTTTTCATTTTGCACAAATACAAAGTTTGGGCTCTCTTTTCATCATTTCTATTGCAACCTTTGTAATATGTTTGATTGATAGATTTTATTACTATGGTTACTCCAATTTTATACAGCAGATTTCATTTGTGAGAGTAGTATCATGCTCTTACCTCATTCAGCCTACTTTGTTTATTATTGTTTATTGTGGGGGTTTTTTTCCACTGCTTTCCATTAAAAAAAAGCTTGCTGCAAAATAAGGAGCTTCTCACATCTTTAAATCCACTATGTCCTGCACTGCTACCTTACAGAGAGGAGAACCTTCCATACTGAAGTACTAAGAAATTTTGCTGGTCATAAGAGTTCAGAAATCAAAAACACAGAGAGCACTTCCATCTTATTACATGGCTTTTTTTTTTCTTTTTTCTTTTCTTTAATTTTTATCTGAAGGAGGATTTTGCAGAGCAAGTCCCATTTGTTTACTTGCATGCTGCAGGCTGATTTGGGATACTTATTGGACCAATCTGCTTCTAATGACACTAGAAATACCTTAATGGATGGAACATTCCTGGCCTGTTCTAAATTGGATTAGATGGTTTACTAATGTAATACCAGCAAGCTAAATCAGCCTGTGATGCCATGAGGATTAATCTATAGGGAATATTTGATCTCTAATGCCCATGTGCTAGCTGAAGTGCAGTCATATCTTTTGATTTAATAAACCATTTTTCTATTTCCCAATGGTATGTGTGTGTTTGAGCAGGATGAGCTAATTGGTAGAATTACCCTTTTTAAATGAAACTTCATAATTTGCTACTAAATGGAAGAATACTAAGTACTTCAGTCTTAAAAGATTTGGCTGTTGTTTATGCAATTTCTTCTTGATAGCTTAAATGCTAAGGACCACACAAGGATTTGGTGTTCTCTGTTAAGTGACAAAACTAACAATGCTGATCTATCCCGTAAAATATTCCTTCATTACTGAGCTGAGGAGTCACAAAAGAAACATGTTATTAGTACATAATAAAGTAGTTCTGGTTTTAGTCTGGTCATCATGTCATTCCTATAAAAATTAACCCTCGATTATACAGACATTTGCAGATTGATGATCAAATAAATTATTAAGAAATAGGCTGAGAAACAAGAAAAAATTACACATTACCATGTTCTTGGGTGTCACCTGTTAGCACTGTGCTGTTTGCTGAGTTGTTCATTGCAGATGTGTCTAACCTTTGGCTGGCAGATGGCTTGTGCAGGCAGTAAACAGAGAAGCACAGGGGAAGGAATAAGAGAACTGCAGAATTACAAAACCAGAGTGTCCTCTATTTAGGTGTGTGCATCTTAGTGCATCTGTATTAATGCATAGGTTTTACTAAACTGAATGTAATGGTCTGCACTAAGCACAAGTAACTTCTCTGTTGAATAAGTCATCCTATAGCAACTGACATCTGCCATAACTTTGTGATTGATTTTGATAGCAGCAGAGGAAGTATTTTGCATATATACATAAATACGTATATACATATGCATATATACATATGCATATATATATATATATATATATGTTTCCCAGGTATAATGGTAATAATTGTAATATTTCAGATAGCCATGACATAATGTATGGAGACCTTTCTGATAGATGTGGACAGCTGTTTTTTTACTTATGCTACTAGCTATAAATTTTTTTCAGCAATGATAAGACATTTATGGTTACAAATTGAGTTTGGGAGAACCAGCATGCATTGTATGTTGTGTTTGTATGCTACTGACTTGAAGGGACACCTTTTTAAACACAGTTGTTTGAATTGTGCACAAGTATTTCTGTGCACAACAGATACTGAGTTGTGCATTTGAGTTTCCATTTATTCATGCATGAAGACATGTCAGCTGTTCTCTCTTGAGAAAATACATCTGAGATATTGATGTACTGGAAATTTGACACCCTAGGATATATATTATATCTGATGTGTCAGTGGTGCTGTTTGGCTATGAATTTTAGTAGAATTAGTCAATTTAGGAGTATAGCTAGAAATAAAGTTATTACTCAACATGCAGAAAACATGCTGGATGCAATCATGAAATAAGTAAGTTTGAGGTGACTTCTGAATAATCAAGAACAGCCTAAGTAATAGAAATGGAGTGATGTTATACCTTGGACCATCTAAATATATTTTTGCCTGTTGGCATACCTCTGAGTAGTGCAAACATTCCTGATACTCTGACAGAGTATTATAGAATCATAGGATGCCAGGTTAGAAGGGACCTCAAGGATCATCTGATCTAACCCTTCTAATATTATTGTTTATATATGTACCAGCACCTCATCAAGCTGAGACTTAAAACTTTCCAAAGTGAGGAAATCCACCTGGGAGACCATTCTGATGTCTGACTGTCCTCATAGTGAAAAATTGTCCTCTTGTGTTCAAACAGAATCTCGCCAGGAAAAACTTGTGCCCTTTTGCCCCTTGCCTTCTTCATGCAAAGGACTTCTAAACAGGGAGTCTCCATCTTTTTTGTAGCCCCCCTTTCAGTATGGGAACATTGTAATAAGGTCTCACCCTTCTTTCCTCAAGGCTGAACAGAACAAGTTTTCTGTAGATGATGCACAGCTTTAGAGTTATAAATATGTGGAGCCCCAGAGCCTGACAGGTTCTTGATACTTAAAATCTGCTGAAGAAATTCAAAACCATGTGTATATAATTATTTGTCCCACATACAGTGTTTATAAACATTCAGTTAATTCATTCAGTCAGTTTATCATATAGTGAGTTGCAGGAAATAATGACTTTGAATAAAACTGAAAATAACAGGGATGAGAAGTTTTAGGGGAGTTCCAAATACCCCTGTAACATCCAGACCTTCTGCAGTCAAGTCAGTGACTGGGACACTTCAGTCTCTATCTAATAGCTTTAAAAAGCTGTTATTTTTAAGGGCATGATTTGCAACAACTTTAACTTCTGAGTATCTGGCTTATGCCAAGCTCAAAATTAAAGGTCACCTTGTTTTGGACAGTGGCAGGGGCTTCTTACATTTCTGGTTTGAAATGATAGTAATGCCCATAGAAATAAAGATGTAGCCAGCTATATGTATACAGAAGATACTTTGAATTTGAAATTCGTTTCTCTGTGTACCGTCCAAGGGACTTCAGATATTTTAAAGGCTCTGCTGTAAATCCATCCCCATTACTGTGGTAAGTCATGAGAAAACAGGCTTTGAAACCCCTGCATGCTCGTGTGTGCGTATCAGCTGTCTGAAATCTATTTTTACTTTTCTCATGTCAAGCCACATAACTGCTTCTAAAGACACCTGACTTTACTGATGAAGAGCTTTAACAAATCGTTCCAGTAGACACTTCCAGAAATGTTTTGATGACACTCAGAGCAATGCAAAGGCAGGATCAGTAAAGAGCAACAAATAAGCAGTACATTCATTAGAATGCTAGCCAGACAGGCATGCTGCTCTGAGAGTGTTACAGGTTGTGTTACCAGGCTCACCTTGCACAAGAGAAGAAAAACTGTAAGGTGATGATGATGATGACTTCGAACAGCACAAGAATAATGTTCTGGTTTTGTATTCCATTACCTTGTACCCCTTGGCTTTCAGAAGCGACCATTTCATAAAAGTCCTGTTTGCCTTCCTTTGATTTACAATTATTGAAATTTTAATAAGGATTGTGTGGCGACTCCAGACATCACATATTGTCAGTGAGAAATTATAACTTTATTGCAGCACACACTGACAGGCAACTCATAAAAATGAATGACATTCTATATCATAACATCTCGTAGGCTGCTCAGCATGTTAATAGCTCACTTCATCTTTCTTTAGCATAATGAGGCAGACAGTGTACCAATATTCAACGTGAAAATGAAGATTAAGAAAATTTGAACTGAAGTAGGAAAGTAGCATTTAGCAGAGGTTCAGCAACATTCCAATAAAAAGTTTCAATTAGAGCACTGTTAAGAGCCTTTTGTCACTGGAACAAGGATTTGTTGCTAAAGACCAACACTTACTACTAAAAAATTATCCTTTTCTAGACATACTTGCCTTTTGAAATGCTACTTCTGAAAGGATCTATAGTCTTTTTGTTAACCCATATAGTACTTTTTTGTAGACTCAATAATAGAAGATTGGGTTGATTTATAATATGTTATTTTTTCATATAAGATGAAACTAAAAAAATGAAGCAATATTTAGGAAAGGGAGGAGATGTTTTTAGATCTAACTTAGATATTTTTCTTTCTGCTCTACCAACAGATGAAAATGTTTAGTATCTATATAAAGCATAAAGTGCCATATAAAGCACCGATTACAGCATGAGTCTCTGAAAAGGATTATCATAGATATACTTCAGTTCCAAGAGATGCAGTTACAACAGCAATATTTATGATGCAGGAGTGCTACTTAATGATATACTTAAAGAAACGTAAAACAAAATGTGACGGCTAATGATCTGTCATTACGGATTAATTTTTATTCTTTTATTGGCAGTTCCCAATGCACTTACCTAAACATGGACTAAACTGTCCCTTTACTGTCCCAAATCTGGGAGTGTTATTAATCAATAACCCAGTAGCTGCTGAGAGCTCTGGTTAAGACACGAGTGCAGATTCAGTACAGACAACTCATTTCTCCAGAGTATGGAACTGAATCAACCAACTGTAACTTCATATATAAGTAAAATTATCCTGGAAAATTATGCATAATTGGTGGTGATAAACTATAAAATCTCACTTCAGCTTTGTAAGGACTCCTTCTTCAGCTCCAAAAGTATCAAAAATAGAGAAAGATTTGGAAAATCCCAAAACTGAAATATTTACTGTTTCTTTTCCAAAATACCTGCACTTGTAAAAGTTTTATGGATCTGCATTATGTAATGCAGCACCTGAGCCAAATGTATCTCCCTTGATGTGGAAATATGAGTTGTATTGATTGGAAGGGAATGTGTCCCAGGACCTGGGCAGAGCACGGTTGATTGATATTCATTCTTGGAACAGGATGACAGATTTGATCCTTTATCACTCTGGAGGGGTCTTTCAGTGGAGTCTGAATGAATGTGAAAAATGCCTGACCAGTACAATGTTTCATGCACCTCAGAATTACTTGTGATTAACCAATTTACATTGGGATCTACAGTCACTGGTGGTGAAGGTTCTTTGAGCTCCAGGGCACCAATGCCAGACAGATGCCCTGCCACAGAGAGCCCTCTGCTGTTGGCAGTGACCAACGGGTTTAGGAGAAATTGATGTTTTATATTTTTTTAAATCCCAGTGATACAGGAGAACTCAATCTTCAGGCTTCTTTTTTACCATTTTTCACAGCAAAAAGTGATTTCTTCTGAGCACTCCCATAACGTCTGACACCTGCAATGTTGTTGACTGAGGTACATGAAATAACAGCAACATCCTGGAAGCACTACTAAAGACACATCCAATTTTCTGCCAGTTTAATTGAATTTTCTATCCTCGTTCCAAGCACAAAGAAATTAGCACTGTGTGTTCCAGCTAAAAAAGACACTCCTAGTGATGTATTCTCTCTGTGGAGAACTGTCTACCCAAATTTAACGGTCCTGCTCAGCTTGTCTGAACTGCTTTGGCTACTGCTTTTTTCAGCCTTTTGATTTTGAACTGTTATTCCTTGACCATGCTTTTCAGTTCATGCCATTGGAGTTTCTATCACCAACCAACTATCCATTCTGATTTGTTGCCTAATGGCCTAAGCTGACTCCTGATTTGATTCTTTGCTCATTAAGACCTTTCAGTATGGGTGATACTGAAATTTATGCTGATGCTTTGGAACATCCACTCTTACAAAGGTCTAATGATTTGTTGAATCTTCTGAGTTTATCACATTATACCAATTTTTCTTCTTGCAAAATGGAGTTTAGATTAGAATTGGGTATGTTACTTAATCTTCATCACAGTAATATATTACTCTTTTTTCCCTTTGCATTTATATTTTCCTTGTGGACTAACTCAAGGTTTCTCTCCCTCTCCTTGCTTTTCCTGTGATATTTAGCAGCTGCCCAGGTCTCACAGGTGCTTTAAAATCAATGACCCTGCATGAAGACAGTTCTCAAATCTGGCCAAGCCCCCTCCTAGGTCCTTCTTTTCCCCTTCTGGTTTTACACCTCTGTGTCTCCTTCCCTCAGCTGTATGGGATTACTGCTTCTGATTCCTCACCCTGCATTCATTTGATTCAATGTACTGTCAAGCACACAGTGGCCACCCTGATATTTGTTGCACTTTTTTTCCCCCTGAAATTAAGTTTCAGTTCTCTGTATTTCTGCAAACAGAAAAGATTAGACTACTTCAGTCTCTTCTGGTGGGTTGCCTTGTTTTAAGTTCCCTGTATCCATTCCTAAGGCTAATCATCCTCCTGCTATTTTCATTGAAGGTCAGCTCCTAGATTGCTAGAATATACCTGCAATTACTTTTAGAATTAAGAAAAGTTGGTCAGGCTGAATAAATGTACTGAGCTTTAATCCAATCTATATCACTCCTTTTATTTCACTGGCAGCGAAGAGGGTGGTAGCAAAACAGGTTTTGCAGCTCCTTCATATATTTGATTTTATCTGTAAGTCTTAGTTCCCAGGTCTGATTTCTCATTGGAAAAACTCCAAAGTAATTCTCTGAAACCAGTAAGTTTAATTTATCCCTGTGTCATAAGTGAGTACAGCTTAGTACTGGAGGTCTGATGCAGAGAAGTACTACTTTAAAGGTTATCTGGCTTTTCCAGGGTTTAAGAAGTATTGCTGCAGTGAAGAGTAGCTGGAATGCTACCACTGCCTGGCAATGTCATGGGCAGCAGCAAATTTATTGAAGGAAGTACAGAACTAACTCTATACATCAGCTGATGACAGGTTAAGTATTGTCTCTCAGGTTGATGGAGTCACTTCTTACACCTGCAATATCAACGTCCCATATACTTCAGCTGGTGACAGGTAGAGACTGTCTCCTTGGTAGATTGAATTGGCTTTCACTCTTGCAATGCAAACATACCAAAAAGCAGAAATTATTTGGGCAAAACTAATACACATGAGAGGGCTTTGTGTGCCATTTACTTCATTTGGAGATGATTTCTCTGAATTCTTGACAGTTCTGTCAGTTAAATCTGACGCAATCTGGGTAAATTTATACAGATTGTCTCATTTTGCCCCAATTCATTCTCATTTTTCACCAATTCCAACCTCTTAACAGGTAGCATACAGGCAAACAATTGCTCTGCCTCATGTCTTTGTTTTCCCACTTACCAAATTTATTTTTTCGTGATCCAGGTGCCCATGATCTTTTCCTCATCATTTTGGATTCAGACTGGTTTATCAAATTTTGTTTTTCAGTCTTCTGATACGTATTAGCTAATGCCATTTGTCTGACAAATTATTATTGCAACTGCTGAATGCTTTTTGTGGTCATAACAAAGGAAACATAATTCATATTGCATTGTTTGTGGTGTCACTGGAATGCAAGAAATACCCAGATATATTTTTAGTCTTCAGGGATCTTGAAAAGTAGTTTATGTTTTACATAATTATCTGAGAGATACAGATAGATGGTTTTGTAGTCCTTTCAACCTAGTGGGTAAAATACAGTCAAGCTGCTATTGAATTTCTGGTTTCCAAAACTGCATTCAGATTAAAAACAGCAGTTTTGTGATTTATTTTTTTTCTATTATCTACATACCAGACTTACTAGTAAAGCTTTTTGCAGGTGATACGAGCTTCTTAGTTGGGGTCTTATCCTTCAGTTTTTATGTCATCTTTTCCAGAAGAAACTCCTTCACTTTACTCTCTCTATCTGATTTCCCAAGGAAATGATTGTGTTCTTGTACAATTCCTGTAACGTGTTCCTGATTACTTAGGTTTAGTGCTATACTGTTTCCAGGTTGTTTTCTTTGATTCACCTTCTCAGAGGAACGGAGGTCAACAAAGAATAGGAGAAATTAAACAAGCTTTTTATTAACAAAGCTTTTCAAGCACAGAGCCTGCTCTCAGCAGTGCAGCTCAGCATACAGAGTCAGAAAATAAGAACCAATATTCTATAGAGACTTCTTGTGCATTTTTAAAGAACCAGTACCCTCAACAAACTTTTGAAAAATAATCTGCAAAACAGTAGAAGTTCAGACACATCATTAGCAGTATTCTCTGTAATATCACCCTTGAGGATGTATATCAGTGAGCCTTCTGAGAGCAGGCCTGCTACTGGTAGTTGGGTAGGGAGAGAGCTGGAGTGTTTAGGTAACAATTAGTAATAGTCAGATAGGTGGGATATAGTGGGCTCCAGAAATACCTGTTTTGTTTTGGGTTTTTTTTGCTACCTGGAATTCAGAATGTCCAGACCAATCCCCCAGTAGCTGCCAACCTGCCATAATTGCTAGTGTTCAGTGTACAAAATGCATTCAGCACTGGGGTAGATAGTCCCAAGAGTAAAATCTCCAGCACTGCAAGTTCCAAGAATGGGCAAAGCAAAAACTTGTCAGCATTATTTTAGGTGTAACTCATCTTGCCTTCCATTTGGATTAGTTGACCTCAGAAGGTGATTTCTAGCACTGTTTTATGTATTACCATGGTTGTATTCATTAAAATATGTAACTGATTTTCAGGATCAGTAAGGATTGTCATTACATTTCCTATCAGTTAATGCTATCTCAAAATAGCTAACCTCTTGCAGTTAAATTATTTTTAGTGATCTACCAGGTTATTGCATTCATGGCTGAAGTGTATATAAGGATAGTGAATTATTTATACCAGTTGGAGTAATAGCACTGAAACGTTAGTGGAGATAATGTATGATTCCATATGCCACTTAGATATTCTAACTCTTATTAAAAAAAAAAAAAAAGCATCTAATACAGCTTTTTTACAAACTCTGTTTCATTGTCTCTGTAACCTTCCTTCCATCCATTCAAGGATATATTTTGAACTATCATTTTAGACACTTAATTTAATATTGTGCTGTTGGGTAAAACTTCAGTTGTGTAACTTATTGTTGCCATGTGTTTCTCCTCCTCTGTCTGTGAGGTCAATGCTCTTTTCATTTCCATGAAAAAGAACATTTAAATACAGAGGTATACAGAGGATCTTCTATTTCTTTGGAAGATATAACTTCGTTTTTTAAAAAATTACAAAAACATTTGGCATGGGTATGTACTGATCAAATATGTCTGTGCTTTAATATAACATATCCAGGAACAAAAGAGGAAGTGCAGGATAGTTGCATATGATCAGTAAAACATGTCTAAACTGGACTGTATTGCCTGAAAAGAACTTCAGTATAATTTTATGGATTTTTAAAGCACCTGGAATGGAACTGAGACCAACTGAATGACTGTCTTTATCTGTCTGTGTCTGTTTTCTCATGTGTGAAACAGAAATAGTAATGTTTTCCTCCCCAGTATGGTGTTACAAATCTCAATTAACATGCTTTGATTGCCTCAGCAATAAAATGTTTTGTTCTGTTGATTTAAATCTGGTGTAAAAGCTACACATGGGCAACAGCAGAATTGGACTCTATGGTATTATTAGAGTCCTAATAATCATAACTCCAAATGTAGTTAATTTCACTTAGGGGTTTAAATTTACAAAATAAAAATATAAAGTCGTGTTGCCTACAGTCTGAGAAGGGACACTGAGAGAAATGTGAGGTTAAACACTTGCTAAATTATTATCAATAAGCAAATGCAAACTTCATCATGCTGACAAAGCATTGCAATAGCCTTAAACTATTAAATTATAGTCTTCAAAATGTCTGACTGTTAGACAAAACAAAGGCTTCTGTGGGTTAATGCAGAGGAATCTTGTGTCACCCTTTTTAAGACAGACACAGTGAGCAGAGGAAGACAACATTCTCATTACAAGTCTGCAGATAGGATTGTTATTGTAAATTTGGTGTTGTAAAATATGTGCTTTTGATTCATGGCACTTATTCAGTGCTTCTTCCATGTATTTGTGGAGTTAATTTGATTTAAATCACTATTATCTGAATGAATATAGAATGTCCGACATACCAGAACACAATGGATGCTAAATATTGACTTTTCAGTTGAAAAGACATGTTCATTATCCAACTGGAATCATCCAATCTTGTACATAAGAAAACAATTTTAAAGCTATAGAATTTCTCTTGAAAAGTACTGTTTATTGTATCAGTAATGCTCTTCTGACTCTGCTTTTTGTTACTTTTGCTGCTGTCAACTATCTGATGTTAAATGTTCTCTCCCCATTATAACTTAAATAATGTTATAGTCTCTTTTAAAATTATTGTGCACAATAAACTATTCTGACAGTTCTGTTTTCAGGTTTTCTAGAGGTGGCATCACATTTTCTAGTTTTCTGATGCCGAAAAGTAGCCTTGAAAATATTATTTTTCTCTACTTTTTAAAAACTTTATTGATTACATGGGACTTGAATTACCCCAGTGATGAAAGTGATGATCTTTGTCTTATTGTCAAAGAAAGTTTTCACATGGGACACTTTCAAAACTTGTTAGACTAGCTCTTTATTAAATTTCTACTTGGCACAGCAGACAGGATAGCAAAGGAGAGTGTAAGTCAGTGGTAAGGCTCTTCACATCCTTAGCTGTGTGCAGCCCAAAGCAGGATGAACAATTACTCAGACCTGATTTGTAGTAACAGAAATTGATTGCTAGCCTGTATAAAGGCCTGACAGGCTCTACCTCTGCTGGCTTCTGTCATTCCCAGTATATGTCCATTTGCAGATGATGAGTTCAGCTCTCCTGGCTTTGTCCCTTGTTGATTTTCTGGCTGTCTCTATGTTGCAATCCATAGAGAACTCAACCAAGAGTGAGTGTTATGTCCATCTAGATATTGCCTGGGACAGTCAAACGCTTACATGTTTAGTCTTGCTCCAGTTCTGGTTAGCCTTTGCCTGAGGCAGTTCTGTTTCAACATCACCATTTGCATTTAGTCCAGATTGGAAAAAAAAACAATGTCTGACACCAGGCTTTGGCTGGAGTTTGATTTGATTACCAGACTCACTTCTGCTCTAACTACCAAGCTATTGTGTCCATCCTTCTCTCTCTGAACTAATAAATATTTATAAACTGAAAGATTGGCAGGTGTCCATGTGGCTGATTAGGGTACTTACCTGGAATATTATCCCTGTTCTACATAACCCAGAGGAGAGGCATACTCTGGGTCTCATCCGAATGTCTCAGCCACTCAGCTATTTACAATTTGGGTCTTTCCTGCTATTTTTTCTAGGGCACACATTCCATATCCAACTTCAGAAATCATTATAGTGAAAATATAACTTAGCAAATATCCTTGACCGGATCTCACCTTCAGCCATGACAGTTGCTGAATATTTTGAAACTCCTCTACCATTGCAGACTGCTGAGGAGAGTCATGCTTCACACGATGAGAATAATTACTGCCTTTGATAAATCCCTCTAGTAGTGCTTTCCTTAAAATGATTATTTCTGTCCTACCTTGAGTGGGCCTGGGGCTGTGACCTTCTGTTCAGAATCTTTTCTGGAAGAAATTAAAGACTTAAAGATCTATGTTTGATTAAAAGATGTAGAGCTGAGTCACTTCAGCAAGCTGGTAACACTCATGCTTGGCTTTCATCTCCCTTGGCATCATGTCAGCTTTAGTCGAGGTGGTGTGGGGAGAAGAGGCAGAACCCTTTGAGAAGGATTAGTTTTTTAGTTACGTGAACCAGCAGTTATATTTCTGATATCTAAGATATCGGTTTTCAGCTTAGCGGAGCTGAAAGTTTTTATTTTTACAGCTTTCTGCTCTGCTTCTTGCCAAGTCATAAAATCTAACACACTGCAAGATTTAGTCTATTCATGTCCATATAGAGAGCTTATATCTGCAATATCCAACATAAAAGTGGCTTTCCATGACTCCTATTTAAACAGACACTTGAGGATCCCTGCAATAAGGGAGTATAAGAATCATCCATTGTGTAACTGCTTGAGATGGTGTAATGTGTTTCTTTCCTACATTCAGGCATCTTCAGATGCTGATTATTCCTGACTGTCAGCATGGCCTGTTGTAACCACAGGTATTAGATGTAATTGAGAACATCCGTCAGATATCTCTGAATTCTAGCAGGCTACTACTCCTGATCAAAATTTTAAAAAGTTAAAAAAAAAAAAAAAAAGCAAGGCAGGAGTTTCCCACTGGAAAATGCAGAGTTAAATTTACCAGAGCATGTCAGCATAATCACTTTGCTTTATCAATATTTTTAATGGTAGCAACAAAACTTAGTTTTCAAAAAACATAAGCCATTTCATTTTTAGTTTGTACAATAGAATATAATCAATTTAAACTAAGATGAAAACAATAATGAGATGAAGGTCATTATTGAGATGAGCTGCTTCTACAAAATTATTTGACATTTCTCTAAAACATTCTTCTGGAAGTTTTTATTTCGTGGGAATGCTGACTTTTTGTACCTTTTTCAGATTAAAAAGAAATCAAATTTCATAATAGTGGAAAATATTTTGCAGAAATTGTACAGTTAAAATTCTATGGTAATATATTTTGAGTGACAATGAAAACCGAGGTGGAAATATGACAAAAAGGTGAAGCTTTTCAGCACAGTCTGTGATTTTTATGAGAGCCTACTCTGGGACAAGCTCACTTTCTGCAGGGGTTTAGCTCCAGGGATGGATACAAGGTTAGACACAGGAGTGACAGGCTAAGCCAGAGGCAGGAGCAGGAACCAGGAGTCAGGCAGGAGTGGGAATATGAGATGGATGGAGGAGCTGATGTGCAGCTGAATTACAGCTTGAAAGGAAGGCAAGAACCGTGGTGGATTTGAGGAAGTTTCATTCCTATTTGGTGTCATGAGGTGGGCGCTGTGGGAGCTTCCATGGCAAGAGCCATGATTCTGGCTCCTGCAGTGCCAGCATCCAGCAACAGCAGAGACAGTCTCTGGGTGAACCTGTGTTGATTTGTCACCTGTCACCCTCTGCTGACTCGCAGTACATCATCTGAGAGGAGCGCCACTTTTTAGCAAATGTCCTTTCTATGATACATGTGAAATAAAGTGAGGGAATTAAGAAGCAGAGCTTCTAGGTCAGGCTACTCTTGATCTCTGAAAAGAAAGGGACAAGTTCCTATTCCTGTAGCAGCAGGATGCACTAGAAAGAAATTTTATATTATGTAATAGCAAATAGCAGCTATGAAAAAAAAAATTCCTATGAGGTACCAGTGCTTATAACCCCTATCATTAAAAACCAAAACAAACAAGACAAACAAACAAAAAACACACCAAAAAACCCACCCCAAAACACACATTTGTGAATAGTGACTGCTTTCCTATTTTGCTTTCCTATTCACAAAAAGCAAACAAGAAAACTAATAGTTCAAAATAACTGCAACCTTACAATTTCTTGAAAAATGGTTAAAGGGTAATCTCAAGACTATTAATTTGGATGATTTTTTAATAGATCAATTAATTTAGTCTACTAGATTCAGATGGTTTAAACAAACTCAAGAAAAGGCAGTCATTAATATGAACTCCAAGGGTGGGGGGTTTTGTGGTAATTGTCCCGAAGTTCTCGGGTACTAGAGCTAAAATAAATTGTGCTTTGAGAAGGTGTCTGATCAGAGAGAAGAATTACGGTACATTTTGCTTAAAATCCAGTAATACACAGGACTTTGTAATCCAGGTTAGATCTGCATTACCTGGGATACTCATATTGTTTTTATTTAACTGTTCTTACTAGCTAACATACACACTTCCAGCAACGTAACCAGGAGGTGGCAGGATTAACATAATTTGAGGAGAAAAAGTCCTGGACAGTGCAAAGGGGTAACAGAACCCCAGGCCAGAGGAGTCTTGGGGGGTGAGAGCTGATTCTTCAGGGGCCATTGGAGACTCAAAGAGTTTTGCAGTGGCTGTGGCAATTCTCTTTAAAAAAAAAAAAAAAACGAAAACAAGAAAACCCAGAGCATGCCTATATTTCACTCTCTGTCAAGCAGAAGATTTTTTTTATAATACTTGCCGAAACTTTAATCTTTACTTGATTGTGTGTGGGTTTCTTTTATTTTGAATATTCCATCATCCAGCCTTTGATGTTACCTTTGAGCATAGCCTTATCAGGTCCTGAAAACAGCTTCACAGATGAAATGTTTTTCCTATTGTATTAGCCTGGTTTGAAAAGAATGTAATTGACCTGCTGTAATAATAGGTTTGACTTCAGAGTTTGATCCCAGCTTACAGGGGTTTGCATCTCTTGGTTCTATCTTTCGAACCACTTAATCAAGAGACATTTTTCGGCCTCTAAAAAGGTTTTAGCTTGTCCACGTGTCTATGGACAGTGCCTAATAGACCCTATCTATTTGCTCACTCATCTCCACAACTGTAGAATGTGATTCTTTCATGTTTTATGACTTCAAAACACTCTGTATTTTTAGGTTACCATTGAAAATCTGTTCGCCTTATTTAGCTTTTAAAATATTTATTTTATGGTATTTTGTATCCTTTGTGCTTTTGCCCTGGGGTATTTGTACAAAACATGCCTTAAAAAGTGCACATGATTGATTTGATTTTTAAGACTGGCAACAGGAGTCAGTTTTCACTCCCTCTGAAACTGCAGGAGAGTGATGGGGCCCTATTAGAGAAAGGGACTATTGCGTTTGCCTTGCAAGGAAGAAAAGTGATAGTGAAAAGCATGACCATGACAGGACTTAAAAAAAGAATGGGCTGAATTCTTTTCTAGATCTGTGCTGGCTCTGCAAGGTGAAAATCTGGCTCAATATTGTTTCTGTAGTCTGTAGTTCGAGTGAGCCAGGGAAAGTCAAGCCAATGACATTTTATTGTCCATACATCTTACTGCCACAATAGAGAAATATGATGATTTATTACTGAGAGGCAGAAATAGATTCTGTATGTGCATTGTCTCTCCCTTTTCCACTCCATGGTCTAACATAATTGTACATGTCAGGTCAAAGGACAGAAAAATTTCTTTTCAGAGGCAGGCACTGATTGAACTGTTGAAGCCTGATGCTGCAGGTTGCACTCAGATGCAGTGGTTCCTGCTCACCTGAACAGCCCTACTGATGAGAACTGGAGCTCTACCCCTTAGAGACAGTTGGCTGAATATGAACAGCCTGACTCTGTGTTTATGCAGTCAGAATTCTCACATCAGTTAATGGGAATTGTGTGAGAACAAGATTCTAGTAAAAAGTAAGGATGGCAGGATTTGGACCTGTACCAAATGCCTAGGAGAAGGCTGTGCTTCCTGCCCTCTCAGTTAGAAGTTAGGTTTCATGAAACAGACAGTAATGCCAAGACAGTTGGCAAATGAGCAAGGCAGAAATAATAGAATTAAAGGGGAGAAAGACTTTTTGCAATTAAAATTGCATGTAGTGGCATTTCCAGTATGTGGCAGAGATCCTGCACATTTCACTCCTGAGTAACAAAGAACAGAGCTGTGCATGTCACCATGGAAATGTAAATGGAGCTCCTTTGACAAACAGAGAAATGTATGCCATTCCTTTATGCTCAGATGAACTGTTAGTAGTGGGATGCAAGAGAAGAATGGGAAGTCTGTTACAGGAAAGACATAAAAATGCAATTGTATTTTCTGCCCTGTTATATTTTTATTAGGAGTTTAAAAAATAAAGGGGGGAGAGGGGAAGTGATTTTTTTCCCTAACTAATTAATATCCTATTTATAGCAGGCAGTGTAACGATGATCAAACATATGGCAAGGAGTACAGAGGAGAAAGTATAGATTTGTATGCTGGGCTGCTTCTACTTGCCAACCTATTTTTTTTTTCCTAGGAAAAGAAAAAAAAGATGGCTGTTTATAAATTAAAGGAAATTCAAAAGGTGTAGGCTTGTTGTGTTACAACATTATGAAGTTAATAGGAGGTATTTTTTTTTCGGTTGGGTTTTGTGATCAACAGATGTTTAGTGATCTCTGTTCTAATTCTGACTGAATCATTCTTTTTGTTCTTGGGGCATCGTTATGTGTAGACTAAAAGGAAATAAGTTGTTAATAGCAACCTATATTGGGAGCTCAAGAGCTAATAACTTTTCTAATGTTCTGAAAATAACTGCTTAGATTTTTGTGTTGCGCCATTTATACAAGAGAGATAGGTAAATAACATAAAATATTTTCTCAGTGTTGCTGCTTTAGCACATGCTTGTGTTTGGTTCCATCTAATACATCTGAGTTCAACTCCCACAATGACTGTGAGGAGTGAGTGTCTAGCTCATACGTTTGGATATTTGAACTAGAAATGTTTTAGGAGATAAGCAAGGGAAATGGAATTGCCAAGCCAATTGCTCTAGAGTCAAAGCATAAAGACAAAGAAAACAAAGAAGGATTTTAGTTCAAACTCTTTATTTACCTTTTTACTCCCTCTGGAGTTATGTTTTACAGCTGTCATAAGATGAAATAACTTTAAACTCTACAGCAAGCCAATAAACTTTACAGTATCCTGTTTTTCTTTTAGAAGTGAGGCCTTGGGTGAGGCGTCTACAGCTGAGAAAGGAAAAACTTTAATGGTATCTCTTGTTCACCTTATTTTGCTTATTTTCATTTCTTTCTAACAGAAACTACTCAGAAGCTTTTTTAACCAATTTTTCTGATTTAAATTATTTCATTCAGAGCAGCAATAATGCTCCACCCAGCTCATATTTTAATTGGAGTCTTAAATATTCTCAGGGAATTTTGTCATCAAGATAAAGGGCACTTTTAGTAAGTTAGAGAACAGATTTTTGAGCAAAGATAATTCACAAATTAATGGGAAATCACAAGCAACCTGAACATTTTCTAGTAACAGAAAAGGTCAGTAAATTAGAAGTCAGCTCTGCAATGTAACCACAAAGACTGCCTACTGATTAAATTATAAATAAATACTCAGGAGTTACCATTACCATATTCTTTGTGCATTATTAGTTAAGTCTTAAAGTCTCAATTGGAAGAAATGTTTAGAAAAAATAGAAATGTTTAGAAAAAATAAGGAAAATGCGGTGCAATCTGAGGTAATATAAACCATATCATTTGTGTAGATTTCCCCTCCTCCACCCCCAAAATAAGCTAAGGTGATGGTCCTGGTCTCCTTTTTACTAAAATTAATCTGGTTTCAAAATGACATTGATTCCAGACAGCAATCCTTCATAGCAACTTGGGGCAGAAAGTACCCAGCTGACAACGCAGGATCACTTTAGGAAGAATGTTGTGTGGTTACAGTGAAAACAGTGCTGAGGAAAGGACTCTTGTAGATTGTGCCATCACTTTTCACAAGCTATCTATTTTTCCCTTAAAATTTCAGATTTCCTTTAAAAGTTGGCAGTCTACTTCTAGGATAATTGTCATTTGGAAGAGTTTAAGTTAGTTATTTCACAAAAGCCTTCTGAAGGATCTAATACTAATGTCTTCTTTCTGACCACCCCATCTCATTAGCCTGGGTTTTACCTTGATTCCTGCTAAATAACAGGATTTTGTATAACTTGATACAGTAAGACTGCAGCTTCCTTTTCCCCCAGCATATCTATGTACTACTTTGTACTCCTTACTATTGTCCTTTTGTCTTGCCCTGATGGTAAAGTGACATGAGGTTGCCTTGCTACCTCTTCATGTAATGTTTAACCCCTCAGTAAGTGCAGTACCATGCAACCTTCTGATACTGGCTTCAGGAGATTCTTGCCAATCAGTGCAGAGTTCTGCACTGAATTTACTGTTCTGGGAGATGTCTCATCATCCAAGTTTTTCTCTGCTCCATGTTCAGTTTTCCAAGTGTGATGCTATTGGGTTTTTTTCCCCTACTGCATATTGTTTATGCTGTTTATGTGTTTATGGAAAAGAACAGAAATTCTAGAACAAGACAGAATCACACTGACAAGTGTTTTCCTTCACGAAATCCGGTAGCAGTTATGAGGTGGGTTTTGAGTTGCTATGTGATCGCTGCAAGAAGCTCTCTGACCAGGATGATTCTTATGTGAATAGCACTTGAAGTCTCATGAGTAGGTAGATTTGGTGTTGCAGCTTTGTAGGGGTGAGGATGCTGTGGTGGTGTGGTTATAGCAGAAGGAAAAGCAAATAAGTACATCTGAAGGGATAGTTTGCACTGTTTATATGGAGCAATTATAATCCACTGCTTTTAAAGTACATCCCAGTTACACCGGCATCCCAAGGGGGCTGCTTTGCCTTGCACTGTGCTTGCCAAAATAAAGTATGTGCTTCTCAAGTTCTTTTTTTATGGCACCTACAGTTTAGCATAAAGCACGCTACAAATTTAATATTGTTCTGCAGTAATTGTTCTTGATCCAAGGGGTTCAAACAACCCTGGATGCATGTAATACCTTAAAAGTCTCCATGCTGGTTTAAATGTCTCTGTAGCCTAATTTGGGCTACTTCACTCATAAAACCCTGTCTTAATCCAAAACTGAATGAAGAAATGAAAGTTTGAACATTGCTTTTCCTTTAGCCATAGCTGCAACAAACATGTTTGTTTTGCAATATAGTTGAATTTTGCATGCATCTGCCCCCACCTTGTGCCAAGTTTCACAGCAGGAAGATGAAGAGAGCTGGCTTGCATTTAGGAATAGGGGAACAAGCTTGGGAAGCAGTTTAAAACAAAATTAAAAAAATAAAAAAAAAGGATGTATAAGCAACAAGTGTGCCTTCTGCTTTTAAGATTTGTTACTGCATGGACATAAAGCTTCACAGCATTAAGTCTATGGCGCTTTTATGCTGCAGTGAGTGACCTGAGAATGAGAAGATTAAGAGACAAGAGGCAGAAGGAGAGCTGCAACTTTTTACTGAAGAGCTGGACACGGGAAAAATGAGAATAAGTTCTTTCCTGTTTGTTATGTTTAATAGGAGAGTGCCTCTGTTCTGTCGGGTTTTGCGGCAGGTTGCCGGGTGGTGTTGTGCGGGGCGGGGAGGTGCTGTGCGGTGGTGCGGAGCTGTGAGGTGCTGTGCTGTGCAGCGCTGTGCGGTGCGGTGCTGTGCGGTGCTGAGCAGTGCTGTGCAGTGCAGTACTGGTCGGTGCTGTGTTGTGCGGTGCTGTGTTGCGGTGCTGTGCGGGGCTGCGTGCCCCGTGCGGTCCCCCCCCGCTCGCCAGGAGCTGTCCGTGGCTGCGGTGCTGCCCGGCCCCTCCCGCCCGCTGGCGGAGGCTGCGGCTGCGGGGCGGCCATCTGCAGCCTGACTGAGCTCCGTGTTAGCAGCGTGCAGTGCAAATTCCGTACCCCAAAATGAGGCCTGGTGAGGATGAGGTTTAGCACAGTTCCTTTTGTCTTCACGCTTCTTTTTTTTGTCAAAGCTTTTCTGCTTTTGCTCACTGCTGAGGTCGGATTTGGATTCTGATTTTCATTTATTTTTACTGAATCTCGAAGGTGCCTTCGCTCTTTGGGAAGGACTTGTTGTGCAGTTTGCCAAAGAGACAAATTAAACCCAGGGCCTCTAGTGCACACAGAAGTACCAGAAAGCCACCAGTTTTAAAGGGGACGTGACACCAGTTGTATGAACTCAGTTATGCCTGGGATCTAACAGGAACTGGCTGGCAGCCTTTGAGGAGAGTCAAGAAAATTAATAAATAGGAGCCTGGAACTGCTGTGGGTGCATGGATTTTTTATATAATACACTGAGAGGATCACAGAAATAGCATAGGAATGTGGGGTTTTTGGTCGCCTAAAACAAAGAGATGTTAAATGCTGTTACTTCTGCTCCAGAAGGATTACACAGATAGAACCAACATGCCAAAGATAGGGCTTAGATTGAAAGGTTTTTTAGGATACCAAGGAAAAATCCTTCCCTAACTCTACATGAAATTAACAGGTAGTTTCAACAAAGTTGCTGGGATATTGATTAAGAAAAAAAAATAAATAAATAAAAAAAATAAAATTTTAAAAATTCGATGTGCAGAACTCTACAGAACCAACAAGAACGTGGTGTGCAGGTCACTATGGGCAGCCTCACACTGCAAACTTTGACTGCATATTTGCTCTCTATATAAAGAAAAATTGAGCTTTCAAGGCTGTCAATCAGGCACTATTCACAAGGAAAGGCTTCATTTCAGAAAAAAAGATGAGAACCTCCCCAGAAAACACTGGTTTGGAGAGACAAAAATGACACCCAATTTTGTGTGTTGTGCGCCAGACAAGGATATAATAAATAAAAGTGTTCTGCTGCTTCTTTTTTTAAAACTGGATTCCAGTAATTATGATAGTCAAAAGAAATAGCAAAATCATCTCCTATGTTTCAAAACACCAATATCAGTTAAATCTCATTCTAGGCAGGGTAGGTAAAAGGATACAGTGAAGAAGAAGAAATTACAGAAATGGAAGAATTCAACCTATCTCAAAAATATGGAAGTGGTATGTATCAATTTTGGTAACAGGACTTCTGGGGAACTCTAAAGTCTCACAGCAGAAAACAGTAGAATGAAATGTATGAGGTTCCAGGACACTAACGTCCAGAAGAAAAACTACAGAGCAGATTCCTCTAGCAAGCACTTAAAGAAAAATTCATTGTCTTTCTAATTTTCTGAAGCTTACAGGTTTTGCCCTCTTGGTAAACTGGACAACTATGCTTGCAGGAAACTGCTTTGTGTAAAAGTTTTGTTTTATTAAATCATAATAATTAATACCAACAAAAACAACAACCAGAAAATCAGGTGTAAACCTGAATCAGTAGTGCAGCTACAGCTAGAGGGAACAGTTGTAATACAATGAATAACATTTTGCCAGATATTTTTTAGAACATCAGGAAAAGCTTGTGGATCAGATAAAGATTCTAGTTTTCAAAACATCATTTTCTTCAAAAACAGAGCATGCAATTTTCCCTTTGATCTGTTCTCTGAAGGGGAATTCCCTATATACATTGTCTGCCCATCAGAAGGGTAAGATGCAGTTCCTTCTTAGTATCAGAAACATTATCTCAGTCACTCGGTTTGCAGGTGTAGACACATCTGTGAATGACAACCTGTTCTACATTTGGAAAGCTAGAAAATTCTCAGTGAAGTAGACAGCTAGAGAACTCTTCACAAAATAATTATATGACAAGGTTCCAATTCACTGAATCGTTTTCCCCGTATACTTGAACATCTGGAATACAGAAGAGCTTTCAGTATGTGTACATATATAGCCAGACAAAATGTTACACAGACTTGAGCCTACCAGAAATTGGTATCTTGTTTGTTCTGTTTAAATTCCCAAGGCATACACTACAGTCAGGAGCTGACAGGTACCAAGGATCAACAAAACTATGTAGAGAAAAGCTGAACAAGTTCTTGAAAATTATGAGACAAAGAAAGAAAAGAGAAATTAGAGCAAACTTAATACAATTGTGTTGTTCAAATGAGAGCTGAGATGCGTGACATTGATAATATCCTGGTATGCCAGTGAGACAATAAACTGTTTCTGTTCAACCTTACATTTATATACACCTGAGGTAATTTATGGCACTCATAGAAAAGTTTTAGATATGCATTTTGAGTAAGTTAGATCAGTGTGTGCTGCACTATAGGAAGGATTAGAAATTATTTACATTTATTTAAAACAACACTTTTCTATAGCGCTATTCACAAACAGATACCAAAGTTGCTGCTTTCACAGGTTTTTTAACTAATTTTCCCTTACTTTTAAAAAGGCTAGTGTACTGTTTCATAGAGAATCACTAATAAAATACAAAAATACAGCACACTCTCCTTCTTTTGGTGCCAGAACTGCACAGCAGTGCTTTTCACAAGAAGGCATTCTTGTCTGATAAAGAATTCCACAAGTAAATCCATAGAATGAAGATTAAACAACATTCTTTTTGTTCTTTCTTTGTTCTGGATGGATCATGACAGCACTAATGAAGGTTAAGTAGACTGAGAAATGATTTGTAGGATATCTTTGGGAGATCTCAGATACAATGTAGCTCATAGAAAAAGCATTGCAGCATCTACCACATTTTATGTCATGTCAGGTGAAAAAAGTTTTCCTTCAGTTCCTCAGTAATTTCAAATGTGATCACTGTAAATACAATGGATGAAAAATCCTATTAGTTATGAGTCAAGTGTTCAAACCTATTCTTTCCTCTCCTTCTGTTTTATTATATTTGGCTGTTTGTTCACCTTCATTTTTTCTAAGTTGTGTTGAATCCTATATTGAAATAAAAATTGAAACTGAAGCTATAGGAACATGTAAGAGAGTGCCCCAATTCAGATGTCTGTGCATGAGCAGGACAGCTGGCAAAGAGCCTTCCTCTGCTAGATGTATGGGCCAGGCCCAATCTGCCTCTGGTGTTAAAATCAAGGCAGTGATAGGACTTTCTTAGCAGACAAGGCAAAGTAAAAAGGTGTGACTTGCCCCTGTATCCATCCATGGACTTGTCCAAATGTGGAACTGATGAAGGACATGTTGTGGATTGTAAAAGGATTTCAAAAGATTTGAAGTCATCCTATGAGTCTGGGAATGTTGACCTTAATATGGACTGTATACAGAGTACAGTTAGCTTAGCAGTGAAATGTCTGCAGTACCCCCAGGAACGAAAAGAACAGCTCATGGCAGCCATCTCTGCAAAGGCTTGAGTTAAAGGGTAGTACCAAAACCATTAATTTTGCTATTTTTGCTGTTGCTCTAACCCAACAAAATTTGCATTGTCCCCATGACAATGAGCAATAAAAGACTTGATTGTGGCTGAAGGAGATTTACTTATTGCAGAAAAATAGCTATCAGGGAACCAAACTGAAACATGAAGCTTGTTTGAATGTTTCTGAAGAAGTTATCCTTGCCTACATTGCCATCAAGCTGGGGAGGTGTAAATACACTAGGCAAGCACATATAATGTTTACCAGTCTCAGGAACCTGTGATTATATGCTTTGTTTCCACTGCTAATGTATATGGTGTTTTGTTGTTTCAATTGATTTTCAGACCAGTTCACACATCTCCCACTAGTAGCAGGAGACCACTAGTAGTGCTTGAATTCAGGTCAATAAAGTGCATGCTGGGATGCAGGGTTTGACAGTTCCTCAGTAGTTCTGGCATTTCTGTCCAAAAGAAACAAAAGGTTTGAGAGCTGAGGATGAATGGAATCCAAAAAACTTAGAAAGGAAGCTTGTCCTGCTCCCTGCATACCCATAATAGAGATGTGTCTCTTTGATGAGCTCTCTGTAATGTGTTCAGACCTCTTCCTGAGCTCTTATCTCTAAAACCTAAATGGGGGAGGGGGAGGCTAGTTGTGTTATATGTGAGACGTTCAAGAAATTAAATAAAAAAAGTGTTTCTTCTGCCTAGAGCAGGAGAACCTCAGCTCTAGAAACTGTGGGCCCAGACTTCTAGGAGGCTGACATGTCTGTTCTTTGAACTGTTGGAAGTCACAGACACTACAGTAGTATCAATTGTTAGGTCAGTTTGTGAAGGAAGACACACAAAGCCAGTCAAAAAGGGCAGTCCAACAATTAAAAATCACTGATGCAACATACAATAGCACTCATACTAGCCAACAGAGAATTCAAGAGGAATCATATTAAAAATAGGAAAGATATTTGTAGCAGAAAATAGAAACACAGCAAAAGATGAAAAAATGAAAGCTGTATAGCACTGTAAGAGAGTTTTAAACTCCAGTGCAGTCTTGGTGCAAACATATGGCTGTGAGAGCTGGAGCAACCCAAAGTGTAAAATCAGACACCCTAAAAAGTGAATATCTGTAAAGATTCTGATTCCGGGTATATGTGCTTCCATCTTACATAGAGAGATCAGCAGCCAGCAGCTTATCTTCACTGGGATGAAGGGTGCACTTGGTAGATGCTCAGTGTGTACTTCAGACTCCGTGACACAGGCAGGCACTCAGAGGTGTCAGGTGCAAACTGACCAGCACTGAGAAAAGAGCCTATGCACAAAAAGTCCTTGAAAAACCCAGCAGCAAGCAGGGTGCATTAGCAAGGTAGTCCTGACACTGCAGAGCACTTGGGAACAGCAGCAAATGGAAGATGTAGAAAAAACTAATTTCTGACCTATTCACTTACATTGGCAAGGAGGTATTAAGCCAAAAAATAAAATAATTAAAAATTACCTCATCCTTAGGTCAAAATAGCCAATTTCTTGGTTATTTCAAGGGAACAGAACCTTCCACTAAATTCTGTGACACTTTCAGCTAATTAAACCTATCTAATCACAACTGCATAATTTTTATTATGTTCTACAGAGAATAGTACTTCTCAGAAATCTCAGGATGCTTTAATATAGTATAGGAGATTAGAAGATAAAGGCCACGAGTTTATCATGTCCTGGGATTACTTGCTTCGTGTCTTGTGAAGTGCATCCCAGCTCATGGCTTTGAGACACCAGCACTCTGTATGAAATATACGAAACACGACCTTTCTCTTGCAGTGTTAGGAAAGCTGGCAGGACAAGAGAGCTGTGCTTAGTTTCTGCATGTTGAGGGAGAGAGAATAACCATCTTGGAGAGCTCTGCTCTGGCATGGCTTCTGCAGGGCAGGCTGTTGGGGAAGCTGTGGCAAGAGGGTGATGTATAGGGGAGGCTGCTGCCTGCAGCCGGGTGGATGATATACCTGGTGCAGCTTTGGACAGCTGGTCCCAGGTTACAGAGAGGATATGTGGGACATAATCACAGAATAGAGAACTTTCTTTGAGTTTGAGTGCCCTCAATATATGCAATTCAATGTGTTTTCAGTTTCTTCATTAGATGTACATAAAGGTATTGGTACAGAGCACAGTTGCTTTTAGAAGCTGTGCTCAGCAGTTCTGCTTTGGAAGAATTTATTCTTGAAGTATATAAATAATTAAACCTGACAAACATGTTTTTCAAAACTCTGAGGAACTGCACATCGCCTGCTGGCACTTCTGAATTTAGAGTGGTGCATATTGAATTGTTTCTGCTCTCCTGTATTTTGCTTCCCTTTCAAAAGCTCTTTCTGCTGCAATTTGTAAAACATCTTGTGGGCAATTCCTTTCCTTGCAGCCTTGCCTGTCACGTTGCTTTTCCTTCACAAACAGTATAAGGAAATAGAGAATGACTGTCTGGGATGATATAGGTTCTTTTGTTGCCATTACATATGGGCAGACTTGTATTGTAAGCTGGTTACCACCTGTTTTTTCCTGAAAATGGAAAAACAATTTTCTTTCATATAAAATACATGGAAAATGTAATTAATTTTGCTCATATCCACTCATTTACATAATAAATCCTCACAGGACCACATGCTGGAATCTTAGCCAAAATTCTCAGTAATCCATTAAGACTTTGTGTGTGTTTAGTAGTAGTGTTTTCATGATTTGTAAAGGGGAGGGGGAGGGTGTAGTTTCACATTATGGTATTGAATCCAAGAAATCCTGCGAAGTATTCATCCTCAGTTTTGTTGTGACATCTCTATTGTATCTCTATAGAGACCAGGAATGCGTACTCAGTCTCTAGCTCAGCAAAATTAATGGGATTTGTAGAAGAACTGAATGCTTGCTGATAACTTTTGAATTCTGGAGTTTTCACTCTTTGGTCTTTCACTCTTTATGTTCCAACAATGCAGAAAACATGAGTAAATAAATTTGCTCCCTTCTGCCCCATCAAAATGTTACAAAATCTTTCTGTATTGTCTCAATAAATTATTTATCATATTGAGAGCTGTAAGACCCTAGTGCAATGAACACCCTCTTGGTGCATTTTTTTTCTTTGATCAGAAAACTATCAAGTCAACAGCATTCCTATTTTGGCTCCACTGGGACATTGAACAGAATGGCACTTGTGAGTGTTTTAGCCCCAAAAGAAGCTGGGGCTTAATTACAGTGAAATAAAAGCATTTCTTTTCTCAAATCCTTGGCTTCTCCTTTAGATCTGTCAGTCAGTACTTCATTAGGTATGTTCTATTTCCCAGCATCTTGTCATTTATGATAATAAAATACATGGTCATGTATCTGCCTCGAGGAGATTTTAAATAAATCTGTGTGCATTTATAAATTCAGGTGTAATTCTTAATGGTTACATGATAAATAATTGTCACTGACTTCCCTCATTTTTAACGTCAGTGACAAACGACTTGTTGCCATAGATTTGAATAGCAGAAAGAGTAACAAGGTACAGCAGAATACAGTTTGTTGTGTTTTGTGGTTTGGGGTTTTTTTTATGTTGGATAGCAAGTAGATTTTTACACCTTGCTAAGAGAATTTCCCCATGGATCTTTTAAGGGGAAAATTACTTGTAATTGTGTAAAATGTGTAATCCAATTATTCTCTTCAGTAAAGGCGTATTGGGAATATGGGTCTGAGGGATGCCCATCAGGTAGTGCAGCCTTGAATTGCACTTTTTCATGTCCCAGGAAAATGTGTGGTGTTGGGAGCAGAGAGGATGGTGGCACAGGGAATGTCTGGGCACAGGTCTCTGTTGTAGGTTCTTTGGACTTCAAATGGAGCTGGCAAGCTTAGCACCTGGAAGGACTGAACAGTGGCCTCTGAACAGGAAAGTAGACAATTAAGTTAATGACTGATCACAAAAAAGAAAAAAAAGGGGATGTGTGTGTATGTAGAAAACCAGTGTGGCAGCCAAGGCTGAGCACAGATAGGTGGCATCTAACCATTCATAGGAGCCTAACTGGGGACTGAGATGGATTTTAGAGGTGGCCTTAATGTGGCTTCATTGGAAGTCACTGTTTGGGTTCAACAGACAGACCAAAATCATCTGTAGCAAAACTTGATTCTCCATGGAAAATCTTACTTTTTATCTAAGGCACTTCAGATTTTTAGGTTTGGTGGGGGTTTTTTTGTTGTTTGGTTTTTGTTTTATTTTGTTTGGGGGTTGTTTTGTTTGTTTGTTTGTTTTTGGTTTTAGATAAAACAAATGGAAACAGAGCCATCAGGTTTAGAATAAAAGAATTCATTTTTTTTCTTTCTTTCACAAAAATAACTGTCTCTGACAATTTTGTCAGTGTGATACAGTGATACTATTGTTCTCTAATTAAAAAGGTTGTCTATAATGAAATATAATCTAATAATTATGACATTCTCCTATTTAAATTCTGAGCTAGTGCAGTACTGACTGGGTTTGAGTCATACCCCTTCAAAAAACTGCCTTCCAAAGAGCAGGTAAGATGAGTCTGGTGCTTGTCAAGTAACTTGTTTTCATTACATTTTACCCTTTTTTGAGTGCATGGGGTCTATGCTTTTTAGGTTTGTTAGCTCTGGTGTTTAATTCTCTCAGTTTCCCAGCTCCCCTAATCTCACTCCCCCTATGAGATTTCCCATCTCAACTTTCATTGCTTTGAACTGGTATTATTAATATTCTAACAACACAAACTAAGAAATAGGGCTGTGTTGTGACCGCTACCAAGACAGTACGTGAGCCACTATGATCTTAAGAGTCTATCTGAGGGGCAGGCAGGGAAAGAGGCACCCCTAGTAGAGTAGGTCAGTGCCAGACATGCTTGGTAGATCACTCTGACTTCCCTCTGGAACAAATCAGTCTTGCTCACTGAGTCCCCCCGTATCCTGCCAAGAGAATCTGCACTGATCATGACTTTGTCAGCCATCTTCTGAATTGCCAGGAAAATTATGAAAAGGGTGCTATCTATGGTATCTGAGTGCAAGTGAAGGCCTTTATTATCCCATAATATGTAGCTATCCTAAAGTAATTCCAACAAGGTAACTGGTTAATGATATATTTTAACTAAATACTTGTGTAATTTTAAAGGAATATTTTTCCCAAGGTGGTCATAAATTGCAAAGAATAGATAGCATTAGGCAATTACCATTTTGAAGAATGGATGTTGTCACCATTAAAAGTGGGTACTTAGGACATATAATAGCAGTGTCACATTCGTCACAGCACCTAAGAGACAGGATGCAGTGAGAAGGCTATTAATGCAGAAAGGTTTTAAAACTGCCATCAGATCTCTTGTAGTCAATACTGGTACTTTACATAAAAATTGCCTGCACTGATGATAAGGTAACTTGTCTGAGCTCAAATAATTGGAGAACAATTAAATATGGTAAATGATTGACAGGTGCTGCCATTTTCAAAGCAGAGGCACAAGCTTCAGATAATGGAGCTAAGACAATTCACAGAAACTTCAAGGAGGTGACCCCATCATATTGTGTGGTTCCTGACAGTCAATGTAAAGGATACCTGATTTTTTTATTAATTAGTTATTATGAAATAACTGGTCTATTCTCAATACATACAAAACCATCTATCTATATGTGTTAGGCACAGGCTCTACTGAAAACCAGCATTGTCTAGCTAACCTATCCATAATTATTTTTTTAGAATAGCTACATTCATTATAGAGACCCCCATAAAATATCAGACCATCTGTACTGAGCAACTGCAATTGTTAACTTTGTTCATGTCTGAGGGTGCACAGCACTGTTGCGAATGATGCCTGAGTGAAGTTCAAATCCTACATGTTAGCAGAGAAGGCATTTAAAGCGAAGTATAATTTTGATTCTATAATACAAAACTGTTATGAATACTGTATGCTCTTATGTTCAGGAAATTTCCATGAGCTCACATACAGCAGGGTTAAAATATACCTAATTTTTTCAAAAAGAAAGGAAACACCTGTTTGGGAACCAATTATGAACTTCTTAGAACTATCAGTTCTAATTACTAAATAGCTACAGGGTTCTCATTTAAGCAAAAATCAACCATACTTGAAAACTAAACTTAGAATGTAAATGATGCAATCATTCATAATTCATTCTGCCACAGTACACAAAAGCAGAGCCTACAGCAGGCTGGTGTTAAATCTTTTGTGCAAATTAATACAGACAATACTGGATTTTAAAAAGCTGCTAAGGAGAAATAGAACTTTTAAGGGCAATATTTTATCCAGCATTTGAAAACCAATGTTAAACTTGAATGCATCTGCGTTAAAATAATTAGCAGAAAAGGCAATATTATAAGCAGTCTGTCTGTGAGAAGGGTGATGTACATTTGCTGCTTAACAGAAATCTTAGCAGCTCATTAAAGAATGGTGCATAACCACTTCCAAGACCCGTACTTCCTTGTAACTGGTAAGTTAAATCTTAAATCTGGCAGCAGATAATATCTACTGCCCATACATTAGTGGAATCAATGATCCAAGGTAATCCAAGGATAATTTCTCAGGCAAGCTAACTGAGGGCAAGACCTCAGCTACAGCTCTCTTGGGAAGAGAAGACTCTCAATATAAATCCTTGATTTGCAGGTCTCAGCCTTTTTGCAGCCTAGAACAACCACACTAATTAGTTGCCCAAGCTTAGGATGAGGTTTGCTGCTGTTACCCTTATTAATGGAAACTCATCATATAACACCTGAATATTAATTCACGTTACACATCATTTTTATGTAAAGTTACTTTTGTACTCAAATGCCTTCGTATGCACTCACAGTATCAACCCCACAGACGGTCAGTTACTCAGTACAATACCTTCCCAAGCAGCAGTCCTGTGGTTTATAGTGTGATTCACTTATCATGTGCAAGGTTTAACTGCAGCTGAGAAGTTTAATGTCTGTGGTATTTCTGTGTACCAGTACTAAATACTTTGTAAGCCACTATTAATTCCATGAGTAGCTTGGGAAAGAATGTGCAGTAAAAAATACGTAAATCAAATTCAGTCCTTTGTGTTTGCAAACTGCTTGAACAGATTGTGAGATCTTACTTGTTTTCCATCAGCTATTCGTTACCAAATATGATGGTGAGGAAAACAGAGCCTATTGACTGATCACAAAGTGTTTGCTGATGTTTTAAATACATTTATATGAATACATTCTGTACATATCATAATTTCATATGCCATCTCCATGATCCATCACTTCAGCAAATATTAATAAATTCCCTGTGCCTTAACCTTTTTTCAACACAAGTATTTCCCCAGATTGCCTTCCACATGCATTTCTAGCAATAAAACTGGTTTTCATGTGGATTCTACCACCTGGAGCCTGTCTCTTGATCTCACAGTGACAGTGTCCAATCTAGTGTCAATCAGATGGTCCATATGTAGATAGCCATCACCATGGGTACATACTATCTTGAAAATCCCTTTGTCATGAAAGCTGATCCAGGACCTCCTGATTGTACAGCTTAAGTCTGACAATATCACCTATTGCTTCTGTCTTTTTAGTTTCACTGGTACATCATATTAAATGGGGATTTGCAGATGACCCATGTATGATCTTTGGGTAACAAAGAAAGCTCCAGATTGCAGCAAACATGGATTATTGTCCCTTCTGTCAGGTTGAATACCTATATATTCAGTCAAGCTTTGATTTGAAGTTAGGTTTGGGAAAAGTGGAATTCCCTAGAGGGTGTGCTGAGACTTTTAGTTTAACTCTGATTACTTCAGCAAACACAGTCCATTTGTGTTTGCAGAGCAAGAAAAGCAATGTTTATAAGAAATGTAATCCCAAATTTTTTTAATCTACAAATTATTTGAACTCTGTTACTGTTCACTTTGGATTTCATTAAAGTGAGTAATATCGTGAAAAAATAGCAAGCCATAGTATTCCTTCATAATTTGAAAATATAACATTACAGATAATCGAATTTAATTGTCCAGAGAATCAAGGAACTGTTTCCACCAACAACAGTATATACAACAAGAAAGAAAACCTCATTGTCCATTTAGAAGGGTTAAAGGTGAGGAAGTGGGAATATAAACTATGCTATGCAATCAAATTCTTCACATAATTGCATTTGGTTTTGTGTGCAAAAGCCGCATAAAATCATGTGCTCTATGAGCAGTATGCACTTTAAAGAAATCTTTCTCCACGTGTATTAGAAATCATGAAGCAAACTATGTAAAAGTTCAAGCATTCAGCATGTTTAACTATTTATGAGTTGTTTATTAATATTTTATTAACCATTGTTGAAAAGACCAGGAAAAATGGTGCTCACTGATTCAGAGAAAGTAAGGGAGCTTTAGTGATTTAACATATAAGCTTTATGAAATTATGAAACATGCTGGTTGCTATGGTACACATGCATTTTACTGATGGAATAGATGGGAAAGTAACATAATATACATTTTGTTCTCTTGCATGAAGAATATAATTCCTTTTAGATTGGTCTGAGTCCACCCAACTTTTTTCTTCCACAGATTTACTTTCCTATCTTTACTCTTTTTTACCGGATAGTATTCTCTGCTCACGGTAAAAATGCATCCAGCAATTTGAATCACCCCTTTTTTGAAATTGAACAACCCTGTGGTGCTCTTTTTTGAAGTATATGTTGCATTTACAGCAGTTGAACTATGACAGATTTTGAAAGATTGTGAAAAAATATTGCTCTTTCTGCCAGCAGGAAGTGTTTTGTGAATACAAAAGTGTACAGAAACTAGAGCTCAAATTCTTAGTGTACAGGGTATTTTCAATATAAAACTCTATACATAATAATCTCTCCCTAATTTCTGTTTTACTCTATGGAATATACACTTTCATGAACGATTGATAATAATAATAACTAAAACAAATAGTGGTTGTTATTTTGACTGGCATTGTTTTAAAATGTCAGGCAAGTCTAACAGATTGTGTTGTTTATGTAGACTGAAACAGATTAGCAGGAAAGGGGGTACAACTGAAGTTACTGAGACACATGAAATAACGTGTGTGACTGGAACACTAAGATCTGATTGTAGTCTAAGAGATACAAATTTTGGTGGAAAAACAAATCAGAGACTATGATGTTTCATAGTAAGGACATCTAAATGTATAGACAAGTCAGTAGAGAAGAACCTGCTAATATTACAGATAAATGTGTTAGCTAGGAAAGTTCAAAGTTTCTACACCTTTGGCAAGATGTATAAAATCCAACTAAAGAAGAGATGAGCAGCCCCTTAGCATTTAACTAATGATGAAAAATAAGGGTTGTATAGGTGAATCTGTTGGGGACAAAAAAGGTTGGAATTAGCATGCAAACAGTTACAAGAGATCATTAAAGTTCCTGATAGCTTTCTATTAAAAAGCCAATTTGCCCCAAATCAAGCATTTCTATTTTTTACCTGAAAGTTCCAGTGTACACAAACAGGACAATTCAAACAACAATGTTTCAAAAGGGGGAAAGGTTTCACTAGTAGAAGATATGACCAGGACTGAAAAAAATTACAGTATGTGAACCAATATTCATAATTAAATGAGGATATTGTCAGTGACTTTTGGTATTGCCAAAGGGGAAGGGTAAATCCTTTCTCTAAAGTCACAGACAAAGTATAAAAATACAACTAAAACTCATGGATGACCCAAAGATTGGGAGAACAGTAACAATTAAGACAAGATGTATGTAAATAATGTAAGTAGCCTGTAGAGCTGCCTTAAAGAAGTGCCTTCAGACAAGTAGATGCAAAGTTACTCATCCTAGGATGCAGAAAGTTGGCCAAAATACATGACAAGACCACGTATTTGGAAGACAGCAAATCTATATATTGTTCAGGCCAAAATGTGTCTTGAAGATATCCAAACAAGTCATCTCATCACTGCAAATACTAGAGCTGTGACAAAGCAGAGTCCTAACAATCTAGTTTATCCTGCCAATAAGTTTGATAAAAACTAGCTGGAGTATCTCTTTGACAACCTACAGTCTATGATAGTGACGTGCAGAGGCAAGCAGGTGAACACAACCAGGTGTTGCCAGTCAGGAGGAGGAAGGCATGAGCTCCTGTTAAGCCCACCTGTGCCCAGTTAGGGCTGGGCCCAACTGCGCATGAGCAGAACTGGGGGAGCAATAAAAGGTGAGCTTCCAAACCCAGGGGGAGCTCACTCTAGAGCTGCCAGAGAAGAGGTCAGTCGAGTCTGGAGCGTTAGCACTGAGATAGACTCCCTGACTCTAAGGCAAGTCTCTGTTCTAAGATTCTTGTTCTGAATCTAAGGCAAGTCTCGGAGTACTGTTCTGACACCTTGGCAAGAACACCTGCTGGACCTCAAAACACTGTGGTCCAGGAAAGGATTGTCTGCAACAGTGATGTCCTCATCTTGTTGTAGATATGACTTTCATATTTAGAAGAGGTGGGCTTTTTAATGATGGGTTCATTGCTAGACTTTTTTAAAGTTCTTTACTAGCTCCTCTCTTCATCTAAGCAGGAAGGCTGAAATAGGTGATTTTCATCTTCAAAAATCTACCCCAGTTTTCTGCTTCTGTCAAAACTTTGTACAAGGCCTGGAATCTTTACTGAGGTTGCATGTAAAATCTTTTTTCTCTGTGTATTTACTCTTCCTTGTACATGTGAAGAAGTCCACGTGCAGGCACAGAAAAGGCCAGCTTTCAACAGTGTAGCCTGAAATATATTTGCCCCCTTTTTCTCTATGTGTCTCTATTAAGTAGAATTATTGGCCTCAAATTATAAAGCTAACATCTAAGATGCTAGTTAGTCATGCTAGAAGTTAGTCATCTAACTTTCAAAATGTAGGCATTGCATCTAACATGGTGATTGTCTTTGTTCTGAGATCCGAGCTGCCACTTCTTTCATGGTTTTCATAAGATAGTAATGATGTTTGATGGGTTTGTTCAGATTAGATGGATTAGTTCATGTCTGCTCCTCTCTGCAAGAACAATTGTAGGATAAAACATTTGCAGGTTCCATTACCTTTAAATATCTCCCAATCTGTACATGTATCAAATTCTTTTTTAAATTTGCCTTTCAATTCAGAAATGCTTTTTCTTGGTATCTAGTTCATTAGGGTAGCTAATTTGTCAGTTGCAAAGGAGTGTTCTCCTTAAGAAGTTTGAGAATAGATCATTCTGAGAACTTTCCAGGTATCTCTGCAAGATGAGCTAGCCAGTGGTATTTTGGCAAGAATATTTGAAATTAACTTAATGTCTGGGCAGGTTTTAGTGTAAAACTGGTCATATATTAACATTTACTGTTTAGATTATTATTAAGTAACGCTATTTTATAACAAGACAAGATAGTAAGTTGCCCTTTCACTGCTATTTTATACCCTGAATATGAAGTAAGTTTTTACTTTCACTTTCAAACTCTTTTTTAATCTGAAGTATTACCACAAGAATAACAAGGCCTTATGTGTCATTATTTGCTTAGAAACAATTGTGCTATTAATGTCTAGTTGTATTCTGCAATCTGCAGCAATTTCATGTGCATTCACTGAGTCTGCCTCTCTTGTACTGAGTCTTGTCTCTCTTTGCCTCTCTACGTCTGGTGTAATCAGAATAATATTTCAGGACAACTTTGCTTAAGGGTATATTATATTATTGTAGCTAAAAGTAAATAAGAGGTACAATAGAAAAGAGCCAGACCTTTCAATTTTCTCTGCAAAACTTTGTTTATTCCCTTTTTAACAGATGTTCCCTCTTCTGTTTACATATTTATGGGTTTATGTTATAACTCTAAGAAATACAAAGTTCATTTTTTTAAAAAGATGAAATTTCCAAGCGTTATTCTGCTAAATTAATCAAGTTATTTTTCCATTATATCAGAGCATGTAGAGATTCACTTATGTTTCCTAGTCTAAATTGGAATACATTACATTAAAGGTAAATATTGTTCCACCGTGACAAGGAATTATATTTGAGACATTGAAGTGGCTAGTGTAGCTAGAAAGTTGAAGGGAATGTGACTTATTCCCTGATACCAACAAGGAAAAGTAATGGAATAGTTATTTAAATTACAGACCTAAGAATTCTGCCATCCCCTCTTAAAAATATGTAGCTACTGAAATTTTGTTTGTTTTGGATAATTATTTTAATACAAATACATAGGTTGTAAAGCAATACAAAGCCAAGTTCAGTTAAATTTTGCAGGAAAAAGGTCACATCAAAACCAACATGCAGTACAAAAAAGGTAAAACACTGCCATGCAATGGTGTTCAGGCAGCAGGGTAGAGACAGAGACACAAAGCCTAAACCAGTGTATCTGTATGAGAGAGAAAAAAAATCTTTACAGAGAAAGAATCATGGGGCAAACCCAAGAACTTCATGTTCTGGTGCAATAACTATCAAAAAGGGGCAGGGAAAAAGGGAGGGGAGGACCAAAGGGGGTAGCAGCACTGATAGTGCTTAAGAATATTGAGAATTCCTGGAAGCAAGAGGATATCTGCCATATGACCTTAATTGCTTTACAAACTCTCAATTTAAATGCTCTGCAGGAAAAAAGGCTGCTGTATTTGCAATTGAACTATTAGATCACAAACCAATTCAATTGTAGCTGAATCACAGGACCAGCTGCAATATGAGCCCCAGAACTATTGATAATATTACAAATATTACACTAGATAAATGTAGCTGAGAGCTGGGATATGTACTGTAAGACCTATAAGCAAAAACAAGCTGTTAATAAGAGATCTGTGAAACAAGCAGTACTATCTCTTGGAGTCTGTAACAGCTGACAGGCAGGAACACCTTGCTGAGCAGAAATATAGCATGAAAAAGAGCAATTTGCTCACCAAGTGCCACGAAGAATACTCCAAACTGAGAGGGAGCACAACAGCATCCTAATATGATGGGGATCATCCACTCTTCCAGCACCCCTAATGAAACAAATGAAGCAGGGACAGGGATATATTCAAAGAAAAGGTGTTTTCACATCATCTGAAACAAGCACAGTGTGGATATGCCTCCAAACAGTAACAGCAAAGGGTTTTTTTGTAAAATAGAGATTGGCATTGGCTCAGAAACACTCAATAGTGAACAGTAACATGGTTCATGAATAGCCCCTGAGATGCTCTTGCCTGCTTTGCTAACATTCAGTAGTGAACATTTTGTGTTAAATTATGCAAGCTCTCCTGTCACCTGGCAAAGTTTTCTTCATCCTATATTAAGTACCTTCAAAAATGAGTAACTATGGATGCTTCCAGGAAGCTTTCTGTTTTTCACAGAATTTAGTATAAATGGAATGAGGAACTTGGCAGGTGTTAAGATCAGAGCATATAATAGTTTTAATTTAGGAAATGGGAAAGACAAGGAAAAAGTTATGCAGTGCTATGACAAAGTTACAATGACTTCTAACTAAGAAAAGAAAGAACACAATGGAAAAAAAATGGAATGGGGAAAAAAAAAAAAGCAGCTGATAATTTTCCCTACTTTGGACATTAGGTTTCTTTGTCCACCCAAACTCTATGAAAGGTACCAGGAGAAGGATCACCACAAGAATTCAAAAGCACCTTAAAATTCTGGGGCTCAGTTCACTTTCTTGTCAGTGATTTGCAGCTACATTCCTGTATCCACGGTGACTGCTATCCGTAAGGATGCAAAGCAGGGCTCCTCCAGCTTCTTTTGCCAAAGCCCTGTTGAACTCCATGTGGAAATAAACACTGATTGAGAAGTGTGAGCAGGTCTCTAGTCTCCTGCTCTGCACTCGAGCAAAGACTCTGATCTGATTCCCACTCCAGTTAATGTTATTTGTACATATTGAAATAGTATTGGCAGGAAAATACTCTTCTCTTGCCTCATTGTATACCCCCAAATAACTTACAACTTAGTAGATCAGCAATGAGAATTCAAATTCACTCAAGCAGAGAACAGAACTAGACCTGAATTTCCTCCATGCTTCAAAATTTACCTTGTCTTTAAGATACTGTAAGAGGAAAGATGGATGAAAATTATTCTGGCCAATTTGTGAATCTTATCCTTAAAATACCAAAAAAAAATCTATTCAGCAGAAAAAATCCAAATCTGTAACTATTTGCTGGTATTAAGTGAAACTGCATCTTTTTTTAATTTAGCGGATGGGAAAAAAAATAATTCATGCGGATTTTATCAGCAGTTTTTGTTAAAGAGAAGTAAGCATACATTCCAGGCAATCTAATCACTGATATTATATGACAGAGACATATTCACAACTTGTAACAGATATCTTCTCAAGAACCAGAATGCTCCCCCCCCTCTCTTGCTGGTTCTTGAGAAGATATCTGTTACAAGTTGTGAATATGTCTCTGTCATATAGTATCAGTGATTAGATTGCCTGGAATGCATGCTTACTTCTCTTTAACAAAAACTGTTGATAAAATCTGCATGAATTATTTTTTTTCCCATCCACTAAATTAAAAAAAGATCCAGTTTCACTTAATACCAGCAAATAGTTACAGATTTGGATTTTTTCTGCTGAATAGATTTTTTAGGGTATTTTAAGGACAAGATTCACAAATTGGCCAGAATAATTTTCATCAAGCTTTCCTCTTACAGTATCTTAAAGACAAGGTAAATTTTGAAGCATGGAGGAAATTCAGGTCTAGTTCTGTTCTCTGCTCGAGTGAATTTGAATTCTCATTGCTGATCTACTAAGTTGTAAGTTATTTGGGGGTGTACAATGAGGCAAGAGAAGAGTATTTTCCTGCCAATACTATTTCAATATGTACAAATAACATTAACTGGAGTGGGAATCAGATCAGAGTCTTTGCTCGAGTGCAGAGCAGGAGACTAGAGACCTGCTCACACTTCTCAATCAGTGTTTATTTCCACATGGAGTTCAACAGGGCTTTGGCAAAAGAAGCTGGAGGAGCCCTGCTTTGCATCCTTACGGATAGCAGTCACCGTGGATACAGGAATGTAGCTGCAAATCACTGACAAGAAAGNCATGGTTGGAAATGGCCTCCTGCCCTCCAAAAAAATTAACGGCTTTCTGTCATCTTTAGCTCCCAGAACCAGCTCAATACGATGGCAAGAATGACCATGTCAATCTCAGACCAATAACAGTATGCCTAGGAACACAGCTGGAGGCAGTAAACAGGCCAGTTCAGCAGATTAATTATACTATGAAACTAGCAACTCCTTAAGTGGCTTGAATCCAACTATAAATGATAGACACTATTTATATATGCATTGTCTCCATCTGTATAGGTATGTATATATTTATTTCCTAGGTATCTATAAGGTTATCTATCTATAAGGTAGAAAGATACCTTTATACTAATATGCTTAAATTAGACTTTCTGAATTTATGGTATATATTACAGAAATCTTTTCTTCCCATTCTTGCTTCCTTCAAGGAGTCAGTGGTTCATCTTTCTCCTTAAAAGGATGCTTCCCATTTCTGTCTGTCAAAGTACATGATCACCAGATCTCAATTGAACCACTAATATTTTCCATGAGACATTTCCTAATACATAAATCG
>JAAWXA010000028.1:7992327-8061055 GCA_038090715.1 Florisuga fusca | reverse complement strand
CAGCAATGAGAATTCAAATTCACTCGAGCAGAGAACAGAACTAGACCTGAATTTCCTCCATGCTTCAAAATTTACCTTGTCTTTAAGATACTGTAAGAGGAAAGCTTGATGAAAATTATTCTGGCCAATTTGTGAATCTTGTCCTTAAAATACCCTAAAAAATCTATTCAGCAGAAAAAATCCAAATCTGTAACTATTTGCTGGTATTAAGTGAAACTGGATCTTTTTTTAATTTAGTGGATGGGAAAAAAAATAATTCATGCGGATTTTATCAGCAGTTTTTGTTAAAGAGAAGTAAGCATACATTCCAGGCAATCTAATCACTGATATTATATGACAGAGACATATTCACAACTTGTAACAGATATCTTCTCAAGAACCAGCAAGAGAGGGGGGGGAGCATTCTGGTTTCCAGTAATGAATGTTCAGTTGAGATAATTTATGGGACAGTAAGTGAAGTGCAGGAGTGTAGTGATTGACAGTAAAAAGATACTTCTGCCCCATGCAGTCACTGTAATTCTTCAAAGGGGACAATAGGGTGCAAATACACAAGCTGATCTGGCTCCTGTACAAGCTGGAGGTGCTACAGTCTGCTGAAATGCTCTGTTCAGACATTGTTACACCGCAGTGAAATATCAGTAGGTTGTTGCCAAATGGGAATTTCAGCAGAAGGTACCTTCTCAGTACCTTCAATGCCTTCTGCAGGCAGCCAAGAGCTGCGTGGTGATGGAAGAATGCACAGAAGAGGATCTCTCTCAGGCAGTATTGCACCATCACAACGGCCAGAATTTAGAACACAGTCTGTGCTGAAACCTGTGTGCTCCAAACGGGATTCTGTTTCCTCTCTGATGACTGGAGCCCCTGTGGTGGGTTGACCTCATCTGGCTGCCACCTGCCCACCCAGCCACTCTCCCACTCCCCTTCTCGATGGGATGGAGGCGAAATAGAGCAGGAGATCTTAGAGTTGAGATAAAGACAGGGAGATCACTTACCAATTACTATCATGGGCAAACCAGACTTGATTTGGGGCAAATTAATTTAATTGATTGCCAATTGAAAATAGAGTTGAATCGTGAGAAGCAAAGCCAAAAAATATCTCTGATCCCCCACCCCAACTCACTTTGGTGCCTCCGCCCCTGACTCAGGATAGCAGTGGCAAAGAAATCAAATGCCACTGCAAAACAGGGGCCAATAGTGAGTGCGTTCCCCACACCCGAGACAGAATCAAGGAGGCTCAGCACTTCAGCTTGGTTGGAAGAGTGGGAAGTGGGTTTGGTAATCTGCACGGTGCCACCAAGAAAATACAAAGCAGCAACAGTGCTGAACCAGCAAATGTGTTTCTCTGGGAGCGTGGGCAAACAGAGTGAGAGGGCTGGGGAAAAGGCTGTGCCTTCTGTGGGCTCCGGGCTGGCAGGCAGCGCTCAGAACAGTGAATCACAAAAGCTGCAGCTCTGGATCTGCATGGGCCACTGATGGAGAAGGAAGGAGAGAAGATTTTGGAGGAGATATCAGAAAGCCAGACCCCCTGCCAAGCTGCTGTTGCAGAATCTGAGAAAAATTGATTTACACCAAGGGACTCCCAGCAGAAAAAAAAAAAAATTGGTCTGTATTAGTGTCCTTGTCCCCCCACTAGTATTGCTTTCCTCACCAGCAATCCCCTTCCTTATCCTATAAAGCAACTGGTATGTGGAGAAGGGTATGATGATTTACTGAATAGGAAATGCTTGAAGATAGGATGCAAAACAATCTGTTTTCTGTATGTTTTAGCTTCCATTGCCAAGGGGAATATCTCGATTATGAACTCAGGTTATAACTACCCAAATCATCAGTTTCGTGGCTTTTTTATTTTGTTGTTGTTTCGGGTTTTTTGGTTTTTTTGTTGTTTTGTTTGTTTTTTCTTTAGTGAAACTGCTGGTAAAACAAAGGGATTCATACTAGACATTATGTTGCAATTCCAGTAATAGGAGAGTTTAATAAACAACAGCAGCAAAACAGAAACTGCAAAAAATGAGCCTAAGTTTCAGTTTTAAAGCCAACTATCTCTGATGTTGGCTGAGAGAGTATTCTGAAAAATCCTTGTTGCAAAATCTGCAAGGACACAAAACCGAACTGAAGGATTTCTGGTTTGCCCTGAAGTGAAAAGCTTGGGCTGGTTCTGATGAACGCGGCAGTGACCCCGAGTTGTCAGCTCCGGTTCTGTTGCAGGTGGTAGCAAGGAGCAGCAGCACTTCCCAAACGGCAGTTCCTCGCCTGGACAGGACCCGCGTCCCTCGGGATCCAGGTGAGCCGAGTTCACGCGGAACGGGAAAGTTCTCCAGGATGCAAAGCAGGAGAAGTAAGGCGATTTACTTTTCAAAGGAGAAATCTCTGCTTGGTGCCTTTCCCCGCAGCTAAGCCAAATGACTTCTTTATTGTTTGCTGAAGGCATTTGCGCTGTCGTCTGGAGCCGGGGCGGGAGGTGGCTCGGGCGGCTGCCTGATTCCCCGGGATGCGGCCGAGCAGCGGGTCAGGGAGCCCCGGTACGGCCGCTGCCCCCCGGCTTCTGGCGGGTAAGAGCCGGAGGAGCGGGAGCGCGTTAGAGCTGCGGGGACTGCGAGGGACAAAGGCGGAGGGAGAGGGGCAGAGANCCGGGCCGGGCCGCCGCCGGTACGTGTCTCCGCGCCGGGCACTTGCGGCGTTTTGGAGCTCGATGCTCCGAGGCTGCTGTTGCTGTTAATTCTTCTCAGATGTTTCTACTTAGCAATTATTCCCTCAGCTGGAGGTTTAGCCCTTTCTTTCTGCTCGGTGAACTGAGGAAGTATTTATTTATTTATTTATCTATTTTAAATTATATTCTCCCCTTCTCCGTTGCCTTAGAGCATAAGCGGGCAGAGTGTTGAGGGTCTCTCCGCAGCGTCCATGGATGCCCTTTGCCAGCAGAAGGCATGTCTGTCTAGAACAGAGTAAATCGGTGACAGATGAGGCAAATGTGTTCCGTCTGACTGACAATGTCTCACTGAACGCAGACACCTGCGAGCACCCTCTCCTCTCCCAAGTCCGTGTACTTAACCACTTTGTTCACTGTGCCTACAAAGGATTCTGTAGCTGTGCAGGGTGGTAACAATTCAAAATATGTCTGATGTAAGAACTGGTACAACTCATGATCCTAAACGGCTCGTGTGCATCAAGTGATGCTGGGTGTTGATCTCGGTGGTCTCGACATACCTGACTGGTCTGAATGCTCTTTGTTTGATGGTCCTTGATGGATTTGATGGACTAAATGCATTAGGCTGCTGAGGCTTAGAGTTTTCTAACCCCGGGGAGCAACATGTTCTGTGAACAACTCTGCCTAGCGTGGATTTCAAAGGGAAAATCCATGGCATGGAATTGGTGGTGTGGTTATGGAAAGTGCCACTAATTTCTTTGAAGAAAGAAGAAATCTTGAAATAATTTATAAAATGGAAGATAAGGTTTTTGCAGGCAAAAAAATGTTTGCATTGTCTGTTATCAACATAGCCATTTAATCCCTCTTTGATGTAGAAGCAATTTGCTTTAATTTTCCATTTTTATTGCTCTTTCAATACTGATTTTCTATTTATTGAATTCCTTTTATTTCCTATCACTGTGGATATTGATCCCTAATCCAATTCTTAACAGCATTTATAACTACGATTCTGTATATGCCCTTATTTTAAGGAAAAGGAAAAAAAATCCATAGCAGTGCTGTTATTCACTTCATAACTTTGGATTTGTAGTATTCATGCAATATTGATCTATTTATTATTTGTTTGTATTCTCTATCAAATGCTAATATAAGTTGGTCCATTTTAAGCCGGTCTTGATTGAGAGAGAATGTGAAATAAGAATGCATTGGCTGCTTTTAATGATCATTTTACCTACTGCTATTGTGTATTCTCCAACTATAATACAGTATGAGTTATAAGTCTGTACATCTCTTCTCTCCTCCTCCTGTCCCTCTCTCCCCCTTTATGTTTTTCTACTTTGTAATCAGCAAGCCCATTTTTTACATAACTCAAATTTTGTTAAATAAGGTGTTAAAATACCCAGGATTGCTGTGATTTTTTTCCTTCCTAAGAACTACAAGATTTAAGATGTATGTATACATGGAAAGGCTTAATAGACAGTGGAGAACCAGAGATTTCTTTCTTTAGGAAAAGAACCCTTACCAATGTTTATTGAATTTGCTCATCTGCATGAAGAAAAGAACTATTGTTTTGTTATCTAGCAGCTGTAGGAAGATTGACAGCTACAAATTGCAGATCTGTGAAGGATCTGTCCATGACACAATTTTTAGTTCATTTAGATAGTTATCCTACACATCTTGTCATTTGCAAAATTATATAAACAAGCTCAGTAAGTTTGTGGAGAAGATATAAATGCAGTGAATGTGCTGTAAAGATTCTGAAGCTCCTTGGGATAATTAGCAGAGCATAGTCTTGCCTGAAATATGACATTAATACACTTAATTTAAATTCAAACATAAACATCCCATTGTAAACACTATACAGTAGAAGATAAGTTCATATTTTGAAACATGATAGCTCTGTCAAAAGAACATTAAGTGTAATAGTCTTTTTGCTAAGATAAAGAGAACATCATTGATGTGGCGTGCTTTGCATTTTTAAACAGAATCTAATGAATTGCAAACATTCATTATGCTGCAAGCAATTGCTGAAACTTCTCAGGTCCCCAAAATAGAGAGTTATTTGTATACTGATACTTACATTTTTTCGGATTAAGGTTTTACTGTAGAAGCAGAAATAAATAGAAAAGCTATTGTTCTGAAATTAATTTTCTGCTAGCTCCAAATCTATTGTAGTTTTACTTCTATCTTGTAAATTTCTGTTTAAATACCTCAGAATGTTGGGGTTATGGAGCCTTCAGTTTGGAAGTGTAGAAAAGCTATGGGAAGGGTCTGGAAACAGTCTGTGTTGGATTTTGGAAGAATTAAGGGCATACAATCGAGTGTGGAAGGACGGGTTTACCAAATGTCTGAGAAAGAAGCTAAAATTTTCAAAGGTCAAAAGGAGCAATGTGCTAATTTTAAAGGACATCTTGTATAAGTGTTGCTTATCTTAAGGTTTCAAGAGGAAAAAAAAATGTTTCTTGGTCTACATTTGTATCTAAATGTTTCACTATTCACTCTTTCTTAAATACAGTATTTGTAACACAGCTACTTTTCTTCATTTCTGTGTTTTCAGGAGTGGACCAGTGGAAATGGGCTATATTTGTAGGTCCATGTCAATTTACAACTTTCTAATGCCTCCATTCATGACTATTCTTAACACTGCACGTTGTGGACTTTTGCTTTCCAAAAATGGATTTTTGTCAAGTGTCTGGGCCCTTGGAGTTCAGTTTCATTTTACCTCCTGTCCCATTCCCATGTGTGCATGGCAAAGGTGGTGGGCATGGTCAGCAGCCAGGTAGCATGGAGCTCATCACTGCTGTCTGTTGATCACCAGCACTTCAGACATGCTTTGTGGTCCAGATAAAAATAAGTGATTCCTTTAGGGGTGTGGACAGACTGGGAGGCAGGTGTCCTCTGCTGTTCACCGAGAAAATAGGTACTGACAATTTGTTACTGAACTCTGCTTCTGTTTGCAACTGTTTTGAATATATTTTTCAATACTGTCTCTTGATCCTTTGTCTTGAGAGTGAATTCCTGCTGTGGCACTTGATTTTTAAATTAACTCAAACCACAGTAGATTAAAAATGCAGGAGACCTTTTCTGTAAATGACAATGTTAATGACAAATGACAAAATACAGGGGATGGAGAACATGAACAGGTTTGTCTGTTGGCTTGTGGCACTTTGACAGAGTCACAGGATGTCTTTGGTTGGAAGAGACCTTCAAGAGCAAAAAATTCCATCCTATACTACAACTACATTGATTATTCCTGATAACCCATGTGATTCTCCTTGAATGAATTGTGGCATGACTAAAGTGGGAATTGCAACAGCGTGCAGCTGCAGAACTTTTTAGGCCACAGCAAGTCCTAGGTTTGATCAGAAGTAATCAAGTATTGTTTGTCCTCCAAGGAAGTGCTTAATGCTCATCTCTTTTCCAGATGAGGAGGCAGTCAGTTAAGATGTCTCTTACATGGGGAGGGCATGGAGAAAATTTGTGCCTCGAATTGTGGTGATGTTGTGGATGTTTTAATCGTGAGCTAATGTAAGCAGTGTCTAGAAAACCAGACAACTCTTCAAAATGTAATTATAAGTCCAAATAAGAGAAAGGGTGTAATATTTTTGAAGTCTGATACCTGTCAGTGTTTCAGGACTGGAGGCAAATGCTATTCTATAAAAGGTCTAGGGAGTTCTTTTTTCTGATAGTGTAAAACACCTATTTCTTCCGTTGCAAGCTGAAGATCACTTGACTTTATCATACCATTCAAATGTTTGAGACAAGCTTGCTTTGGCAAGGAAGAATCCTTGCATTTCTCAGTGTGTTCTGCTCCAGTGGCAGGGCTGAAAATGCAGTAAGTGCTTGTGATGCTAATAGCCAAAGGGCTGTTCCTTTAGCTCAAGAAGGAAAGGTCACCGCTTGGAAAAGATGCTTTGGAGTCCTTTTTCTCCAGAGTAGGAGGAGTTCCTATTGGTTTTGCAGTAGTATTTTTAAGCAATTTCAATGATGTATTAATTTTCTTTCACTTAATGGGAGCTCACCTTTCAGTCTCTCCTCCCTTTTGGCAGAGAGCTTAGCTTTCACTGAAGCCACCCTGCCTGTTTCTTAGCTTTTAGTTCCCTTTATAAAGCCAACTTTTGTCTGTCTTGATTCTGTCACTTCTTGTTTTAATCATCTTCCCTCAGTTCTCAAAAGTTTTTTTATTTATTAATCCCTACCTTTCCACTGATACACCACAGCTGTCTTCCTTAGTCTGTCCAAAGAAACCAATTCCATCTCAACTGTTCAGTTTGCTCACTAGCTCTAAAATTTCTTTACACTTAACACTTTTTCTCCCACTTCAAAGCTAGTCATGACAATGTGACAGCACACATTTTCTTTCTCCAGCTGTAGCATGTCTCTATTACTTTTCTGAACTTGAGTTTTCATGCCACTAGCACTGCACATGAAGTTGTCCCCACGGAGAGAGTTCATCCTGACTGCAGAAATAGGTGACCCATCCACGTTGTTAGAAGACAGCAGAATTGATACTTAAGGACTTGTGTTCTGTGTGTGTGATCTTTCAGATCCATTGTACAGATCGTCTCAGAGAAGTATTTCATTCTAATTTTCTTCATTAAAAGGTTAACCAACAAATGGCTGATGGAGTCTGCTCCTAAGAACAAAAAAAAGCACTCTTCATGAGTTAATTTAGCCCCTTTTCCTTGTTTGTCTCTCCCCTTATGCAGAGCTTAGCTTTTATCTACAAAATGTATTAGAAGGCTCTCTGAGAGCTTGAAGCACTGACTTCTGCTTTATTGCTGCTGCTCTAGAAAGTAGTTGCCTAGCCCTGCATTTTCTTCCTGGGTGGTAGCATCTTGATAACTCATCATGGGGAATGCTACTGTAGTTCCACTACCAGCCAAATTTACAAAGTCTACTTTAGAAACGTTTTACCCTCGTTAGTTTGTTGGTGTAGGGTGAGGAAGAGAGCAAGTTCTTCACATGAAATGAAAATACCCAATATTGAATCAGATGTAGCCAACCTGAAAATGTCAGCTCAGGAAGTTCAGCATATTTGAATTGGGGCTGAGGTGGGCAAGACCCTCTTCTGTTTTGCCTTTTCAAGCAAGTGTAACTTTTTACTGTTTCCCATAATTCAAAGTACAGGTGAATTAATCTTTTGAGTGCTGTAAAATTAAAAGAAAAAATCACCTCATCACATTTCACAAAGTAAAATATCAAGATGGGACGTTTCAGACATAAATGAGAAATTGCATAAACATTATTAGCATAAGAATGTGAGTTTATTGTGGGGAGTCTAATGAAGTGATGTCCCTTTTTGTTTCATATATAACATAAAAAGTGAAAAATCGCAGGATATGTGACTAGGCAGTAGTCACAAAGTATCCAAAACTTTTCCAAACTAGAACTTGGGTTTTATAGACACCTTCAATTAGATCCTTAAATTGCATAATATTTACTGAAAAAAAAATCAAACCCCAAAACCCAAACTTGTGAATTGCCCAGATCAAGAGATCTTTGAGTTTTTCAATATCCATCCTGTTGTGTGTATCACCCTCCAATTTATCGACTATTATTGTGACCCTTCTATGAGATCAGAAGTTTTTGTAGTCAAATCTATTGTCTCACAGTACTTAACAGCTTTTAAAACAACAACAAAAAGGTTGGGTATTATACATAATTTTTTTTTACTTGCTACAATTTATTAAATTTTTAAATATCACTTTTACGTTGCTTGTTGTTAATACCTTCCTATGCTGTTAAAAGAGGTAAAGGGAGTGTGTCTGCTTCTTTAGTCTGTGAGCAACCTTTGAACCTTTGGATCACCAGGCAGGTTTGTGCCACCTGAACTAGTGAAGTGTTAAGGAAAATAGGTGTTTCTGCTTGCTATCATTTTGTCCAGCAATCTTCAATCCCATTCAGGTTTTGAAGAGTAATCAATCCCATTCTGATGACTGGACACCTCTTCCCACACCCACATGTAGTGCCCAACATTAACCTGGCTTTTCATTACAGACTTTTCCACTGCTTACCTTCATCATCCCACTTTTGTTTTACATTTCCAAGCTTCTTCAAACATTTTGCTCAGTCTCTGATTTCTTTAGCAGCCCCCTTCCCCCTTCCTCCTTCCCACAGACCTGATGACAGGTCTTCTGATCTCAGGATATATTTTATTGTTCCCATTATTACTTCCTACAAGGTTTCTCTTGTCTGCTGTATAGTCTGCTGTCTGCTTACTTCTTTTTTTTTTTTTTGTAGGGAGGTGACTCTTATTCCCATTTGAAAATTGAAGAAAGCCCTGTCTTTCTCCAAATTGCTTGAGGTTGTGAGGAGAGAAGCTTTACCAGTTCATTGCCAAGGTAGCCAAAGCTCTGCTGGCTCCACCAAATTTAAAAATAATCTGGGGAGAGTTTTGCCACATCCCTGAACGTGTAAGATAAAATATGTTAAGCACATGCTCACTTTCCAGAGAACACAGCTGTTAAACTCTAAACCCCTACAGAGGATTTCACGTACTTATAAAGTAGACAAGCTTCTCTTCTTCCACATGATGAATTTGCCTCTGTCATTAGGGCACATTAAAAATGTTATTGTTTTGATCAAATGCTGATTTTTTCCATCAATACAGGGAAGCCTTCAGCTTTTCTCAGGATAATGTGGTTTGGCCATGTTAAAGCATTCTGATTTTCTCTTAGCAAACTACATATGGCACCTGTGACTTTTTGATCAAGTATTTATTGCAAAAGCATAAGAAGGTGGTTTATTCTTTTCCCTGTGTAAATTGCCAGTACAACAACATTTGTGCAAAACTCCACCTACCTGTACTTAGAATGGCATCCTGGAATAAGAGCTGTTGGGCAGTTTGCAGCAGACACACATCCTACTTTGAACACATCCTGGGTAGTCTGGAATATTTTTGGGTGTGCAGGTTCCCAGGCCTGCTAGGATGTGCCTGCACTTGCACTGTGCTGCACTGAATTGATACCAAAGCTGGTTAAGAAAAGCAATTAATTAAATTAATTAATTAAAGTGAATTAATGCAAATAGAGTGCTCTGCTACTCGGTCTCCTGCACATGGAGTAGTTAAAAATTCCCAGGAAGTGCTACTGTACCCAGGATACCTGTGTGCACAATTGCAGCTGGGAATGTACAGTGAGCATGTCTACAGGTGTATGGGTGAGAGAGAGAAAACAGGTGTTAAAGTTGGCATCAGAGATTTTGCTAGCAATCCAACTTTAGATGACTGCATTACTCACAATAGGAAGAGACATATATGTTGATGAATAGATACAGAGAGGGAAAGAGATTGGTGTGTGTGTAGGTATTTATCTGCTTGAAAATAAGATGGAGTGAAGATAAAACACAGTTAAATCTTAAGCACTGCAAGACTGTTCTGTAACCATTTTACCCTGTAGAAACGTTTACCTACATGGTTCAGCCCATTATCTCACAGTATGGAGTTTCTGAAGATGGCAACTAATTGCCGAATGGGAATTTAAAAAAAAACAAAACAACAATTTAATTTTGTATATGATGAGATGAAATGCATAATTTTCATGGGGCTTTTTGCTCCATTTAAACAGTAAAGGGAGAACTGTTCTTACCTGTGCATTATTTCAGTGTGCTCTGAGCATCTAACAGACATGCTCATTGAGAAGCTGTTGAAAATGCTGTTACCACTTTGCTTTCTGGCAGACAGTCTATAATCCAGTTTGTCAAATGAATTTTCTTGATTGCCTTGCAGCATATGCAAAGTACTTAAAAATGTCATAATTATCTCTCTGAAGAGTTAAGGGGAGGAAGGAGGGGGGGGGGAGAGAAAGAAAAGAAAACAGGCAAAAAATTCAGCTTTCTATTCTTATGCAACTATAAAGGAAATGGTACTGTATAAAGGCAGCACAAAAGATGTAACAGAAATGTTATAATGAGAGTAATCAAGTCCTTCAAAGTGCTGGACAGTGGTTGTACCATCGTGAGGAGGGTGGGAAGGAAAGCACCATGGATTGCTGTGTAAAACATCAAACATATTTGTTTTTATTCAGCTAAAAAACCTTAAACTATTAAATGTGCTTGCTGTCTTTCTTTCACATGAATCTAAATGTTTGAGCTGTCACTTCCTCAGGACTTCTGAGTGCGGGGTGCTTGCCAGCATCAGTGGGTGTCCTCTGCCTCGTAAGTCCACTGTTCAGAATTTCTATAAAGATAAAAAATAGTTCATTTCTACTACTGTGATATTTAATGTATTTTAGAATGCATATAAACAAGTGTAATCTTTGGCTTTCTACAGAATTTACAACTTACAGTGACTTTGTTACCTACACTGTAGCAGGGAGAATTGTTCTTCCTATTTATTTCTACATTTGATTTGTAGCTAGTCTTAAGCCATTGTTTCTTCTGTGCTAACTTATATTCTCCTTACCAAAATTATGCTTACAATATTTGTCAGGAATCTGTGGAGGGCAAAGATATAAACTCTTAGCAAACAGACAGGGTTTCACAGGGAAGTGAGAAAACACTTTGCAAGATTTATGGTCTGAATTAAGCTGCTAGATGATTAGCATTTGCAGCTATTTTTCCAACCACTCAAGAAAGGCCAATGTGTGGTGCAATAAATCTAGAGATCTTAGAGGCTGATTTCCTTTACGTTAGCCTCTCGATTTCTTAAATGTCACTAGTGCTTATAAATCAGAAGATCGTGCTTCGTATTCTGGGCAGTGTGCCTTTCAAGCCAGGCTGGAGGGAGGACCATGACTCTTTTGCCTTTCATCTGAAATCCCCCCAAATTGGAGAAAAAATTGTATCTGGGAAAAGACCTTCTCCATCTGTTGCCAGGAGGTGTCACTACAGCTCAGGAGTAACTGTTTTGCCCCTTGAGACACACTTTATAGTTTCAAGGTCTCACGTAAGTGCTGCTGTCATCAGGTGCAATAATGCACTGCCCTTCATCCTATGTCTGAAAAAAGAAAACTGAAATTATGCAGTCTCCTAACTAATATGTAGAAAATTAAAGGGATTACACTAATGTGTGCTAAATGTCCATTTTTTCCCCTCAAAAATACACTTGCTACGATGACACTGAAAGATGCATGCCGTGTGGTGTGTGTACATCCTGTCTTTGGAGAAGCAGTGCTGACACAGAGCTCTCTGGTGCAGTCGTTTCTTCTCTCTTGATAGGAGTCATCTTTTAGGGTTGTAGAAATATCTCAGCAATCACTGATCACATGCATTATACTAGATGCATGGCATGGCAAAATACCTGTTGAAAACCATGAGGGTGAAAGTGTCAGTCTGAAGGACACGGGGCCATGAGTAAGTTTGGGAATCATCCTTAAATGCTACTGATACCACTCTGACAATTTAAATAATTTATTTTAATGCATGAGATGCTTTTTACTCTCAATCAGTTTTGCACAGCATATTATATGCACTTTATACAGCCTACTAATGAGCTGAGCGCTTGTTAATTATATGTGTGTGGAATGGCATAGCTGCTGAGTTATGCACATCATTTTTCTTTACAATGAACTTAACTATACCTGGTTGAAGATGTACACCTCGGGTTGCTATTGCAAACTCATCTCTTGTTACTTCATTTCCTTCAGTCTTAGGGCCTTGGTGCTGCAAAGGAGGCTGAAGAGTTGGCCGGGCAATAAAAAACAAAAACAAAAAACACTTTAAAAAGCAGCTTCCTGTGATGTGTGAAACAGTTCTTGGGAATTTTACATCCCCTGAATTAAGAGAAAAATGTTTGGTAGAGAAATGCAAAATCTGTAATGGTTCGTTTCATTTTCTTTCTTCATCTGTCTGTTTTTTATTTCCAATTCTGGTTTTCTCTTTAATATTGTCCTCTTAATGTGGGGAAAATAAAATTACCAACAACCAAAACTGAAGCTATAAGTCCAAATTACAGCAAAGCATTCTCTTATACCAGATCAGTGTTCTGAGAATTGCAATCTAAGCAGAGATAAGGGCACTATTTCCCTTGCAAAAAATATAACATGTAGTAGTAAAGCTGGTCAGCTGTTTTTTACCTCAGATAATACCAAAAGTTTGCAGAGCTGGTGATACCACTTACTTACTAAACAACATGTTCTTATATTAACTTGGTGTCTAGTGTAGAACTGAAATCATTACGTGGAAATAAGATATTTCAAAATCTCTTTTACTATGAATTATTCATATTAATGAATACTGGTATGTAGCTTAGCATGTGCTGAATGGGGTTGTTTAATTTATGTGTGTTGGAGGTTATTCCCACAGCTCTGGGGGAAACACAGATGGTGCAAGTGAACACGTATACCTTTGCTTTTATTGGGAACTCTAACCTCCATTTCTGTGTTGTGAGGATGCTGTGAAAGTTTGGCCACAGGGTGCTCTTTAGGGTATATGTGTGATTGGATCAGTGTGACTGTGCCTTTAAGCCTCCATTGGTGAAAGACATGCAAAACAACACAAAAACCTGCATGGAAAACTTGCCAAGTTATGACTGCTGGATGTTAGGTGTCTATGTTACTTCTTAATATCCCCTCGGTGCTTTCAAGTCTCACTCTGACATTTAAAGTGGTTGTTTTGATTTGGGAGCCTTAAGTGGATGCTGATGAGCTTATGCTCGCAGTTTTCCCAGGTCAGTATCACTCTGTCTATGTTGGAAGCTTCAGGTGTTCTGGGGCTTGGTGCTTCAGTGTCTGTCCCTTAGAGAGCACTTGGATTTGCTGTACTCTGTCCTCTTTGGAAATTGTGGGGCTGTGGGGTCTGCCCCAGGCTGATGAAATGCTCCTGCCTTTCTGCGTGTGCTGGTGCAGAGCAGAGGTAGTTTAAACCAGGGTTTCTGTCACATTGAAAATAAAAACTTAAACAACATCATGAGTGCAGAAGGATTGGTAGGCTGAAAGTCTGTCTGAAACACATTCTGCTTTTCAGTGGGAGTTGCTGATTCTTTCAATTAAAAAACAAACACCAAAAAAAGCATCAAGCAAACAAACAAAAACACCAAAAAGACTATCCCCAACAAAAAACTCCCAGTTCTTAGTTTAGAAAAAGTTTGGTGCTTTTTTTTTTTTTCCCCCCCCACGATGACAGTTGTTTTGTAAATATGAAAGATTTTTGGAAAGTGGAAATGGATAATGAAAGGTCATTTTGCTGAAGATTTCTGTAACTGATGGAGGGAGAAGGTGGAACAAGCAAAGTGGAACAACAGTTTTATTAGGTATATCTGGTGTTTCTGAGTTTGACAGCGTAGATGTGGGAGCTGCATTTGGCTAAAATAAGCAGAAAAAAACTCATTGAACCATCTTGATCACAGGCCCTGGCTACATAAATCAGTATTACAAACAAAATATCTGTAATATTGTCACTTGAAAACCCAATCAGAAGTTGTGTGTTCACACTCTGAGGTGTCTTAGTGAACTTCAGATGGAGGGATTCTATATATTTTCTCTAGGTATTAGATTCTTTGTGACTCATAAACAATTTTAAAAAAAGCTGCAGTGTGTCACAGTATGTGCATCTTGGTCGTGTGTTCATGGAGGTAGGGTGGGAACAGGTCCAAAGAAGAAAAATCCTAAATAAGCTTGAAGATTTTTTCATTCTTTTTTGTTTGTGCAGAGAACATTCAAGAGATTTTATTTGTTGAGCTAGCATCAACTTGTTTCAAATAAGCCATGAAATTACTATTAGATTATCAGCCTTAAAGGATTTTATGCATCTTTCATCTTGGGTACTGCTGCAGTATAAATACTATAATGATAATCAGACCACCTGCTTGAACTTAACTAAGCTGAAAGGAAAAGTGCATTTCCCACCCCCTCTTCTACAGCGGAACATGTGATTAGGTAAACAACAATAAGGGGAATTGCTTAGAGATGATTTGAAATCTTAGGTTTTAGGTAACCAAGGTTGTTTTGTTTTTTCTTGCTGTTCCTTTTTAACCTAATGATTTCATGATGTGATGCGACAAGAAAAATTTCCATTTTCTTAACTACTTCCTAGAGAGGAGACAGTGAGTGGATTTTCCTTCCTAGCCAGCTGCTGACCTTGCAGTCATTCAAGTTTTTAATGAAAAGAAATTCTTTTTTTTTTTCTTTCCCATACATAGTATTTATTTATTTTTTTTTCCTGCTTTTGAAACAGAGTATCTTTGAAGGTGGAGAGACTATTTCCTTCCACGATATGGAGAGTGGTGCAGCAGTAGAGCTAAGCTGGTGGTGCCCAGTGACTCCTCCATGGGCTCCCTGGGGTGGACTGGCTGCTACAGACCCAGTGGGGTGCTGAGGCTTAATCAGACATGTAGCAGCTTTGCAAGGCTGAAGGCTGGATCCAAAATAGCTTTTAACCACTGAACACTTCCCAGTAACTAGGGATTTGCCCTTCTGTAACAGACACATTATGTTTTCCACAAGTTGTTAAGTGTCTAAATTAGTTTGTTTCTTTGAAATAAATTACTCTCTTTACTGGCTATTTGTAGTAGTAAATGTATATGCCAAGTTCATAAATTGATATTGATACTATACAAAATATTTTTGTTGCTGGAAACAACTATAAAACCAGAAAAAAAAATGGAGCTTTACAATTACTTGTGGGGATTCAGGGACTGAATGAGTTATTTTTTAGTGTTTCATTACAGGGCTTAATTAACTGCTTGCCAGACTTTGTAGATTAATGTCAATTGTTCATAAACAATTTGGAATGCCATTTATTGTACTGTGTTGGAGAAAATATACATGACCAAGAAAGTATCTTAGGTAAGTGATTATTTCTGTTGTAATTTTAAAATATTTTCCTTTCTGCAGAATTCCTTTGGGTGTTCTCTATGACTGGTATAAAACCATGATAGCTTTAATTTTGTCAAAAGGTATTGTTATTAAGAACATCTATGGCAAAATGCTAAAATATATCACTGGGAAGAAAACATGTAAAAGAAGCAGTTTGGAGACTTCGAAATAAAGCCACAGGAGCTATGGTTAACTGGAGATTTTGAAAAAGCCTTTTTTTTTTAGTTGGGGAGGTTTTGGGTTTTTTGGTTGTTTTTTTTTGGGGGGGGGGGTTTGGTTGGTTTTTTATTTTTCAGTAATGGTTTGCTCCTAAGCTTAACTCAGAAAATGACATCCCATCACTCATTCTAGTTTAGGTCCAGATGATTTGTTTTTACATCATGTGTCTTTATTGAAGACATTGCTCAGAAGACTTTTAAAGTCTGAATATCAAATTTGCCACAGAATGAGTTTCAAAGTACAAACCCAGGGAGAATTAATAGTATGTTATAAAAAGCTCCTTTGCATGGTTGAAGTCTCTCTATAGCAGCAAGATTATTTACTACAGTATTATGAGCTAATTGGTTGATTAAGAAGGATGATTCAGCTTCATCTTGCCTGGATAAGGTGAAAGTGCATTTAGGACAGTGAATTTTCTGACTTTTTGCCATGACCTGGTTTTCTTTTCTTGTTTATAGGTTGTCCAGACAGGGGTGGCAACATGGCATTATAGTGTATAGACCACCAACATTTAAGAAAGGAAAAGGGGTGGGGGGGGATTTTATTTTTCTCCAGTGATGCCTCACAGATAAATTTGCAAGGAGGATGAGCAAGACAGTGATTCTGCTTGAATTGTTGTTGAAGGGGGCATTTCATCCCTCTGTCTCATGTAAATGTGAATGCATAAATACTTTTTTTGTAAGTGAGGTGCTGCTGTCTCTCAAAGCTGTGTAGCAGCTTTCCTCATTGCAGTAGGGTTTGCTGATAAGAACACACACTGTACTGAATATTTTGCCACAGATTGATCTGCTGGGAACAGAGTGAAAGCATACATTAATGAGACAGTGTAAAGATTTCACACTTCTACTGCTTCTGTAGTGCCTGTGTTTGAGATACATGACAGGCTCTGGGACACCAATTCTCCACCTTGTTTGCACTTTCTCTGGGCACCAAGGAAAAGGTTTGGAAGTCTAAACATAGACATCAAATGGTGTTTTAGATGCTTTGGGTACAGTGAGACAACTGTTAGGGCTAGCAGGTGTGACAGACGACTTAATGCCTTCTTTAACAGCAGTTGAAAGCCATGGTGAGATGTCCTCAGGCACCTAAAATAGCACTAGATGACTGTGTTTAGGTACCTGCATTGCTTCTTAATGCTCTATTGTAACATTAAGTCAATCAAGTAAAGATGATTTCAATGATTGTGTGGGTATGTTTGTGTGTGTTTAAGAAATTACGTGGGCTAATTTGGTAGTGGAAGCTAGTGATGAAAATGAGATTTAAAGTAAATTTCCTTTTGTATTAGTTTAAATTGCTTTTAAAATTGCTTTCAGTACAACCTCAATGCAAATTTGCAGTTGTATAACAAGGGAGGGGGGGCTTTGTGTTTTAAATTATCAGTTACAGAGCTCTAGATAATCACTCATATTATACTCAATATATACTTAACTGCTGCAGTTGCTGCTTGTAGGCTAGCTAGTGTCAAATTCACATCACTACGTTCAGGGATATTTCCAGTAGTTTGGATGGAAGATAGTTGCTTCTGTTGAACTGGTGCTGTTGTGGAGATAAGACAAACTACAGTCTAGTGCAACACTGTGATCAGGCAGAGCCTTTGACCAGGGGCGTGGGTGGCAGTGAAGCTGTGTCACCAGCAGTGGTCTTGCTTTGCTGATAAAGTGCCTTCATGCACCCAGACTACCACCTGTACACTGCTGTGATCCTTCAGCTTCCATTGCTGACAAAATTGCAGAGATTGGGAGAACTGAAATTCAAGTTCTCCCTTACAGCAGATGAGAAACAAGGCACCTACCTGCTGCCTCAAAGACTGTGGCTTGGACGTGCTTAGTGCATGAGGGAAAGGCTGTGGATGTTGTCTTTCTAGGCTTTAATAAAGCCTTTGACATGGTTTTCCACAGCATTCTCTTGGAGAAACTGGCTGCTTCTGGAATGGACAGGTGCACACTTCACTTAAGAAAGAAGAAACTTGAGTTTCTTTGCTTAAGAAACTGGCTGGTGGCTGCGCCCAAAGAGTTGTGGTATATGTGGAATATGGAAGTGTATATATTCACAGCTTTTAATATCCATTCCAGTTGTTTTCTTACCACCTATTAAATATTTCAGAAAAAAGCCGGGGGCTTATTAAAATTTTAGTAAGAAATATTCTTTTTTTCAAGGCGCACAAGACGATAGTTCTAAAGAAACATCAGTGAATTACTACTTTGCCTTAACTGTAATGATATCATAATTATACATTGTCATAAAGGAAATGTACACAGGTTTGTTACTTTTCCTCTCTTCTGGGTAAAAGGGAATCTTCTACTGGAATGTGGACAGATGGGACTAACCATAGTAAGCATTGGTTAGGAATATTTATCCACAAAAATCAGGTTTGTTTTTAATCTTAATTTTATTTTGTGGAGTTAAAAAAACCAAATCCATAACAAAAAAATCCAAACACATCCCCCTGTATGTTGATCATTCTCTGTATAGTTGTAAACTGGAGAACAGTGGCACACAGTATTTTCATAGTCTGGAAGCAAGGACTGCAAAATCAACATAGAAAAATATTGCTGTATTATGAGATTTCACAATTAAGAAGCAGGCAAGAATGTATTCACTTGTTACACATTTGTTTTCCTACGGGGTAGTATGTTTCCAGCTATGGACTTTGGAAAGATATTTTCTGTTAGGACCACTGGGATCTTTTTCTTGTCAATCTTTATTGTGAGGTATGATCTCTTTTTCTAGAGCTGTTTAGAATATTTCTTTTCATTTCTTATTTGCACATGAATATAAAATTTTAAAAAAGCCTTTGATTTCTTCCACATTATGTTGTTTATGTTATTTTTGTCTTTTAGTGCTGAACATCTCTCTTTTATTTTAGGACTGAGCTATCTGTGTTTTGTGGTGGGCAAAGCAGGTTGGAGAAGGGGGTCCCCTTGTGGCCCTGGCTTGATCATGTCTGCTGCAAGCTATGTGCCATCCCATGAATTCAGTTATTTCTCAACCTGCTTTTGTACTTTACAAATCTAGCACTTCATAAATGTGATTTTTTTAAAAGTAGAACTAAAGTAACATGAAGTATATTGACTTATGTACGTGTGAAGAGTGCAAGGTAGGAATTTTCATATTAAATCTAATGGGAAACAGAAATGTCTAAACATTAATGGCTAATCCAAAATAATTAAAACAGAACAAAATGTATTCCTTCCCCTGTCAGTAAACAGCTGACTGAAGTAAAAAGATTTCTGTATCATCCATACGTTTATCTATGTAAGCTCATCTAGACAGATGACACTGTCTTGTTATTTATTTACATATCTAATCCTCTCTGAGACCTAAGCTCTTGGCTACAAGTTTCACTGGTAGTAAACTCCGTGAATTAGTCATGCCCTGTGCAAAAATACTGTCTTCCTTCAATGTTGCTTTCCAATTTTGTTGTAAATCCAGTCTTCTTTTGTCTGTGACAAATATCTGACTTCACTTCTCTGTACCATTTATTGTTCTGCTTAGCTATATTGTATCAGATTTTCTGTATTCATCTCCTAGAGAAACCAGATATTCCTAGTCTTAAAAGCCTTTTTCCATGCCTTTAATAATTTTCATTGCCCATCCCTGGACCTCCTCAGTGTTTTCTTGTGTTGGCTCATGTAATTGAAAATGTACCAATTTGACTCATGTATTGCAATATCAATTTTTTCTCCATGTGCTAATACTTTTTTCCTAAATGTTTGCAGATCAGATTGAAGTTAATGTGTAAGCAAGACAATGCAGGAAGCTGTTCTGTTAGATAGCACTGAACCTTCTTTAAAAAACGGTTTTAAAAACTACCTGTAGCAAGCTTTTCTGCCTTTTAGATTTTCCTTGTTCCCTCTTCCTGACTGCAGCCAGGAGCTGAAAGCACTCTCCTTCAGTGCAGGAGGAGGGAGCTGATTCTTGGTTCCTGACCTTGACTCCCTGGGGGTGTCACTGGTGAGTCCATCCCCATGCCAGTGAGTAAACTGGTGTCCTGCCTAGGAGCTATCAAGGGGAATTTTCCTAGTCTGACCTCTCTGCTTTCTCCTGCTCATAAACCCACTGTGAGCTATCTCAAGGACTTAGAAGTATGGAAAAATGGCCTGTGCAAAAAAAAAAAAAATAAAAAAATTCTTTGCCCCTTTGTTCATATCTCTGAACTGCAGAGGTCATGCCAGGGAAGGGAGTGCTGAATAACTTTATTGATAACAGCTCGTTGTTAAAGCTTGCTTGTATTGTTCAGCTGCAGCCAAAGCACAGGCCATATTGTTCCCTCTGAAGTGCCTTGCCTTGTGTTTGAGCTTATTAATTTGCTGTACTACTTTGTATGACAATGTGCTGTCTTCTTCAGAGGCGGGGCATGAAGGCTCTGCCTTCATCTCTTTCTGCCTTGGTAACCATAACCTGGGATACTTAAGAAGGGAGAGACGTAGTAGCTCATTACTGAGGATCTGGATAGCAAACCAGAAAACTGGTAAAATCATTGAGACTGGTGATCATAAAGATCTGCATGCTTTCCCCCGTTGACTCGATTCACTGATGGATTTCTTTGAATTTTGTTTTGTACTTCCTTCATTCTTTCCAGAACAAAAATTGGTCTTGTGCCTTTTGGGTAGTTTAGACCTTTCAAATCCTCGCTGAGCTGCAGAAGAAGCAGAATTAATGATGCAAAACTTAAAATGCTTTCTTTCATGATGGGAGAAACCAGGGAAGTGGCAGGGTTTTATTGTAGACTCTACCTGACACCTGATTAAAGCCATCCAAATGTATGGCTGCAGAAAATCTTTGAGAGGTTAAGCGATCAACTAAGTTTTATATGAACCTTAAAACCCCCACTCTGGTAAACTGGAACTGCTTTTTTGTAGTGTTTATGTGTGAAGTGAATACAAACTAATAACCAAAAAAGACCGCTGTAGCTGACATACTGACACGTGTCAAATTAATCCTTTAAACTGGTTGAGGGCTATTAAAATTGTTTTCCACTTTCCAAATCAGATATTTCTTTCACAGAGAAAAAAATAAAGGGCTGAAATGTATTTAATGTAATTAGCCATGGCTTGCACTGCAAGCTGTTCACTTTTCTTTGGCATGCTCTAATTTATTTGGCCCACACCTGAGGATCTTACAGATGCTGAAGGAACCCTGAAGTAACTCTCGTGTTATTAAGTGCTTGCTTGGTGAGAGGTTTTGAAGCCTTTTTTTTTTTAAAAAAAAAAAAAGGAAATGTAAGAGAGAGAAATTCCTGAGAATTTTTACAAATATGTGGGTACAGGCATCCTACACAATTCATCCTGTAGTGTTCTGTTGTTTAACTATAGAATTAATAACTTGGCACACTTTCCAACAAATTATTATTATGGTATAATGCTGCTCTTTCTAAAACTGATTTTTCAGTGCAAGATGCTATACATTTCTCCTGCTGCAAATGTAAAATTCTTAACTGTTAGATCTTTGTATTTTGTCAGATGTACTCCATTAAGCAGTTTGTATTAAATATTTATATAAGTATATACAAATCATAAAAATCTGAATAATATTTTTTAATAATATGCTAGAGGTTTAAGTTGGTTACTACAATATTTATTGAGGTAGGGGACATAAAAAGCTGTTCCAGCCTTTGAGTATGAATCTTCCATACTGTAAGTCTGAACTGTGTTTTATTCTATTACATGTCTAGTGCCACTCACATGAAGAAATGATGAAGGTCTTAGTTTAAGCGCAGCATAAACTCACACTTCTTCCATATGGCAAGAAATGGATGTTAAGGGGGAAAAGGAACCATATTTGGAATCAAGGGAATAAATAGTTTGTTCTTCTAGCTTGGTGCACAGAACTGACCTTTCTCAAAACTACTTGTGTCACTGCAGAGATGGCTCATGTGATCTACAAGGCCTGTGCAACAAATGCACTCCGTAACTAAGGGTGACAATTCAATGATCAGCAGGCAACATCATGGACTGCTTAGAAATGTAATATTTTTTGCATGTGCAGGTCTTGATTTTTTGTTTTTCTTTCAAAATTCCTCAATACTTATTGATCAGCTAAAGAACTAATAAAAAGAATTCAGCTCCTAGACTAAAACTGAGAATTGCAGTCATATACTTTCCATATAAGCAATAAGTGCCTTTCAAGATATCCTCTATTGCTGAAAGCAAGTGCACAGTATGACAGCTCTCACTCTGCTGCTTAGAAATTACATTCAGTACAAACTAGTAAGGAAGCACATATATGGATGAAGGCAGCTGCATGCAAAGAAGTTACAGGTGTATTATAAAGTCAGTGGTTATCTCTGCAAAGCACTGAAGAACATCTAGGATATTGCACACTTCATGTCCTCCCTTAGGAGGAAATGAGACGGGAAATATTTAGGAAATGCCTGAAGACAGCAGCTCAGAGTCATTGTTGATGTAAGCAAATACAATCCCACCAACATGCCCATTGTGCTCCGTAGTTTTGCATCTTGGTATTAACTCTAAAAGGAGCTAACAAAGCCAGATGAGCAAAAAGCTGGATGGCATGTGAAATTCATTTTTGACAAGTGAAAAATTGCTCATACATGGAAAACTTAACGTTCACGTTGCTGCTTTTCTTCGGCCTCGCGTGTAGCAGTGCTTCACCATTCTTTCAGATGATAAATCATTTTGAGCTCTCATCTACTTACTGATTTCTGGTGTATGTGGAATAAGGTAGCAGAATCTATTCCCAATAAACCTAGTTATATCTCTCTCTGGCTGCAAGAAGTCATCTCTTTGTCTCAGAAAATATTGCGTGTATCTGAGACAGCCCTATGAAGCTGCAGAAAACCTGAGATGGTGGTAGTGGAGGGAAAGATAGAATCTTGGATCCAGAAGCATAATGCTGCCATTTCAAGGAATTAGCCCATCCACTTAAGAAAGAAGGAGAAGAGGCACTGGCAAGTCTCAGTGTTTGTCTCCTCCTTGTTCCCATAGTAACTTGGAAACACCCAGATATTGTCAGAAATCTATGACCAAATGTGTCCTAAGGAAATATTCAGCAAATGTGAATTTTGGGAAACTTCAGGCCTTCATTGAATAAACATTGCACATGCCATAAATCACTTTTATTGTGTTTGATAAATAAGAGCACAGAATATAAAAATCAGAGTGGAGATACAATGCTTAAGGAGGGTGGCAAAGCTGACTTCAGTGTGGTCATTTTTCACACTGAATCTCCAGGGTGCTAAAAAGGAAGAAATAGAGTTTCTAGGGGGAGAAAAAAACCCATACCCATAGACTGTGCTGAATTTGGAACTGATGGTTATCCTGTCTTAATGTTTTAACAATTGCTAGAGTTCTCTGATACATTTTCTACTGTGTTTTCCAGAGATTTATTTCCTGCTTTTATTTGCCTTTGGACCCTATCAGTGCATTGTATTGAGTGTAGCCTGATGGAATTGTGTAACCTGGGGGGCAGGGGAGGGTTTATTGATTGAAATAAGTTTTGTTGAAATACAAATTAAAATGTAATATCTTAAATGAGTAGAATGGAAGGTCTTTTCTACTAAGCAAGGGCAGCTTTATCTTATTCCTCTCCCCTGTTTGTCAGTTGTCCTCATGCTCCCACTGTTGGTCATCCCATGCATGATCTTTGGTCTACCTATCACAGAAGCAAATTGTTACATTCAAGGGACAAAATGAACTGGTTAATATTGTTAAAACATTTGTCAATTTTTCACATTAGCTGCAAATTAAAAGAAATATTTTGCTAAGCAGAGCTACTAATAGGAGCTATATTAATAATGAAAGGTAATTTAGCAGCATGGCTGCACAAGCAGAACAAGCCTTTGAAAAGGTCCGAACTTACGACTGTGACTGAATAAACCCATTAATTCCTTGTGCATTTCCATTCTCATTCCAGGCAATCAAAATGAAAATATGCAAGGCTGTATTATAGGGAAGGAAGATGTGCTTTATTCAGAAAATCAGTACATATGCGCTTGCCTGTAAAAAGTCATGCAGACTGGGAACCTCATATTTTTAGATCAGAAAAAAGGGTTTATATTCTGTGGTGGATGTTTTGCTTACAGAAATCCCCTGCTGATCATGTTTCAGGTGCATCATGTTGAAAACGTTTGACAATTTAGAAGAAATAATTAAGTAAAACATACTATCGTGCTGATTTCTGATGTGCAAGGGAGAAAAAATTGAACTGCTGAAGCATTATAGCTTTCTGTTATACTGTCGATCAAACTACTTTTGAATGTTTTTTGATGTGTCAATAGGAACCATTCAAATATAAAAATATATACTTGAGAATCTGCTGTGATACGTTGATATGTCACCCTTTAAAAAAAGTCTCTGAAGAGAAGTTCTGTCATTAGACAGGAGACCAGAAAGGATGGATCTTGGGTTAAAACAGAACTGCTTAATTGTTGGGGCTGGATTTGCAATGAAAGAGTAGGGGAAGATAAAGGGACCTATAACTGGTTCCTTAATCCTGTCCATTTCTGACTGTCTGTAACTGAACCAAGGTCCTAAATGACTTAAACCTATGAATAATAGGTGTCTACGTTGCTATTCTCTATTTCAGCTATTTTATCACAGTGTCACAAGGAGAAAAAAAAATCTAGTGCAGCTCTTCCTTATTACTGCTCTTACAAGTGAATGGAAATTCTTCCCTTGAGCTCCCCTGCCACAGCAATACTGAAATATCCTATAGAAGTCATCTGAATACTTGTTAGATGGGACTAAATTTTATATGATGGGGAAATGAGGAGGAAGAAAATAGAGAACAAGGAGAGAAGAGGAGTATTTTAAGGGAAAATGTGCTACAGGGGAGCAAAGGAGACGTAAAGAAAAGACTAAAAACTTTACAACTGAGGAGGAGATGATAAAGGTGATAATAGGAGATACATTTTAAAAAGATATCTAGGAAGAATTCTACACTGAAACCTGTGAAGTAAAGGAAGGCAAGAAAAAAATAAATTGAAAGAGAATGGTCATTTCAGTCTCTTACAGTAAAAACTTCTCAAGCTCTTCTCTAAAGCTTCCTTTTAATGCCAAGGAAATTAGAGAATACACTGAGAAGACTTGCTGTGAAAGTGGCTGACAGCAATCAGGACATTTGGAGTTAATGCTGACACTATCTCTACTAGCTATTGTACTGCTTGGTTACTGGGATGGCTTGCACTTGTTGTCCTAATCTTTAATACAAGATGTATTGAGCTTCCTATCAGAAATAGGACACAGTACCCAAATTGGTACACCAATTACTTCTCTTATCATTCCCTGTTTAGACTTTGCTTCAGGTACTTTTAAATGAGAATTTCAGAAATCTTGAAATTAAACTTCTAGTTATTAGACATGATCCTTCAGACCCTTCTTAGGAAGCACCTCCTATTCTGGGTTTGATGGACACTTTGCTGCATGTGTAATAGGGTGGCCCTGAATGAATTTGTGTAGGCTTTTGCCTCAGGGAGAACAACAAGGTTAGGTAGTTGACTCTGAGTATTATTCTTAGTCTATTGATGTTATTTTTAAACTTTTCTTCCTCAGGCTATGCAATGTGTACTAAATAAATAAATGACAAACATTATACCTAACAAAGCACATGCTAACCATTGGAGCTACAGAGGGCATTTCCCAGACAGTTGAGAGGTTTGTGTGTGAATTATTTATCTAGGGGAAGGGGCAGGGATTTGATTGTTTCATCCTGTCACCAGTTTTCTCAAACTGATATTCAGGTACTCAGCAGTGCAGATGGGTAATATCTAGCAGGGTTGTTAACTCAAACTTATTTTAAAAAGCCTTTAAAAAATCACTCCAATTCACTGTTACACTGTGCCTGAACCATCTACCAAATATCTTGATCCAAATGTGGGAGAAACTGCTGTTTTTCCAATTAGCTGTATAGCTAATCCTCAAGTCCTGTCACAGCAATTTGTCCTGGCAAAACATAAGATTCCTAATTTCTTCTCTGATCAAGCAGATATACTAACTAATTAAATACTCAGTAAGACTCTTCAAGAAGAGTAGTTTTATTGTTTAGCTCAAATAAACAGAAAATAAACTCGAGAATATATAGCCTTGTGTAGCAAACAACGTTGTGAAAGAAAGTGTCTTGATTCCAGCTTGAATTGTAAGGAGAATAATATGCAGGATGTTGTGTGCTTGTCATTTTTAGAGAGAAAGAGAAGTTTCAGATGAGACAATGGTAACGGTGTTGTTCTCTTCCTGAATCTGATCCAATGAACTATGAGAGAGTCTGTCAGGAGGGTCACTTGGGAAGGAATCAAGTTGACCAGGTCAGGCTTATGCTACTGGGAGAATGAGCTATGAAGATGGAGCTGTTTATCATAGCTGAAATTATTTCTGGGTCCAAGAGGATTGATTACTCTGAATACCAAGCCCTCTCTATTTTCTGTTTTCTGCTGTAAATATTTACTACTCTCGTATTTTGTTTGTTGTTTCTGAGCATAATGAGGTTTTGTAGCATAAGCAACCTTCCTGCTCTGCCAGGCCCAAAAAGAGACAGTGAGTGCAAGGGAAGTGTCAGGAGAAACCCCAGCATGTCTGTGATGTGACACTTTGTTTAATGCATTTCCATGTTATTCCTGCAGAATTTTGCTAATTAGTCATTGAAGTAAAGTTATTCCTACAATCTTGTCCAAAATGTCACAAGAATAGCATTCATTCAGAACCAACAGGGAAAGATGATAATTTTTTTGTTTTGTTACATTATTTTATGTGATGCCTTTCAGTCTCTGTGCACAGTATGTGCCCTTCTTAGCAAGTGACATGAACTAAATTTTCAGTGGGGAAACAGTCCCAGGGCTTAAGTGCCAGTATGACAGACCCATATGTAGCCAGGGTTGCTATGTAACTCATGTTCTTCAAGTGCTGAAATCTTTTGACAGTCCTTGCCAGATACTCTGCTCTCATGAGACAGCCCCTACCACCACCTCTGGGGTACTGTGTCCAGCTCTGGAGACCACAACGCAAGGACATGGAGCTCTTGGAGCAAGTCCAGAGGTGGGTCACAAAGATGATCAGAGGGCTGGAGCACCTCTCCTACAAAGACAGGCTGAGAGAGTTGGGGTTGCTGAGCTTTGGAGAAGAGAAGACTCGTGGGGGGATTCATTATAGAGACTGTCCAGTACCTGAAGTGGGCCTATAAGAAGGCTGGAGAGGGGCTTTTTCAAGGGTGTGTAGTGATAACACAAGGGGTAATGGCTTTAAACTGGAAGAGGATTTAGGTTAGACATAGAGAAGAAATTTATTACTGTGAGGGTGGTGAGAAGCTGCCACAGGTTGCTCAGAGAATCTCTTGGTGTCCCCTCCCTGGAAGTTTTCAAGGGCAGGTTGGAGGGGGCTTTGAACAACCAGGGCTAGTGGGAGGAGTCCCTGCTCAGGCAGGGGGGGTTGGAATTAGATGATCTTTAAGGTCCCTTCAAACCAAAACCATTGCATGATTTGTATGGAGATGTGAGAGAGGCAATATCCTCGGTCAAAAATTCTACCTTGGGTGTGCTTGCAATATAAAGAGATGGCACACATGTCATACTGTCTTCTGCTATACCTTTAAAAACGTTACAAAATTGTTTTATAGGGTACTGTAAGTGTGTACTGCTTAGGAAGAAGAGGAACGTATGTACCAGCCTCATGACCTAGCTGCAGAGGCACTCAGGCTGTGCACATATTCAGTAGCAGATGCATATTGTCTACACTTAATGGAATTTATCTCTGTTTTTAGTGCTATTTTTAACTGAATTAATAGCCAGTTAACTTGCTGCTAGCTACAGACATTTGTAGTCTGCCCTAGGGGAACATCATTTGGAGAGTGCCCAGCATAACTTTTAGAGAGATGTTAACTATTCTTAATTATTTGGCTGTTACTTAAAAACATCAGCCTCACTAGACCAGTGAGAACCAGCAGACACCCCAGTCTGACTGGGTGTACAGGAGGCTCTTGTGGCCAGCCCGGACATTCTTCTCTACACAGACTTGTGACCAAATCTTTTTCCGTGTTAGCCAGCCCCAGCAGCAAGCAGTTATTGTATGTATATCAATTTTTGGTGAATTCAAAAATTAATGTTGTAAAATGTTAAATGGTGCAGCAAAGAACTGTAGGCATATTTGAGGGCTGAAGAAAATACCTGCAGTGAAAGATTGGAGCCAAACCAGCTCATTTCATGAGAGATTTATTAGGAAATAACTTGATTACAATGTCTAATTTTTTTGTAGACAGGAAGAAAATAAGCAGAAAGGTACCAAAATTCAATGAGAGAGGACAAAAAAGTTCCCTTTTGAAAGAGGACTTTTTGTGAATTTTAATATCTGATCTGATTAACTGGAGACAAAGTATTAACAGATGAAGTGAATTTTGTAGGTTGTGGTGATGTTGATATGGAAGCATATGCTTGAGAAAGTTCCCAGACTTTTAAAGTGAGTAGGCTACTGTCAATGCTTTTTAAAATTCTTGGGGATGACTCTTTCCTGGAACTCGTAATTGAAAATACTGAAAGGATGCTTTAATTAAAAAGAAAATCCTAGGATCTGTAGACAAAGGATCATGTTGCCATAGCCTTTTAGAAGGCTGCTTCTTCACAGCAGAAGAGCCATTGTGCAGCCCAAAATAAGTTCAATCAGAAAGCAGCTATCTTGTTTTTCAGACTCCTAACTGATTTAAATGAGGGTCAGATTTAAATAACTAGTGGTCTTTCTGGCTTTAAACCCTTTTAAGATGAGTAGTTGTAATACGTTTTATAAATAAAAATGTCTTGAGAATGAGAGTCCTAAGTTCTAGGAAGATCAAAGTGGAATGCTACATAAACCTTGTGTTCTTGGTCTAACTTGCCCTTAGTTACTTGAGCAACTGAGAAACATGTTGGGAGAAGCCCAGAACTCTTTTGGTAGAATGCATGAGCTGAGAAATTGAAACAGACCATCCCAGGGGCGAAGATGGAAAAATGAGTTATTACTGAGAAAATCTGGAAGTGATCAGGTATATATAGGAAATGCTCATGTGAATGAATTATTTTTTTTTTATACTATTTTGAGGATAATTCCAGAAAACTTGGAGGGGTAAGAAGCATCATTTTTCTCTTCCTCTGTCATTCATCAAGAGGAAACAGGATATTAATGTCTTAAGTCTATCTGAGCACCTGTGAATCAATTAAAATTCACAATCTACAGACAAAAGCATTTCAACTGACTCGGTGTGGCTGAGTTTGCAGTTGTGCAGTTGATATTGACAACTTGCTTGGGTAGAAAGTAGCTTGCCAGTTTTTTACTTGCCTTGTGTCTTTTAGCAGCATCTCATAGGTAGGGCTATGTCAGTATTTCCCCCCCACCCATTTTATCTCCTGAAGTAGCTGTTGGTTGCTGATACACCCACAGTGAGTCCCTGGAGGTACTGATATTCCTGCCAGCCTGTTGTCTCTTCACTCTGTGTCTTTCATCCAGGGCTGGTGCCACACTGGACAAATGCCTTCCAGGAAGGCTTTGTGCCAGCAATTCTGCTCAGAGAAGGAAAACTTTGGTAGCTGAATTATTTTATTTTAAGAAAGCCTCTTTGGCAATTGTATTTGTCTAAGAAAATACCCTGGAATGTTGTTCTCAAACCTAGTTTGTTCTTTCATTTTTGTTTGACCTTGTAGGATGTGGTATCCCTGTGGGATACTGGCCTTTGCACTGGATGTGACCTTGTGTAAAATGTTGATGGCAGCTATAAGTCACATTTTAAGTTAAGTTTGATTGTAAAAACTGCTCATGTGAATGATTTGCTGTTGTGGTAGGCAGGATCTTTACAGACATTTTGAGATCTGTTATTCTGAAAAAATCATGCATGTAATGTATGATAAAGTTAGTATTTCTCAGTGCTCTCTATATGCTAAAAGGGGTATCTGGTAGACATCAGGCCCCATGGTTTACTCTTTTAAGAGTTTCAGCATCACCTTCAGTGAGAGCAGGATTGGGTCCTTTGTGCATAACCATTTAGCTATTTTTTAAAAAGGCTTGAGAAGTCATTTGGGCATCTGGCTTCAGCACATGGCTAGGGAATGGGAAGCTTGCAATGCATTTCCAATATTTCTTTCAAAGGCAGAGTCAATTTATCATTAAGTGATGTACTATGCTCTTTACACAATTACTTTTGGGCCTCAACCAACAGCCATTAAATATGTGGAAAAGCTCCAATTGACTTTAATTAGGACTGGCTTAGTTGCACACTAAAGAAGACTTAATTGCTGTCTGAAGCTAAACCATAATCGTGAGAGGTACTTTATAACTACCAGAGATAAACAGATACTACTAGAATGATTTTATTTGCACATAAGTATGAAGTACTATTGTCTGTATAATTCTTTTTAAAATTTTTATTCCCTGTTATTTAGTAATAAATAAGCTTGCATTTAAACTGTTATGTAACTACACTGTGAATGTACTTCAGGATAACACGAGAGTGATGCTGTCATACTACCTGATTGTAATTTTTAGAGATTGAACCCCAAGGCATTTCTTTTTTTTTTTCTTTTTAATGTATTTGTATTAACTTTTAAAAAGTTAAAATGTGTATAGCTCCACATGCTTCTAAACACAAGCTTTTTATTACTTGCATTATGCTTAAAAAACGCTCATAATTAGTTATCAGAAATTTTAAAGAAGAGCAATAATTTGCAGTGTAATGGAAGAGCCTGATAAATCAGAGAAGTTCTCTGAACTAGGTCCAGGATATACCTTCCTCAATTAATACTCAATTAAATTTTGCAATAAGGAAGAGATTTTTCCTACAGCATGACAGTTGAACAGACTGTGGGGTCTGATGGATGTTGAATTCCTGTTAACACACTCTGAAGTTAATCAACTAGCTGATACTGCCTCAGATGGCTTTAGATTGTTTCCACATTTTATACTCTCACAGAAATGCCTCAAACTTCTGCAAACAGTACCAGTTTCTCCAAAGTGTGCATTTATGTGGAACTGGATGCTACAGAGAAAGCAAAACTAGTGAATCAATGCAAAGAACACAGTAGCATGACCAAAGCAAAAAGTAAGCAAGATGATTTTTGCTGCAGAGTTACGTTTGTACAGAGAGGGCATAAATTCATCAGGAAGAGAAATGATGCAAAATAGGAGTCCAAGACCAAATTTTTAGATTAGTGGGTAAGAACCAGGATGCACAAGATACTGTGTTAAACTTCTGTGTGGCTTGGCTTAGGAAGAGATTTGGTTGATTGTACTGGTTAGATTTTGTCATTTAAATCAAGAAGAGGAGATATATTTTTCCTCTTATTAGTTGGAAAGAATCTGGAGCAGAGTAGTTTTTGTGACTCTTTGGGCCAGGTATGGTAACCTCACCCCCAGGGGAAAAGGTAGCTATTCAAGGAGAACGTGTGGAAGAAGAAAAGCCAGAAATTCAAAGGTTGAACGACAAAGTTTTTGTGAACAACGTATGGAAAGAGAATTAGAGGCAAAGAAAGAATAAGAAGAAAACAAGGTCCAAGGAAGAGAAAGATACTGAACAGTGGATAATCAGTGCTTATAAGCCAAGTCTGAAGGCAAAACAGGAGGCTGGAATATTGACTGTTATTAGGCTTTTTGCTAGAAATTGTGTCTTGCTTCCAGGAAGAGCTGGAGGTATTAGAAGACAAAAGAGCAGAACAGATGTAACCTGCTGGGGAAAATGGTACAGTAATGGCAATGAGAATGAGGAGGAAGAGTTTCTGGAGCAAATGGGGGATAAAAGTATGAAGTGTGATGAAAAACTTAAGTTTTGTTGATAGGGAAGATATGGAAAGCAAGAAGGTATGGCATAAGGAAAATCAGCTTATATTTTACATGTATTTAAAAGAGGGAGGAAAGGTTACAAAATTAAAAAGACAAAAAAAGCATAAGGAAGTCCAGGATTACAAGCATAGCATTCTGCCAGGGCAGAGCATTAGAGTATTTTAGCTATGTCTGAGCTGAGGGGAAAAAAACATTTATAGAAAAAGATGTCAAGTTGGTCAGTTCTTTCCTGACAGGAATGCCCACAGCAACACAGAATAGTAGAGAAAGCAGATGTTGTGGATGAACAGGGCCTGTAGGCTGGCAAACCAGGCACTGCTTTTGTAGGGAAAGAGAGTGTTGTAGTTAGGAGTACAGCCTGGAGAAAATCAGTTCATAGAAATAGACCTGAAGAAAAAGAAGAGAGGATTTTGGGGGCAGAAGAGAAGGCAGCATTGTGCATTAGCTGGAAGTTGTTACACAGATAAGTATGAAAGAGGGATGACTGGGAAATATTTTAGATATTAAGAAAGACTTGATAATATTGTCAGAGACCTTCCAGTTTGGGGACATGTTGCATTTTGACACGTATGCCAAAAAAAAAAAAAAGAACATGTAAATTTGGAGCCACTTTTATAGGACTTAAAAAATAGCTGTGTGTTGTAGTGAAGGTAGATTTATTTAGTACCTTTTGGCTATATAAAATTGCTTTTGGACCGTTTTTAGGATTCTTCATAAAAACAAAGACTTATTAAATTTACTTGGCAGCTGTGGGGCAAGGTAAAAATGAAAAGCTGTGCTTGGTGGTTGTGGGTTTTGTTTTTTCTTTTAAACAGCCTCTGGCAGTTTTCCATCTTTTAAGCACATTAGACTCAAAACCAATGATTACATTTAACATCTTTGGAAACTTTTGATCATATTTGGCTATCTTGAATTAAAGTCAGAAGTATCCTGTAGTCCAGTTTGTGACCTAATTCAATGGAGGTTTAAGAATTAGGTCTGCTGTCTGGTTTAGATGTGGCTGTGGTGGTAATTAAGGCACTGAGAGGTGGCACAGTTTCTCTTTTATTGTGTGACACAGGGAGTGAGCCGTGCTGCAGCCTTAATGAGAAGGGAACTGACTGAATTACTGCTCTAATAGAATTCTTACAAATAGTCAAGTTTTTGAAATGTCACTGTTTGGATCCTCAATGGGGATTTTTAACATGAATTACTGCATTGACAGGGCAAAAATATTTTTTGTTTCTATTTTTGTTGTTGGTTTTGTTTGGGGTTTTTGTTTGTTTATTGGTTTGTTGTTTTTTTACTGTGCTATCTCATAATGTTTGTTGTTTTTTTGTAATTCAGCCTCAAGGGAGTCTCACAGAATTTCCCTGTTTCCTCCTTTCTCCCATTTCAAATCATTTCAGACTCATTTTCTCAGAGCAGTTAGCAAGACTATAAACCATGGCTTATTCACAGGGAACATGCCACTTTTTTTATTTTATTAGGAAAAATTCATTTTCTTTTATTTGTTTCAGCAGTTCCTTAATTCTGTTCAGGTTTATTTGCTGACAGTAGTTGTGCACTCTCTGCTGCTGAATGTGATACAGCAGTTCAGTTAAAATCTCCTGAGCTGATGGCTGTGGGTGCTGGTTTCCAGCATCACTCTGGCAAGGGTGCAGGCAGCCTCTTTCAGCAGTGCCTGGCTGAACAGTGTATACATAATCCTGTTCAGTCTCCTCTCTTTTCATGTCTTAAGACCACATCTTCTGTTTCCTTGTCACTTGCAGTAACTCATATTATGAATTTGTTTGGACTACTATTTATTTTTCTCCTTAAGACTGTTGTCCATTTGTCCTAATGTGGTATGTGAGCTAAAATATTGGCTTGCTGTTAATTCCAGGCATTGGTTTTCTGGAGTAATGACCAGATTAGTCACTCTGATTTCTTAAAGTATTGCACAGCCTATGGAGGGTTTTTTTCCTTTACTGTTTTTTGGACCTAATTAGTAATTTCCACCCATTGTTTCAACGAAGAAGTTAAGATTTAATCAGCTTTTGTTCAATTTGCTGTGAAAGACAAAGCAGTTTTTTATACACAGTTTTCAAAGAAACCACTGCCGTTTCCAGATGGTGTAGTTTTCAATACATAAAAAGATTCCCATGTCAACCTGCCATTCTTGATGTTCAAATTGAAAAATAAAGCAAATGCTGCCTTATAAATATGGATAATTTTTTTCCAGAGGAATAAAAGTAGTAGGCAAACTATTCACTACTGAGGAATATATGTGAAATAAGGTGCTTGGTGGGTACTTCTCAGTGCTGCTGCACATGTAAAAGTATCTTGTTCTTTAGAACTTGGATTCCGTAGTGGTTTTGGACATTGAAATATTTTTCATCCTCTCTAAAGTTTATTCTAGGACTAAGACTACTCTTTCTGACACACTCTGACTATTTCAGCATAACTTAATTTTGCAGCCCTATGAGATTCTTCTGAAAATTCCATGTTCAGTCTCTTATTGTAGTCTTGGCTCAGAGAAGCTACGTGTTCTTCCCTTGCATTTGCCAGAAAATTTACCTTCTGGCTGAAAACAAATGTTTCGTCTATTTCGTTTTGGCATTTTGTTGTTGTTTGTTTTTTTTCCAAGATACATTAGCAGGAAAAGATTCTTGAATATTACCAAAGATTTACAGAGTTGTGGTGCAGATCTTGTTACCTTTAATGAAAACTTTTAGTTATATTCTAAAAGTTATATAACTTTTAGTTATATTCTGTTCATTAGAATGTAATACAGTATGTGGCCTAGCTTAACATGTGCTACTTGTTTGGGATTCTTGCATTCTTAAGGGTGGATCTTCTCCTGATATGAGTGAGCATCCCTCACACTAGAAAATATTAATCGCAGGACAAGTTCAGAACTTTGTAACTCAGTTTTCTGTATACTTGGCTATGTGATTCCAGACACTTAAAACACAAGGGACAAATATAAAGGCAGGCTAACCAAATAATGGTCTCCAGCTCCTGAAGGAAATAATTCTGAAGGCTACCTAACTGAAACAACAATGAGATTATATGACTGAGTGAAGGCTTCAGACAGCGTAATTCAGAAAGGGAGCTGTGAGGAAAGAGCAGATGTCATGAAAGGGAAGTAGGAAAAAAACACCCATAACAAACAAGGAGTGGTGGGAGTGTGGCACTGAGGAGCTAGAAGGATGATGAAGCACTTGATTATACCAAAACATTTGAAGATAGAGCTGCAGTATACCTTACTAGCATAATATCTCTGTGTCTGCAGCCTTCATACTAAACATTATGTATGACCTATTAAAAGTGAGAGAGCTTATAGCATGTCAGCAAAAATCCATCTAGAAATTCAGTCAGTGAGGCAACAGTCATCTAGAAATTGCCTGATCTAAGAGATATTAGAGAAAATTGTTTTTTTTCAAAAGAATCAGGGTTTGTTTTTTTCTCTGCATAGGCCCATTATGCAGGAAAAGGGTGAACCTTAGTTTCAATAGAAAGAAATAGTCAAAAAGGCTCATGCTGGGCTCTTTCTTCTTAGCTATTTCTCAATGGGATGTGAACAACTGAACAATGAGTACACAACCAACAGAAAATATTATTGGCCTAGGACTGTTAATGTTGAGAAAGACTGACACATTTATTTAAAATGGAGAAAAGCACTGTCCTTGCAGGCATGGCAGTCACTTCTGACATTTAGGGTTTAGAAGAATGACATTAACTCATGGCAGTATTGATAGTTTAAAGACAAAATTCTGCAAATTGCACTAGCTGTATCACTCAGACAATGTAGTGTAAAAAGGAAGTTCTAAACTGAAGAAGGAATCTGTGCAAATAACAGGTTTCTGTTCAACAAATTTTTCCCCCCCTATAGATGTATTTTTCACTCCTGACAGCTCAGGCAGAGACAGAGAGTGTACACTCCGGCGGTCATTGTGCCTGATGATTCTGGGCATGTAAAATAGGCTGATCACTCTCTCTCTTCTGTGTGTCTCAGAGTAGCTGTTGGTAGCTGCTTTGCCTTCTCAGGAGCACCTGGAAAGGGCTTTCTTTTCAGTTCATGCATTTAGTGGCACTGAAGGTGATGGGGTTTTTATGGTGTCATTTGGGGATGGAGCAGCAGCTCAGAGTAACTGAGAGCCCCAGTGGGTCTGACAAATCTGATACTGATGAGACTGGAAGAAACTAAATTGACTTGCTTGGTTTATTTTCATTTTGAGACCTAGCAATTAGTGGATGCGGGAAGAAGGTGGGGGAGCAGTTACAGGCAGGGAGAGATGGACTTGTTTGCTGGTTACATCCTAACATTTTTAGGAGATGGTACATATGGAACCTATGAAGCTGTTCATAAACAAATATTGTGCTACATGGAATGAAACTTGAAGGTTTCACCATTAAAATTACTGTCTGGATATGTAAATGTGGATGGCTGCAGAGTAGATGCTAGTTAATTAAAAATTATATAATAAACTAGAAGTGATGGTGAAAATTGACAGTAGGGAATATGATACTACAAACCCATGGAAAACCAACATTACTACTGCTGTTAACAGTCCTGAGCTTTTGATGCTTTAAATGCACAGCTTTGTTATTACATTAACATAGCTTTTTTCCCTGCCTTTAAAAAGAGTAGGAAAAGGCTGTCTAAGCATATTAACATAAATTAAGATAAATAGTAAATGCTCCCCCTTGAAATGGCAGCTGAAGTATAGCATGTTCTGCTGTACTTTTCCATGAAATCTGTCAATTTTTATTGGAGGTTGAGGGCGATGGTAGCGTCTGTTTAAGATAGTTGCAGGTTTTTTCACACAATTTATGTAGGCAACTGAAATACTATGAGCTTGAAATACATATACACACACACATCGAATAATGAGGTATTACTTTTCCCTAACAACACAACAGGAAGCAAAAATTAGTCTTGCTGGTGTAGCTCAAACTCATGTCAGTGGTTTTTTTGATGCTTAAAGTGTGCAGGGCCAAAGCCCCACGTCAGTATACAGCTAAATGCAAAACCCATCAGTTATAGCAGTAACAGCTCTGACACGAATGGGTGCAGAAACATGGCAGAACCCAAGTTTCCCTGCAGTCTTTTGATTATATGCTAATTCTTTTAAGTCCTGTGACTTCCTTGCAGGTTAGGAATGCATGGAAAATGATGGTAAGTATGTGTCTTATCTCAGTGCAAACCCAGTTTGATTTGCAATAATTTACCTTATAAATTAGACATTACAAACAAAAACTTTAGTCAGATCTGAATGGGATATTCTACTTTCTGGAAGTGTTTCATCAACCGAAAATTGAATGTGTGTAGGCTTTTGGCCTATTTTAGAGCAAGAAGGATCCCAAGAAAACTTTCCTTTTTAGAACATAGAAAGCCTAGAAGCTGCATAGCCACATAATGCATAGATGCAATTTATTGTAACTTGAGTATGTGAATAGAAAATAATCTGAGAGAAAAATATTAACTGAAAACCAGTATTTGTTTCTCTATGTAGTTAGCAGCAACATGAAATCCAAAGCTGCACACAGTATTTTAATGAGTATGTCCTTTTAGAACAGAATGATATTTTGTTGTGGTGGGAGTACTTTATCAAAATGCAAGACTTATCAGAGGAAAGAATCTCTTTTGCTTAACAGATAAGTAAATATTGCAGTAAATACCTACTCTAACTGTCATCAGGTGTAACTTGCAATGCTGTGGCAGACAATTATCCTTATGGTTTTTTTTAGCACATTCCTTTTTCTATTAACACATGTGAACCTTGTAAATTACAGAGTTGAACCATGAGGAAGGGGGAAGAAGCTGAAAATACCAAAATGCCTTTTCCCCCCCTTCATTAGAAATGAGAAATATAATGAATAGTAAGAAACAAGAGACGCTGGTCATGTAATCCAGGCACAGAAGTCATGAATAATCATCTTACACACTGTTAAATACATCTTTTCTTCTGAGTTCTCCAAGATATCTCAGTCTACACAATTCAGCCCTGCTGACTGTCATAGTGCAGGTCTGGGCAAGGCCAGGAGGGGGTGAGGAACACTTTCCCCTGTAGTCTTCTGGCATTTACCAAATCAAAGCTTCTCTAGCCAACAGAAATGAGCCAACAATGGATGAGACGTGGCCAGTGAGGAGTCTTGCACAACAGGAGCTTGCTTATAAGGTGACATATTCCTTTCAGAGCTGCCTGTAATCCAAAGGGGTGACTAGGTGATGTCCTGCCTATCCAGATGCTCCGAGATGTAAGAGTTGCCCAGGTTGGGATCCGTGTGGGGGACTGCACACTGTGCTAGGATCCTGACTTCCCAGACCACTCTGTGTAACCATAGAAATAAACATAGACCGTGGCTGGAAACTTGTGCTAGTTCATGCCCTCATTTTCGTACAGAGAGATTCACAGAATCATACACAGTATCCTACATTAAGATTTCCAGCTAAATAACATTCATAAATAGTGCTGGCATTGCTTCAGGGGCGGAATTGGTTGAGCAGTCAACAGTGAAAGGAGAGTCTTGTGCCTTGAACCATGAGGGATAAAACTAAATGAAGGCAGTCCCTCAGGTCCCCAGCATATGAACAGAAAAACAGAAGTCACAAAACAATGTTTTTCAATGTAATTATTTTATTTACTTCCAGAGCACAGATTTCTAAGCAGAACTGATTTAGACAAAATTATTTTTCTTTCTGTGGAAGTAGGGCTGTATTTTAATTTCGAAGAAAGGCAGACACAGAGTGGTATTGTGGAAGCTCAATGGCTATTTTTATAAAGCTAACTACCACTACCCATGATTTTTATTCAGTGCAGTTTTGATTACTTTGAGATATTTATCTTTGGCAATAAGAGTAAAATTGATCAGCATAGCCAAGCAACAACAGGTTTTTCAGTTCTATCAGCAGGAGAGCTTTGTTATAGGCAAGAACTTTAAAAAACAATTGTCTCAGGAGGTAGGATTTATTTGGGGACATGAATCTAGTTAAATTGACATTTAATGAGGTTCTGGTGAATCAAATTATTTTATTCTTACAGGTTATGTAGTAGTTTTGTTCTGATAATATAGAACTAGAAAGAAACCTGACTCCTAATCTGAATAACCTTGTAAAAGGTTCTGCTTTTATGTTGTGATGTATTAGTTAACAATAGCGATCCAAACGTACATTAATGCCAGTCAGATAACTTCTTACTGTGTGCAGCTGTACAGGAAACAAATACAAAGCTAATGCTTAAATTTATCAGATATTTTCAATTAACTCTCTATTTAACAAATAATCAGCTGTTGTATGTAATATCCCATCTTCAGAAGTCTTAATGATCATGAATGTGCACAGTAAGAGATTAGCATAAAATTAGCACTAATGCAGCTATTAAAATATCTCAAAATATTCTGATGTCCTGGTACATAAATTGGGCTACAGAATATGTCTGAGCTGTATCTTGAACTCAGGCGAGCAGAGTTCAAGAATACTTATCTTCCCCTGGGGTGCACTCCCCATATTCCTACTCTGATTATTACTTTATACTAATTTTCTAATTCATCAAAATAATATATAATGCTGTAGGGGACATGCACCCAGCTGATGCATCTTTTAGGATCAAGCCTCAAAAAGGATACAACTTGCTAAGCAATGCCTGGGCAGGGGTACAAAATGTTTTAATATCCAAACTTGCTTTTTCAGCACAATACTCAGGGACTGGGGATTAGGATGGGAGTTGGGGGTGTCCCTAATATTTTTTTATTTGTTTTTTTACACTTTCCGAAGTTTGGACTTCTTGAAAAGGTATTTGGTAGTCCCACTGTATATCATGTTGTGGTACCTAAGTATATGATGGCTTGATTTTGTCTGAAGGAAATTAACTGTTTGGTAATGTCCTGTTTCCAGTGATTTCCCTCAGCCCTGCTCTCATCACAGAGTCACACTGAATTGCAGCTTTTTTCCTCTTATTGCCTCACTCTTCCTAATGCTTCTGTTTTTAAGATGTCCAGCAGGACAGGGAGCCAAGCATATTTTTTAAAGAATCTACTAGTCTTGCAGGGAGTATTGTAACAAAAATGAAGTATTTCCAAGATGAAGCTAACTCTTTAAATAGTGTGACATTAATTCTGAATCTTTCCAGCACCAGAGTTTGGGATTATGTATTTTCTTTCATATTCCTCCCCCATCTCTTCAAAGTGGCTCATTTGTCCCTACTGGATACAACTTCCTGCTACTTGCAAAGCAGTAATTATCCTAATTACACTTCAGCATTTCAAGCCATCTTCTGGAAGATGATTTACAAGAATTACATAAAAGAGATCTATATACAATGACACACTTGCTTGTTTGGCCTGAAGCGTTTTATGTTTTCTGGCTTAATCGGAATTCTTGTGATGAGGAGAGAAGTTCTAATGAGCTTCTGCACGAATCTGTGTCTGAAGATGCATTCAGAATTGTACTTTGCTGTTTTTTCCCTGTGAACAGCTGAGATAGCAAAACAATCCTTTATTACTCTGACATGCTACAAGGTGTTTGCTGTTGTCACTGGAGAGCACAGTTGTCACCAGTGTGTGCAAAAGTTTCCACTACATGAAAAGTTAAAAATGAGGAAAATACTTGGTGTAAGCTCAAAATAGTATTGAGAACAACAGCGAAACTGGTACACTGGTGTGAACCAACACAGGATTATTTTTTCTAAGAGGAAAGTATGAAAATTATACAGTCTACAAAAAGCACTGAAGGTTTTCTATCTCTGCTTTTTATATCTCACAGGTGAAGCTTAGAACATAGATTCAGACCTCTGGATAGAGGGAGGGGAGGTAGCTGTGTAGTTTTTTATGAGACACTGTGGTTGCATTTGTTTCTTTTTTCTATCCTTATATCAGATACAGTTATCAGAACAGCTGAAAATGAGTGGTGGGACAGGTTATGTCAGTAATTTTATTTATGCCCATATGGAGTTTTGTAGTCAAACCAAGATTACTCTCAACTTTGTTCTTCATGTGTGCCTTGGAGGGTTGGCCGTTGGCATACCTAACAGGCACTGTAAACTGATATTCCTGGGTAATGCAGTAATGCAAGTCATGATTCAGTGAGCTTGAATCAATCCTGAAAAGCACACAGGAGCATGACAATATGCCTGATGATTTAAATTACAAGTCCATTTCAAAAAACCCCAGATAGAATGCTTTCAATTCAAAGTTTTCAAAGTAATTTTACAAGCTCACAATTTATAATTCTTATAGTAATTCTGAAGTACAGTGCTTACTGTGGTGCAGTACTAAAAGAGAAGGACAATCTTTAAAAGCTGGTTACTCTTCACTCTTAGAAGTCTCATGAAAATTTAGAATTCACCTCTACCATTTTACTTATTACATCTCTATATGCACTACTAAGAGTATGAAGCATTAATGTGCAGTTGGTTAGTACATATTTAAAACTGGAAGAGAATCATTCAGGAGCCTTTGCTTCTCATAGCTTTTGACTGCCTCTAAAACGGTGATGGGAAAGTAGTTCAGTACAGAAAATCTGGTGGCTTCTGATGGTGAGACTTATTACAGGAGTGGCTGTAATGAAGAGGAAAGTAATTGAATCATCTACCATAACATTCCATTTTCAAAATGTTGACGTTATGATGATATGCAATCTAGTTCTATAAAGCAAGTTGGTATTTTCTTCAGATGAAACTGGATATGCCAGGCTGTTCTATTAAGTGAAATGCCCTCCTCTAAGGCCTTACTGGCTGTAACTGCTAGCACTGGGGAATGGCTTATAAAAAAAGCAAAATATTTGTTGATGCTTTCTTAAAATATAACTCTCAAGCATATCTAATGCCTCTGGTTTTTTTCTCACTGCCTTTCACAGTGGTATTGTGGCTAATTTTTGCTTATCATCAAATATTAAACCTTTCTCCCAGGGCAGATTTTTGAACAGCATCTTAAGTGTTTTAGTGGAACAACAAAAATACTTCAGCTGCTGATCAAGCAGCTGAAAACTTTGCCATATTGGTTCAAATCCCCTGCTCCCTGACTGCCTTAAGTTACTGGATGGGGACACTTCAGAAACCTTTATGTGATGAAGTTATGATCTTGTCTGAGTTTCTTTCTGACAACTAGATTTCCCCAGCCCAGGCAAGGATGATACTGTTAATTCTCTAATCTTATTAGTTCCTCTTAATAAAAAGTCTGCAAAGTAATGGAGATGTAAGTAAGCATACAGATTTCATGGATATCTATTTCATTGAGACACTCATCCAGAGTTTTGAGAGGCAAAATGTAAAAGGAGGACTGTCTTATGGAACACATATGAATATAAAATTGGTCTGGGAAAGGATTAGTTTTGGGTTTTGCAACCAAATTCCTTGCTTTTTAGCTTGCTTTGGTGCTCATGCATACTGTTTGTCAGCTGTGGGTCAAAGAACCTTGGAATGTGGAAAAAAATAAAAGTAATGAACTTTTGCATTGTGGTTTTGTTTTGGGGTTTGTTTAGGAAAATTAAGACTTAAGAAGATAGCATGGATTCAATTTTAGCTAGTGGTCACCCTAATGGAAGGGGAAATGTGATGCTGACTAATGCAAAGTAACACATTACAATCATTTCAGCTGTGGGTAGAGGTCACAGACATAATTACCTGTGATCAGGAAAAAGTCCTAGGTATCTGTGGAAAGGTTAAATAGAAGATGACAAAGTTCTACTTTGGAGGTAGAACATGACAGTCTTGCAAGTTCATGAAGTTGGATAATCCTAGAGAATGGGATTTTAGAAAATCTGAATATCTTGTAATAATCTATGGGGAGCTAATTGTTGACCACACTTTTAAATGCTGTTTTAGATCTGATTAGCCATTTTAAAAATTATATTGCAAAGAAGTTATGTATCGGTGGATTGTATTCACTGCTGTAGGATATCATTGTAGCAAAATTCAGCTAGACTCAAGATAGGATTAACTTTTTCCTTTTAAAATTAGAGCACCCATATGGAGAAAAAATGGGATAAAAACATTTGTAAGAAATATGCCCTAAAGCTGAAAGACTGAGAAGTCAGCCACTGACTAGAGATAAACAGAAATAAATTTATCTTTGGACAGTTTCTTTGTTGTAGGATTTCTCTAGCATTTACAGTTGCTACTCTAGGCAGTAGCAGTATGGACAAAATATTGGTGTTGTTCAGTGTAGCAAAGGTTGAGTGTAACTCTCTCCCTCCCTGTATGAATTATGTACTTCTGTGACAGTATTTATTGTCATGAAAAATACATTACCTTGACTGTGGATATTATGTTTACATCTAAAAAAACAGACAAAAATTCAAGCTTGAATTCTTCATTCAAGGGATTATGAACACAATCAAAGGAACTCACAGAGGAGCTGACATTTTCCAATGGGTTTTGAGGTCTCTTGCTGAGGATTTCAGTGTTACTTGCACAAATTCTAGCAAAGAAAATTCAACTAAAAAAGACTGCCCACATGAAATCACACAGCCTAGATCCTAGCGGACTTTCAAAAAAATTTCACCTTTCATGGCCATAAAGTTTTCCAGATGACCTTAGCTCTTGTTTTTGTGCTTCACCACCAATTTTATTTTGTTGGGTAAAAAAAATAAATAAATTATAAAATGTATATATTTTTTTAAAAATTAGCCAGCAGCAAAGCTCAAGAGACAAATGTTGTATTGATACTTTTGTTTTTTTTTTTTACTTGGAACTTTTAGGAATACCTATGTACTTGATTATTATTTTTGAAGAAACTATGAAGAGGCAAAGTTATAACACCTCATTATTGACCTGTTTTTTTCCCCACAATATAACATCTCATTTTTGAAAAAGACAGTGAATGAGATCTTGTTTAGTGATGCATGGTTCAGATATATGGAAATAATGTCAGATCTCAGAGCATTACACTTCATACCCCAAGTCTATCTGTCACCATGTCAGTACTATGCAAAATAACATTTGTTTCAGCCACAAGTTCCATTGTCATAAAAGAGTTCTCGGCCCTTTCCAGAAGGTGCCAGCCTCCATGTATAGAGACCAGGCTAAAGGAGATGTGGGAAAGCCCAGACATGGCTAATCCTATGCTCTGCTGTTCCCAGTGGAATGTAATATATTCAGACAACGTTAGAGTTGAGATTCAGGCCAATAAAGCATCTTGGTCACCTCTTGTTTCCACCCCAGCCCCCCAGCACATTTGACCTAGAAGGCTCCTGCTCCTACAGTTCCCTCCTCTTTTACTAAATCTTTAGCTGCAGACAGGACCAAAAAGTAGGAAAATGTGCAGGCTATTTCTGTTTGAGACTGTGAACTCATTAATGTCTGGGCCTCAAAGAACAAAATGGAGATACTTTATTGGCTTGCAGTTCTTTTCTTCTGTGAAAAACTACCTGTATCAAGGTACAGATTTTGTTATTTCCCATTGCATGTGGAGGGAGAGCGACTGCTAAAGGACCTTTTATAGTATTTGTTTATCATGTTAATTCCTATTCAATGAGATCCTCTTTTTTGCTGAATTAGCTTTCTTGGAAACAATAAGCAATGCTTCCTGTCAATCAGTTGGCAGGAGGTGGTGTTTCCAAGAGTGCTGATTAAGCAACTCAGAACCTGAGCCTATAGGAATCACTTACGAAAAAAACACCAACCAACCTACCAAAAACCAAACCAAACCAAACAAACAACAACAACAAAAAACCAAACAAAAAATCCAGTTAGAACATTTTATGAGAATTCTTTTGAAAGCAAAAAGAGAAATAAGATGGGAATGGAGAGAGCTGATTTAATTTTATCTAGTTCAAGTCCTTTTGTCTCAGAAGTTTAAATTTCCCATTTTCCCCAGCAAGCTCTTATGGGTTCAATTGTTGTTTTTCCTTTTAACAATATTGTAATCTTTCTGGAAGTCTGTGAGCATCCTGATAACATCACAGCTTGACACACTCCCAGAAATCAATGATGCAGATGCTTTGTAACTTATTACATGCAAATACACAAGCTGTGGAAAAAGAGGCAGCTGGAAACACTACAGTCATTCCTTTCTTCCAGAAATCCCAGTTCCCAACATCCAGTTCCCAGGAATTGCTCCTAAATATAGAAAATACCACAGAGAGTAATTCTTGTCTGCCACCGATTTAACATTAAGAATAATACTTTTAAAACAGAACAAACTGAACAAAAACACCCATTTGGCTTCATAAAAACAAGAAATTTGCCCACACTGCAGAAGAACTCCTAGACCTGTGTATAATAATACTTTTTTAATTCCTTGAAATTATGCTTAGTGTGATATTAAATAAGGACAGCTTTATAGAGTCCTGCTCTTTATGCACCTAAATTATTCTGTATTGTAGCCATGCTTATCTTCTTTCAAAGAGACAGGGAAGATCCTGATCTTACAAATTGCTTCCTGCTTTATGCCAACTACATTTACCTCCCTACCTTTTTCCTATTGCACTCAAATAACACTCCTGTTATCTAAGTCCACATAAAGAATTTTATCACTCATATTTTGGCTTCATGCCATAGCCACTTAAATGGTTTCAACGGCTGCTAAATGTTGGCACTGGTCTATTCTCAAGAAAGCACTTGAAGGGGGCACAGAGCAAGAATTTCCAGGGAGGGTGTGAGATGGTGGCTGCTCCAGGAGCAGGGACAGGGCACTCAGTGTGGCAAATTCAGGTTGATATTAAAAGCTCTCACAGGGAGGCAAGATAAATAGAGATACCAGAATTTGCAGTCAGCAAAGGCCATTGAACATAGCAACTAAGAGAAAGCCTCATCCACCATTTCTCTGTTCCCAGCAGTTGGGGGGTGTTGATTTCCTGAGCTAGGCTTTAGAACACTGAATCGTGAAGCATTGTGTAACACAGCGCCAGACAATGCAAATCCACAGGCCACAACCCCACCTGTTATTCACTCAAGGTTTAATTAATATGAGTTTGAAAAATCAGCAGTATATTAGACTTCAAAATGAGGTTGATCTGGAGCCTTGCCTGCCTACAAAATCAGAGGAAACAAGAAGCATCTTCTGCTGAATAAACATCTGAGGCTTTAATTTTCTGCTCTTACAGAGCTAATGTCTTTCCTGGTTTAAATATGCAATATCAGATAAACTGTGGTTGCCAGAAACTGAGGCTTCTAAAAAAATATTCAATAAAAGCCTGTAAAATTATTAGAACAATATTTTTTAAAAAAACAAGTTATTTATAATGAATACATTATTTGTCCTTGTAAAGAGAGACTTAATCTGTTCATAGATTGATTATTTCTTTTTTGTTACCTTGGTGGAGAAGAATAACGGGCATTTGTTTTCTGGGGAGAAATCAGAAATGTTTTTCACTCCTTGGGTAAAGAAGAGCTGATGCAGGATTCACGACAGGTTTATCCTTAAATGGATAAGGACCCTTGGATTTTAACCGGGAACTGAGGGAGCCCAGAACTAGCCACCAAACCAGGTCCTGATATTGAGTGATAAATGATTCTGTCTAAAGTGCCTGCAGCTTCTCCTCTGCTTTCCCTTCAGCAACAGAGAGAACATTAATTTTCTGTAAGTTTATTGCTGCAAATATGACTTTAATATAATTCTCAGATGTTTGAGTAAAACCCTGATGTCTTCCAGTAATTCTCTTCTATAATCCTGTATCACTGATGATTGCAGACAGTGACAAATGCCAGACCATGTCTCATTGCTGTTTTGTCTCCTGCTTCCAGTTACCTTACTGGTATGGATAATGCAATGTTCCTTGTTAGTCTGTTCTAAGTTTATTATCCTTCCTATAAAAGCAGTACAAGCTCTTGATGGATAGGCATATCCAACAGCAGATTTAGGGAGCTGCTACCCACCAGGGACAGATGGATATGAAACTGAAGCCAGTGACCGCTGCAGCTGAAGTTACAAGTGAATGTATTCTTGAAGCTTGTACGTGCATGTTTTTTCCCAAAGCCACTTTGCAGAATTTAACCTTTTTCTCTATTCTTTTCTTCACTGTATACTTATTGCACAGATATCTTGGTATTGCTCTTCCGCTGCATCACTGGGCTTCATTTATTTCCTTTGCTTACATGTTCCATTACTGAAATCCAAATCACCACCCATGTGCCTTATGTGGAGTCCTGATGTATCTGAAGTTGCCCTTGCATTTCTGTTCCCTCCTCGACGTGTGTTTCAACCTATGCTTTTTCTCCTGTTTCTTCAGTGTCTGTAGCTAGCAAAGTAAATACAGAGGAAGAGCAAATTTGCAGTAAGGAAGGTGATCTGCTGCAATTCTTTCTTGTTCTTGTTTTGAGCATCCCTGCTGGAGAAAAATACTTGAAAGTGCTGCATTTGTGGCTTGAAACAGTGTCCCAGATACCAAGAGAACACTCATGTAGACACTGATCAGCCTCCACTAGCGTAATTGAATTTGGATTTGTAGGAAATTTTGAAGGCTTTCAGGAATGGTAGTTGGCATTAAATTACTTTTAACATTAGGAATACAAGCAAGTTCAGCTGACCATTTGCTATTATGAAAAGCCTCTATAAGCAGTTCAGCAGCTGAGAGGCACTGCTTCGTGAAAGAAAGCATTAAAGAGAACATATTTTCAAGTGCAATTGCCACTAATTTTTTAGCTGGTGGGCAGAAAAATAACTGGAAGTAAATTTCTGTATGATCATACGTAATATTTGAAGTCAGAAGCCACAGTGAGCATATTGCTTCAGAGAATCTAATTATGAATGCTATTTTGATTTGGACCAAAGAAAATAAATTATCTGGCTTAATAAAGAATTCTCTGCATTTTGCTGTTTGTGAAGACAAAAGAGACTGTTCAGTTACTGGCTTTTGAAGATTGACTGGGATTTTTTAATAATTAAGATAGTTTTGCTGTTGGCCTGTAGAATTCTCTGAATTTTCTGTGTGCAAATTGAGCTGTCTAAAACAAATTGTTAATGCATTTTTCCTATATGGAGAGGACCTATTGAGTATGCCAAAGTGCATTCAACCTGTTTTCAAATGGATGTAGTCGGAACACCCTTGTTCTCTGCTGGATATGCTTCCATGTTGCCCCACCTTTTCATTTCACATCCTGCCATAGTTGCCTGATGAGAGAAATGAGGGGAAGTGTATTTTCCAGTGAGTCAAGAGACTTGCATGGAAGACAAGAGAAGCTGAATCAACATATTTGTGAAATGAGGTGTAGCTCCTCACCAACAGTGATTCTCATCTTTTTCCAGTTCTGTTTTTTTGTTGTTTTTTTTTTACCCCTCCTCCTATGAGAAGAATAGGAGTGAGAGAGAGGGAGGTCAGTCTAATATTGCCACTAAGGGTATGGCTGTGGTGCAAAAAAACAGACACAGCAGCAGAGGATGAGAGAATACACAGAAGGCCAGATGCTCTCTACAGAAATTTAAAACAGTGTGGGGTTCGTGTTGTTTGGAGATGACATCTTTTCTGTTCCTGGCAATCTCTCTCACACCTAGGTACATATAGATACTCTCACACCCAGAGGCAGAGTCAAAAGGCATTACATGGGTCCTGGCAGGCAGAAGTCAATGCTCAGAGCTGCTCCACCAAGTGTCACAATGCTTCACATTTTAAACCTGTTCATAACTCAGAATGTGGTAAAGACTGCAGTTCATTAAGATCATGAATGTTTAGGAAGAATTAAACAGCTAAACAGATTTCCAGTAAGGAAGGAGTGTTATTTACTACCTGTTAGTACTGACAGAAGAGGATGCGTCTTTTCTTTCCAGAATTCCTTTGCATAGTTCCATTTTTATGGCTTCACATTTTAGGGATAGCTGGGGTTCCTATCTAGGTAGTATGAGGGTTTTTTACTGGGAGTGCTAGAAGTGCAACTGAGTTTGTATTTAGCTAAAAGGACAGTATCTTGTTTTCTGTTCTTGTGATGTAGGTCTTGCCCTAGTTTTTCTTGTTTCACATTGTCATGAGAGTAAAGAAGTCCCTTGCCTTGCTGTTTTTTGTTATCCTAACACTGGTCTTGATATCTCTGGATGCCTTACAGACATGGTTTTCTTTGCACACAGGACTGCTCCGAGAGAAATGGAACTATCATGCTATGGTTGAGTACAGTTCCAGGCCCTTAATTTCCATAAGCTTGCAAACAATAACCCTTTGAAAAATCAAGATGTATAATTTAATTTTAAACATCTATTCTGTAGCGTTGATAATTACTGTGTAAGTATTACAGCTGATACTTGTGGAAGACAATTCTAGTGACTCTGTGGATGTGTACACTAGTGCTGTCACTATTCTTCTACTGAATAGCATAATTTTATGCATGTAGTCCTATTGCTTTTAATTGAATAATTTAATGAGTGGGGAGGGAAAGAGCTTTCTTTAGGAAAACCAAGATGGCAGCATCAAAAACATCAATTAAGCAATGTTGCTTCAGGGAAGAGCATTAGACCTTAATAGTTATGGTTTTGAAACTGAGAGAGATATCTTAAGCTAAATCCTCAAAGGTTTGCAAAGAGTTTAACCACACATGCCATTCAAATCAAGGGGAGTCACAGACCTAATATCCCATGAAATGTTTTGAGAATGTATCTCCTGGGTGTTAATTTCACCACCTAAAATATATAGCATAATGGATAGTTGCTGCATGAATATGAAGTTTTAAGTCCCTCTAAGGGCTCTGCTAACAGCATAAACCATGAGAGTGTATCTGAGTTGTTTATGAACAGAAGCAGAGTCCCAAGAGTGATACACAGCTATAAATTCACTTCAGTCTGTGCCCATCTATTGTTATTTGCAATAACAGAGAGCAGTTTTCCTCTAAAATTACTTCCTTTAAGAGCTTTATCTGAGGAGCTCTGCTTGAAAATCAGTTTGGGCTGCTGAAGAACTTTGGCAGAGAAAAGACTCAATTTTCTCAGTATTTGTGTATTTCATCACTCTTTTATTTTGTACCTATTGTAGTTATTTAGACAATTCATGTCACTGCCATTTATTTGGAAATAACTTTAAGAACACATTTTATTTAGTGGATCATATTTGATAATAGATATTCTGTTATTCTATTCTATATACTTTTTGTTAATATGTATTATTAACACACAAATTATAAAGACAAGCTTATGAGGTCTATTTACACAACCAAATTGTTGTGTGGGTTTTTTTGTAAGAAGCAAGAGATGAAGAACCTAAGTAGCTTTTGGAGGTTTAAGTTGCATCCTTTTCTGAACAGCAGACTCTGCTTAGGCACAGAAAAAGCAAAAGAATGACTTGCTGGAGAGGGGAAACTGGAATTTTAAACTTAGAATTTTCTACAGAAAGTTTGTGATGAGTTTCTGTGAACACAGAATTTTATATGAAGATCTAACTTGTATTAACATGATCAAATGTTCTAACAGTCATTATAGTGACCTAAAGAGCAGATGATGATGATGATGGTTATTATTATTAGTTGTGTTACATGTAGATATACAAAAAGATACTGAATTTATTCAGCATGCATGAGTGCTGCTCAGATTCATAAACCTGGCAGACAGGAAGATGTGTGCAGGAAGGAAAGCCATGGTTTACCCTGGGGCTGTGGTCAGGGAGTGGGCAGCCCTAACCACCTTGGCAAAACGTAAGATGGAAAAGTGAGTAAAACAAGGACTCTTAGTAGTGAAGAAAGGTTACAGCATGAGTCCCTCAGAGAAACAAAGACATTTTACACATGGCTTTTGTATTTGGTTAGTAAGAGGCCCTCATCTTTGTTTATATGCTGCACTGCTTTTAGCTGCTACCTGGAAAGTTATACCACTTCTTGCAATTTACAGAATTTGGGGAAGTTGTAGTCCTAGTAGTATGTTTTACTCACTGCATACAGAACACTGTGGATGCAGTCTTGTCCATCAGAATTCTTCTGATGAAGAATATGGATGACCTCTTGCTCATTCTGTGCCCTTTTTTGTTTGCTTTTGCTTTGTTGTTTCCTTTCTTTGAAAGGAAATACTTTACACAAAAGTGTAAAAAAAAAAAATCCACAAAACCCAACCCAAAACACCCCACAAAAAACCCAAACCAAACCAAACAACATGAAAACACAAACAGCAAAGGACAGAGAACACCGGAACCCACCAAACCTGTAGCATTTTTTGAGATCATTAACTAGGATCATACAAGCTTTTTTAAACAAATAAATGTAGTCATCGTGGCCCTGCCATCTGTAGATATAAGAAAGGAGGCTTTAAATTAATTTGAGGTTGGTCAGCCGTTATGAGAAACTTGGGTATTCTAGAATAGATACAATTATGTTTGGACTTCAGTTTCATCAACAGTTTTTTTTGGTAAAATGTAACTGCAGTAATTCTTGAAATTCATTAAAGTTGCAATTCTGTGAGGTTCCTAGTTATTAAAAAAAACTTTATTCCTATAAAGCTGCATAGTGGGAAGCAACTCATAAACACTTCTGTTCATTTTTTTTGGTGGTTGGTTTTGAAAACTAACTGGGAAGGGTTCCATTATCTCACTGTTATTTATAAATAAATGTTATTCCATTGAAATGAGCAAGAGGGCCTAAAATATGATCTTTTTAAAAAAGCTTATTTTGGACTGCTGTGTTTAGTTTTATGGAGAGAGCGTTTCCTAAAGAGGCTTCTGTGTAAGCACCACGGATGAGTACATGACGTAGGTAGTAGCTCTTTTAAGGTGTTGACTTTAATTGTTTGCACAACAGTCCTTTTTTTTTCCCCCTCCTGAGAAAAGCAGGGAGTAGAAAAGTATAAAAACAGTAAACGAAGAGGGGAAGTTGGCATAACACACGTTGCAGTCAGAAATATGTGCAGCGAGGTTTAATATTTATAGAGATATTCCGACTGTTCAAAAATCTGTAAAGTGAAAAATGTCACAGTGCTTTTCTTTAGTTTTTCAAACCAGAATCCTCCTCTGCAATTTCCAAGTGCCTAAGCAACCAGGACAGGAACTATTCTTTATGTCTTGGCTCCACCTTGCCTAGGATCTTACTTTTTAAAATGTTAGTTGCTCAGAGGAGGCAGATCATGCCATTCCATCACCAAAGATGCAGTCAGCAAAAAACAAGTCAGCAAAAATCTTCCCATTCACTTCACTGCTTGTTAGATTGGACTGCAGGGCACTTGGCATCCTCCCTTTATCAAACCCCAAAGGCTACGAAATTTCATGAACTTGTAGAAGTTACATCATCTTAAACAATAACATTAGTTTCAGCTATGCAGTTTTCTACATACTGACAGCCTTAGTGCTCTCTTACTGTGCTCTTACCTGTTGTAGAGGAAGCCATGACCTGAGGCCACAATAGAAGTTTTAAAATATGTATATTTTGAGCATCTCCACCAGTGAAGTCCAGCTCCTTCATTTTCCTATGAATTTTTTTTTTTTTTTAATATAAAATATATGAAGCCTAGAAAACATCTGTGGGTAGCAATGCTATGTTATAATACAGAAAGTAATCAGTGGGCAAAGTTAGCCTCTATTTTTTTTCAGTAGCACTGTGGATGAAAGCTGTGTATTTAGCAAGAGATGAATAGGCTGTAGTCTCTCCTCATCCTGAGAGCAGCAGCAGGTGACAGGGCCTGCCCTGGCTGAGCACCCACCCCTGCTGCCACCCTTGGCAAATCAAACTCCCAAGCCTGCAGAATGGGGTAGGAAAGAAGAAGCATTTATCCAAAGCTGTACTTGAGCTGTTCAGTGTGGAACAGGATTTAGTGGTTGTGTAGTCTGTGTAGTCTCATAATAATGAAAAGCAGTTTTGTGTTTGTTCTCTTTAAAAAGAAAAAAAAAAAAAAAAAAAAAAGTCTACTCCAACATCTCCAGGATGTGATAGAGGAAACTGCTCAGTTCCTATGAACTCCTGCAAAGTTTGGGATCTGGGCAAAGTAAACAAACTGCATCCTGGGGTTGATGACACATGGAGCCAAAACTGTGCGATTGATGCCTGACACTGAGAGTTTAAACCATTGCATTCAGATTTACTTCTTTTAATTTAGGCCATCAGCATAGTGAGCAAGTGACTTACAAATAGCAGATCTCAAGAACATGTGTTCCAAAGGCTGTTTGAAAGTCTACAAAATGTGGCTTAAAGGAGCCAATTCATAAAATATTATTTGGTCTGTTTCTATGGGATTCTTGAAGTATTTCCCACTGATAACCATTCTTTGTTTACAGCTTCCAAGACAGATTTCACTCTCTTGGAGTTCTTCCACAGTCCTTTGTGCTCCTATTTTTAAATAAGCTTCCCCAACCTCCCCCCCTCTTTTTTTTTTTTTGAAGGAAAAGTGCTTTTGAAAGTCTGGGAGGAGACAACAGGGAAGAGTTTGCATCTCTCAGCATACAGTGACTTCTGAGCTTAACAAAATAATAATAAAAGTCAATACTTGTGGTTTTTTACAGTTTTTTTCTGACTATTGCATGATAACCTCTGATTTGCACAAACAATTTACTTGTTGAGCTGGTTAATGAAAGCTTGCAGTAGTGTTCAGTACAGTGACAGTGCAGTGATTGGCGTGAAGCCGGAAATGAGATTGTACTGCAGAATTAAAAAGTGGCACAGCATTTGCCAGTATTCAGTCTTTTGATTCTTCAGGCTTGGAAAAGACATTGTTCTGCTCTACTGCTCATTTGTTTCATATGAAATGCAGTAATATCTTGAAGAAAGTGAAGAACTCTTCATGAGTTTTGTTTTGTATTGAACAGATGTGGTAGTGCACATCATAAATTATGTTGTTAGAGGTAGAATCTAGATGGATATAGAGACAAAATAACAGAAAGGGGATTTTTGAGAAATATATTCTGAGCATAGGAGCATATATGTGCAACAGGAACTTGTTCTGGAATTAGTCTGAGGTATTTCTGTAATTTTGTAACTGAATAGAAAAGTTACATTTGAGGAAAACTATTGGCTTTGTTCAGCAGTAAATATATAAAAACTCAAAGTGTTTTATAATCTTGATGCGATTTTTTTTTTTTTTTTTTTTGTATCTCTACTTATGCAATCTTCTTAATTTAAAGAAATAAACTAATGTGAAATTATACTTTGCACATTAATTATGCAAACAATGCACATCTGAAATTATACTTTTAAAAGATCTCATGCTTATGCCTTGACTATTATGACAGTGTTATTTACCCAGGAGTTGTCTTGTATGGTTGTCATCTGCTATAAAGGCAGATAGTAATTATAGTTAGAAATGGCTGCCTGCCATTCTTTTTAAAAGAAGAACTTGTGTGATTTTTCTAAAGGGCTTAAAAAAACACATTGAACCAACCTCTAAGGTTGGCAGCATCAGTATAGAAAAGAGAAACCATGTAGGTTTATTTAACAGTTTAATCTGCCTAAAATGTGAGTGTCCAATTGTCCATCCCTTTGGAATAGAAATGCTCAGAGAACAGGTTCTGAATTCATTCTGAGTTTATCATCAAGATTCTGCACATCCCTTAAAACCTATTTAAGCTAAGAAACAGCAGGAATGAAAGCAAAATTTGATCTGATTAATGATGGCAAAGGTTTAGAGTTTCCCATGAAGAATACCAGTCTATCCTGATTTGCTAACTAGTGTTGTATATTCTCTTCTTTTATGCAGAAATGATCTCAAATAGGCATAGGAGGTGATAAAACTAAGTTTGTGATAAGGTAGACATTTGGAAAGGATGAAATTTCTAGCATTAATACTCATACAGAATTAAGTTTCTGTTGCAATTTCTATCAGTTTTAAAATTTACTGCACTCTTTTTTCTCCTCCCTAGTTCTTCAGGAACAAAAGAAAAATTTTGTCAGTGATTGCTTTCTCACATTGAACACTCAGTCTGTGAATTATCATATTGAAATTAGAATCTAGCCTGAAAAATATGCAGTGAGACCAAGCTTGGAAAAATCTATTTTTATACTTATTGTAATCAGTTAAAGAAGTATGACTGAATCTGTTAGCCACTGATCATAGGCAGCCCAGTCCATAAGCAACAATTCACTGTATGATCATGCTTACAGAAATTAACCCTATTTCTGCAGGTAAGTAAACTGATGTGGAAATGGAAGTGTAATCAATGATTAGTTGAAGCTTAGGCTAATCTTCATGTGGCTCTATATAAAATGGTACAAAGATTTTTGTTACAGAGACTACAAACACAGTAACTTGGAAAATCCCTACTGTTGAAGTGTCTAGCTAGGTATTGCATCATTTGAGAATGAGAAAGAAAAGTCATGAGCTTGAAAAATTGTTCATTTTCACAGGACACTATATGATTTATTCTTACCGATAAAGATTTTTAATCCACGAGTTTTGGTTATGGTGCTGTATTGGTGTACTAATGTGGATGTCTCAGGATGCCACTACTTTTGAAGGACACTCTTGAAGTGAATCTGACAGTTGTTCTCTGTGTTCTTTGATTTGCTGACAGAGCAACTGTGAAGTGCAAACCAAACGTCTTTAAAATACAACTAATCTGAGGGTGCACTGAAGGAGTAGCCTTATACCTACTAGCTTTTGGTTGGCTTTTGGTCCATGGGACCAGAGTAGAATCACTCAAATATAACTACCCAAAATATGTGATGTGAAGGTATTTGGTTCTCACCTCCAGTGAGCACTTCAGTGTCTATGGCTCTGGTCTCCATTATTAGAGCTCACTTTCTCTAATTCTGCTTCTGTGACTCCCAGTGCAGAACAACTGTAGAGTTGTTCCATGCTTGTCTTCCTTCTTGGAACATGCAGACGACCAGAAAGGCTACACTGAAAAAAAAAGACAGATGTACATTCCCATGGCAGTGTCTGTGAACTGAATACTTAAGGTCTTTTGTTTCTCTAGCAGCTTAAGGAATTAAAAGGCAGAAAGTAGACTTTTATCAAAACAAGTTTTTTCTTGAAGAAAATTCAGCTTAATAAACAGTTTTTGCTGGATATTTTTTGCAATCTGTTCAGTTACATGTCAAGGTAAATGGTACTCATACACTATAGTTTCACACTCACTGCACTGTCAATAATAGAAAGACTGGAACTTGCGTAGAGTTTCCTTTAAGTATCTGAGTCTTCCTGTGAAGACAGTGATTTGCATGAATTGTCCTGATTTAGTCAGTTCCCTGGCTTTCATAATGGAAGCATATTTTGTTGCTTGGTTACCCATTTGAGATTACTGTATTTTAGGTAATTATTGATGGAAACGTTCCCCAGAAGGTGAGCAGCATGGTACAGATTTTCAACAGACCACAAATGAAAAAATAGATCTATGCAGGCAGAAGAGAAACTGTAATAGATATATCTAATTTACATATTTGCTCACAGTTACTGAACAAGTTTACACACTCTTTGTATAAGCCACTTTGTTGTTCTTCGATCTTTAAGATTAAAAAAAGTTGAAATTACAGGTGTGTGCTTTAGATCAGCAGGAATGGTGATAATGGATATCCCATGGGATGTTCAGAGGATTAATTGAAAAGGTGCATAGAGAAATCAAGCTCTTGCAGCTGGCATTTATTCTGAAACCTGCAGCAGCTCAACCAATCTTTATTTTGTAAGGAAAAGTTAATTTGTTTATAAAGCATGAGAAGAGCAATCTTGAGTACGTGAAATAAAAGATTCATTAAAATGTTGTTTCTGATGAGAGGTGCCAGCCATTTGCCATGGCATGGGGCAGCAGTTTAAGATTAAGCCTGCTTAGAAGTGGAGTCATGCTGTACAGTACAGTGATGTGGAGTGTTTCAGTTTCTCACATCTGTTTAATGATTTGATATTTTGTTGTTGTTAAAAAAACAAAAAACAAAAAAAAAAAAAAAAAAAAAAAACCACAAAAAAGAAGAAAACATCCAAGTTTACTAAGCACAGCTGCTGAATTTGCTACTGCAATGGAATTTCCACTGGCATGACTCAAAAGATTTAAGGAGAATGACACAGATATTCCAGGTGACCATATTAAACATCAGAACACCACTGGGGTCAATGCTTATGATAGTGGGTTTTTTTTTTCCCTGAAGCTTACTCTTATAGGTCTGAGTAGATATTCTGACAACAAAGGAAGCTTCTTTTTGGTGGCTGAATTAAAAGTGCTTGAAAAGACAAAGCATGACAAAAGGAATGGAAAATTTAAAAGGAAAAAATATGATTAGTTTAAAGGCAATCTCAGAAATTTGAGAGATATCTTCAGATATCTGTCTTTTCTGTCTGGCCCAATAAAAGCCCATTAATATTTAAACACTTCAAACCTCAGATTATTTTAATCTGCAATTGATTTAATTATATCTATTTTAATTTTTAAATTAAATGAGATGCAGGTATGATTGGTTTTGGCCCAGAAATACTGATAATGAATAATTGGAGGGTCAGAATGGCAATTTCCATGCTTTCAGGAGAGATGATTGTTGGTAGGAGCAGCTCCGATGTTCTCCATACAGATCTGAGTCTTACTGTGCTAGTACTATGACAATATATGGCATAAATTACACTTCATTTGAAAACATTTACCATGTGGTGAAGACAAAATGCAATTTATTGAAACACCGAACTATGAAGTAATAAAAAATATATATTATTCCCCAAGTTGTCAGTTTAGCTTTTTTTTTTTTTTTCCCCAGAAGATAAGCTGTTTTTGTTTCAGCTTTTTAGGGTGTACTCTGTTAGTTTTAAGCCTTTGTTTCATACTACAAGAGCTAATAATGTCACTTTATTTTTGTTTTTTTTAAGAAAACAGAGATTCTCCTTTATAACTCATCTCCAGGATGTTGACATTTCAAAAAAGAACTAAGTACTGCAGATCTGGTATTTAACAACAAAGAGGCAGATTATCCCAAAATAAATGAAAAAATATTCTGGAGGAGGATGGAAAGTTAAATTCTAGGGATGGCCTTATGTGATATGATACATGAGGTAATGGTATTAGATCAAAACTGGGCTGTATACACAAACTTGAACTGTAGCTAACTCATACTTCTGTTATGTTATTCTTTTTTTTCTCATTTGAAGACATGTAATAATCTATTCGTCAGCATGTGCTACCTTGTTTTCCTTTCAGACTGTACAAAGCGAGGAAGAGATTTTGTGTTTAAAATCCACCTCTCTAGTCATTAGAAACTCTGCTGCCATATAGCAGCTATTTAGTGTTTTAACTGTGATAGTACTTCTGCCTTATGGGTCTTTGTATTGATTTTTCCTGTGGGAAATTTAACCCCATCCTTCAAGAGTAAATAGTAGAATCAGCTCTTTATAGAGTGAAAGAACAACTTTTCTGACAGTAGAAAGGGCAGCATACATTGTGGCTGGCCTCCTGCTAGTTTTATTGATACAGTTTTGGAGAGCAGTGGCTTTTATGTGCAGATATTAAGAGCAGCAAATAAAATGACTTAGCAAGTGCATCTAACACATACTTTGGGTTATTTTATGTCCTGGAACATGAATCCTGTACCTGGTAGTGCTGCGGGTGACAGTCCTACTCCCAGGAAGGAGGATTGGGTTGTAACCATGTGCATGTATGGGCCAAAGGTATCGTGTTCATCTTTATGCTTATTTATGATTCAAACTTCTGATGTGTAATTCTAAATTAGTTCTTGTTACCTTCTTATCATTGCATAGTTAACCCACTTCCACAAGTGGGATTTTTTTTGTTTTTCAAGATGTTCCTCATCAGTTCTCCTCTGGTTCCAATGGCAGCAGTAAAACCCTTATAAACCTTAGTGGAAGAAAACGTGGACTAAATGTGTAGTGCTTGCTCTTTTCTAAACATAATGTCTTTGTGCAGTCCTAGAGTGGCAAACTTCTACAGTGGTATAACAGTGTTAATCTGCTGGTCACATGAGATAGAGAGGACAGCAAATCTCAAATCCTATTCTCCATCAAAACTGTATTTCTGTGGAAAGATTCCTGATTTTGTCAAGTATCTGAGTTTTAAAGGGGCTCCTGAAACTTCTAGTTTAGCACATTTCCACTGATTATGGTAGAGCCACATTTTGCTGTTCCTTCATAGAATCAGGATGCTCTTATTTTTGGTGCTTATGTATTGGAGATTGTCTGTATTCAGGCTTCCAAGATTTAAATATGGTTCCTTTTTTGAGTTACAGCAGAACATTTAACACATTTGTTTTCTATACCAGTGTGTAATAAACTTGCCATATTTTTTTAGTAAAGCAATATTAGAGTATTTATATATGTGTGATATTAGATGGTGGGAGGTGATGGGGTTTTTTGTGGTTTTTTGTTTGTTTTTGTATTGTTACCAAAAGCACACTTCACTTCTGCGTTAAACTCTTCTCTGACTTTAAAGTCTGAATTTACCCACCATTCAAGACATCATGGCAGATACTTTATGTGAGATTTTTGTCCTTTGGGCTGTATAAAAATAGGATTATAGAACATCTGGCTGCACAGTAGGAATATTTCACTCTGAAGTATGAAAATAAAACTAGGAAAGATAAAGAGAAAAACATTCCAGGCAAGAAATTATCCTTTCTTTTTGCTTCTAGTATCCATCAAACACTGGCATCTTAGAGATGGGAGGCAGGGAGACAATGAAAGAAAAATGAAGAGAGTTAAAGAGCCACATCATATCGTTAATACTTTGGCATTTTTGACAGCCATGAGTGGCAATGGAACACGTGGCTACTGCAAAGTCTGCATCAGTAGGAACACTGCAGGCCCTCCCTTCAAATTCATAGAAAAAGAGCACCCCACACTGTTAGTGGATGATGATATACTTAGTTAGAAATTTAAATGATCAAATGTATTTATGAAATAATCCCTGGAGACTGTATTTTTTTAAGTCTATGACTACAACTGAGAGGTTTTTTAAGAAGAGAAAATATATATACTTTGATTTTTTTGAAGTCTGACTTTCAGAAGTCATTTGTTCACAGCTTCTTTAGTTATTTTCTGTATCAGTTAAAAACACAAAGGGAGAATATATCAGAGCTGAGCAAATCTGTTTACTCTTCGTGTTTCTGTCTTTTGCTAATGATAAAGATATCACAAAAATCTGTGGTCTGTTGTATTTTTATTAACACCTCATAAGTCCAAGAGTAACTTGCCATGACAGTTGTTGATAGCATAAAATAGTAGCTAATGTCTTGGATATTACTTAAATATTATATAGCAATTGAGCAAAGAACCATGTTAATCATTACTAAGATAACTGCTTAGTTCTACAATTAAAATCACTATAAAATGTGAAATATTTGAAAAATCTTAATTAAAGCCTTGAAATACCCACTTGAGGTAAATGAGTGAATTTCTGGATTTAAAGCAAAGTTTTCTAGAATCAGGTCCTCTCAGCATTTGTGCCTGTACAGGACTGGCTACTTTTGCCGATTGCCTGCTTTGAAGGAAGAGAGACTGGAAGCTATCAGCAGGCATTTATGTGGTGTACTTCAGTCCCTTCATTTTCAATGAGTGGGAAGCTGAAGCTGAGATCTATCATGCTCCTCTGTTATTTAATGCCCACTGCCTTCAGGAGAGGAGCAATGTGTTTCCCAGTGTCATGTTGACATCACCAGAATCTATTATACCTTTCAAGTTGTGGTTTTCTCTCTTGTATGGCTGATGCCAAGTGTTTGGCTCACAACCACTCCCACTGGACAAAATGACACCCACCACTTTTAATTACTCTCCAGTAGCTTGATGTTTAGCTTTCCTGCCCTGTTATGTTTGCTACCTGTCAGCAAATTCATGGGCATAATTCAGCCTAATAGGAACAAACCAGTGTTCCTCTTTGTGTAGGGATGCTTCAGAAGCACAATGTGAGACTTTAGCATAATGTCTTGCTGGTTTTAGGCAAGCCACCATTATTCCTTGAATAGAGAACATCTTTAAAAATTATATGAAGTTTTATGTTATTTCTTTCAAATTGTTTGACACCTTTACAATACGTAAAGACTTGCTAAGGAAAGATAATAATAATTTGTAATAGATGAAATATCTTCTAAGCAAATTTCCTTGCCACATGTTTTAATTCTCTATTATGTTTCACCCACAGTACTTAGCAGAATCTAAAACTGCTGTTGTGATTTTTAATTCTTTTCAATTGAAGTTAAACAGGTAGATTTTAAAGAGATGGCAATTATCTTGAAGTTCAGACTGTCTTCCTGACTGTTACAGCAATCAAGCTGCATTTTAATGCAAGCATAGAAAGCTGCATGTTATCACAGTTTTTTTGGATTTTACTTATGTCTTAAATCAGAAAAGTTTATTTAAGATGGGCAGTTTTTATTATTAAGCTTTTTCTTGCTAGAGGCAGTAGAAGTCTTAAATACTGCCATTGTACACATTGGCCATGATGTGTGTATGTTTGTATCACACCAGAAGGGTTTGTGATACATCAGAACAGTAATTAAAAAAATTATGGCTTTTCTTCACTCATTCTCTCATAATGATTCTAATTTTTCTCTAAATAATGAATTATTTTCTGTATTAAGTGTCAGCTTCTTACCTGTACCAACACGAATTGCTTGTCTGCCAGGTAAGACTGTGGAACAGGTGAGAGCACAGACATTTTCCAGCTGAATGCTCTTACATCTGCTGAGCTCCTCTACGAAGAATATTTACTTTAGGCAGAGATTATTACATGGGATTTTAGTGCAAGTTTGTGATTTGCAGTCATTCCACATGAGCTGTTGGCTACTTAATGAAGACAAGCTTTGGATTTTTTTTTTAAACTATTTACATTACATCAGCTCACAGAGATCTAACGGGGATTGGTGTCCAAATGACCAAAATAACTGTAAAAGAGTAAGCTATGATCCTCACTCATAGTCACATAAAAAGTAAAAGAATCATAAAGATACATTGGATACAAAGATGCCAAATAAGCTGTTTGGAAGTATACTGGAAGCATGTGAAATATCCAGTAACAGTATTTTGATTTCCTGTAATATAGCAGTGCTGCAGGCAGGCTCCTCTCTGCCCTAGATACTAACATAGCATTGGCTTTTGTTGTGTACCCATTTTTTGCAATGGCCTTCTAAAAAAAATGTGCCTTGTGAAAGTACCCTGTCTGCATCTGCCTGCTTCTCCTTCTGCCCTAGTAACTTCTTAACTTCTGAACCACTGGGCCAATTTCAGTGAAATTAGGGGAAAGAAAAAAAAGAAAGAAAGAAAGAAAGAAAAGAAAAAAAAAAAAAAAAAAAAAAAAAAAAAAAGCTGAGAGCTTCAGGATAAGTTAGTTCTCTGTTCTTCAGATGGATAAAAGAGAGACTCTCTGACACTTCTTTCATAGTCATATAGAACTTTCATAGAGTGAAAAGCTGTGGAAGGAGTTCCTACTCAAAAGACAGACATCTCCATTTCATAAAGTCTGTGCTCTAACTTACGGGAGAGATCAATCAGCAGTTGCAGCTTGCCAGGCAGACAGAAGTTGAAAACACAAATCTGCAGAAAAACTATTGCCTTAGCTGAAATGCTCAAAACTTAGCTTAATTTTGAAGCAAATTGAATTTATATCTTATGGGCCATTTCTGCCAGGTCCTCATGCAGCAGCAGAAAAGAGGCCTGGGCAAAGATACTTATCAAGGGATGCAGCTACAGCTCTTCCTTATCTTGGGACACAAGTTGTACCATCATAATGTTGCATGTAAGGAGAAGTTTCATCATTTGGAGATCATGACTTCAGGAGAAAAGTGGAAAAATGTAGCATGGAACAAATTGGAAGAGAGCACATGGACTTATCTTAAAAAATTATTCAAAATCAAAGGAATCCACCCAAAATGACCAGTCCAGAAGCTCCCATTAAAACAAACATATGTAGCCTTCTAGAACAGAGCCACTGTTTCATTTTTTTACAGAGAGGAAAAAATTCAATTGAGGAGGATATATTAAACACATTATCAGTACTGTAGTGAAATGGTCCAACCATACTGGTTGAATGCAGAGAGGATCTGTCACATAATTTAGAGAACTGTGAATTGCTCAGTAAAATAACCAAGGAGACTCTTAATGCCCGACTTCTGTTCCTGTATTCATTTTCTCCAGTTTCTGTATTAATCTAGCTAACTGAATATCCCAAACAAGTATTCTATTTACTCATAGAAGTAATATTAATAGGGTAAATGTGTATGACTAAGCAGGTAATAAAAACATGAACTCCAAAGTATCTTTTTCAAGACAACTATTAACATTATCATTAACAGATTCACAATTTCTCTTTTACGTATCTGCCAGGGAAGGTTTTAGCATCATATAACTGTGTTAAATGTATTTGTTTTTATCCTCTGCTGTAACTTGCAATTATAATCTTAAGAGAACAGCATTACTGTTTGTGGGGTGACTGCTACTGTTGTATTTAAAAGGGCTCTTTTCCTTGTCAACTGGGTAAGTTCAGTCAGATGTAGGATGCTGTAAAATTCCCAGAGCATCTACTCTATGCCATACTTTTTGTATAACTCTGCTTTTATGGTTTTGAACCTAGAAATTACATGTTTTACATCAAAGAAATTGCACAATTTAGGGGTATACAGAATGCTAAAAAGAACTTGCTGCTAAGTTGAATACATGTTACAGTACTGATACTGCAAGTTTGAAAAGTTTTGGGGAAAGATCTATTTATATACAAAGTAAAAATCTCAGTGCTGTGTGTTGTTTCTAAGATGTTCATCAAAACCTTTTGTAGTCATACCAGTGCACTGTTTCCAGCCTGGCTGCAACAAGCATCACATCATGGCATATGTGTCTTTCACTGGTCATGTCAGAACCAGTCTGTAAATACACTTTACCCTTCTCTCCTCTTTCCTCTGCTCTAGAGGTACTCTGCTATTATGTTTGTGGCCATCCATAATTATGTAAGCTGCTGGTTCTAGTTCAGTTGAAATGTTGTTAACAGCTATTTTGGAAATGCCTAAAAAGTAGTAAAGAAGATTATTCAATCTATCCTGTAGCCCCTTTACAGTTACAGACTCTTAATCTCACATGGACCCGAGTGGAAAATTTTGAGGGAATAAAGTTACTACCAAGAAAGAATTTGTGTGACCCCTGCCATTTCTAACCAACTTAGATCTGCTAATTTTAGAAGTGTTCTGTGGTATTTATATTTTTTCTTGAGGCTTTGGCTCTGCAGGGATTTACTCAATAACAGCCATTTCTGAATACTGATTGCAATCTAAACATTTTGGTTGACTTGGGGCACCTCTGAAAGAGCAGAAATAGGCTATAGGCATCATTTACAGAGGGAGAGGAGACACTGGTAACATCTTCTGTTCTCTGCATAAGAGAGAGAGTGACCTGGTAGCTTAGAACTGAAGATTTAGAAGTAGTTTCTCATAACACTGGAACTTCTGCATCTGCTTCCATGACTCTTTAAATGGTTTGTATGGAGACAAAAGCCTTTTGGAGAAGAGCTCCATTCCTCTGCATTATCCTAACATGAGGTCTCTACTTGTTTCCAGGTCCTGTCCTAAATCAGGAAAGAAGGGACTTCAGGATGGGCTTTTTCTATCTAGCACAGTTGCCCTGAGCTCAAACCTATAGGAGGTAATGCAGGGAGCCGTTAATGCAGTGCAAAGACACATCACTATTCCCAGTAGTGTTTTAATTTTTTTTAATCTCTGGAATGATTTATACTAGGACAATCCTAGTACAGCTGGAGCAGTGTGTAGGCTTCATTGGTTGCTTTGAGCTTGCTTTTACTCCTGTCAGGCCTGCTGGCTACGTGTGGGACATCTTAAATTTGATGGCATGTTAATGTCTCAGAGCTTTGCAGACCTTCTGCTGTGGTTGGTTAGCCCCACTGCAGCACAGTATTGTGTTCAGGAGTTGAAACTCAGCTGATGTCTCCTCTCATTACAAATATTTATTGTTGCTAATATGTGTTATAAATATTCTTGGTTAATTCATAAACATAACTGAGTTGTGAGTACAGGAATGAGAGCTGCTAAAGCCCTCAGCTGGCTGATGGTGTGTAGGTTGCAAGCAAATTATTTGTTGTTGTTGTGGGGAGGTCAGATGCAATAATCCTGTTGTTCCAGAAGTGACGCCAGGATCCCTAGATAATGTCTGCCCACATGAAATGTGAGATGCATCTGAACAGGATAACAGCAAAGTACAGCAGAGATAAAGAATTGACATGGTTTGAAAGGGATATCCAGTATCATTTTCTAAAAGACTAGATAACATTAACTTCAAGTCAAACATGAAAGATAGCAATCTTCTTTTTTTTTTTTTTTTTAAGAGGAGGCTATGTGTTTAACAGCTGATCAATTCACTACAATACAAAGAATTAGTAGGAGAAAATCAGAAAAAGTAGAGAAGCTTTGTTGGTTAATCCATGTTCTTATTTTGTGCCTTTATAATTCAGATCTCCATTTTATATTACTCTTTATTTCCAATTTGTTGCCCTTTAGTGTGCTGTTACCTTAATTTCAATATTTTTAATCCATTCTGATCTTGAGCACAGTTGGCTGCAAACTGCTATCTTTCTGTTACAAATTGATTTGTCCTTTTTTTTTTAAAAAAAAAGAGACAGACTGAAATGTCAAACTTGTTTCACAACAGAAATGTTGAACGTAACAGTTGGATTAAATACAGTGTCCAACCAGTGGTTCTCTGAGTGTTTATAGATTGTACTGAGCTTTCTAACCAACTCCTAGTGTCTCCTCTAATTGCTACTGTAAGAAACAAAAACGTTCATTTGAAAAAGCAAATGCTTCGTTTGAACTGTGTAGAGCTGCTATTCTGCTTTATGTGTAATTTACTAAAAGACAATAAACTTATATGTTTAAAGAATATAGAAATACAAGATTGACTTACCGCAGATTTCCTTCCAGCTGCAGCAGTGGTTGACAATAACATTCTGGTTTGCTTGACTTTTTTAGGGCCCTTTCTGTATTTTTTTTATTTTGGTGAGGCAGCCCTCTATATTGATCTTGGCAGTTTGTGGTTTGAAGCCATCATTTTCTTTTGTTGAAAACATTCGGGGGCTTTCTGGTGAAATTTTTGTTTTTACTCGAAAACCTTGTATCCTCTCTGTGCATGTGTTCTTTCCACTGTTTCTCCTGTCAGTTAAAAAAACAGAGGAGATTAGTTCAGAAGAAATGGAGAAAAATAATCACAGAAAAATCATAACTATTTTGTCCAGAGTAAGAATTTGCAGATTGGTCTATAAGCTGTATAAGGTCTGTCTGATAGGGATACAAGAGTATGCAAAAGCACATACTTGTGTCTAGCATACAGGATTATGCAAATGATGAATTTATTTTTTTTTGTTATTTGTGTTAAGCAGCTGCATATATATCAGTCAATATTGCTTTATCTGATTGATACAGGTAGTTGCCCTTTTAATGTAATCATTTGGATCATTATTTTTATTATTGCTGGTTTTATTATTATTGGAAATATGCTACATTTTTCACCAGCGCAGAGTTATAATCTAAGTAAAACAGTTGCTAAATGTTATGGATACATGGATAAGAGTCTTTAAAAACTCTGAAATACATTCTGTAGAAGCTGACCTTGTTTTACAGTGCCACTCTGCTGCAGCTTTTTAAATAAGATGGGTCCTATCTAAACACATAAAATGCTACACAGTGAAAAGAGGAGAAAAATAAGGAAAAATTGTGTACCACCTGCTGATGTGTGAATTGGATAGCAATGCAGGAAACGACGTGTGTTAAATTGCTCTGATGGTGGAAGGAAGAAAAGTTAGAAAATAAATTATTTATTTTAAAACACTGAATTAGAACATAGTATGTGTTCAATTTGAAATACAAAAGCTGAATTCAGTATAATGTTGGCCACTGACTTTTAAAATTTGAACAAAAGCAATGGTTCAAAAAGTTATACATGAAGTAATACCTTAGAGCATAGTGCTATAATGTGTACAAAGGATTAAAGATTATACTTTATTAAATTTGAATCAACAGTCTGAAAGCCTTTCAGCATTAAAGTCCATTCGTGTAGGAGTATGTGTGCATGGATGAGTGTACTTGTACCTGTGAAATACAGTCAGATTTCTCAGCAACTGTATGGACAGTGAACTTGTAGCTTTATATGCAAAGTGTTAGGTATAGATCTTTATGCTATACTTCATATATGAAGGAAAGGTAGATTTTTAACCTTACCATTTGTATGTGCTATTCAGCACCAAAACTTGAAGGAAAAGCCTAGAACTAGCTGATGTACCCATTCATGTAAAGCAGTTCTTTCTATTTATGTGGTCTGTTAATTGAGACATATGACTGTGTATGCAAAATTTCTAATTCCTATTTTGTATTAGAAATATTAATTGCAAAACTTAGCAGCTTCTGATAGCAGGTCAGTGAAGGAGGCAGCCTTGGTCACAGAAAATCCTCTCTGCAAAGTCTGTTTGCTAAGAATTCGTTATGGTAACATTTTTTTGAGGTGGGGAGGTGGGGCAAGGGGATGACACAAGTCAAAACCATGAGTTTAAACCAGGTCTTGTTTAGGAGGAATGCATTTAGTGGCCAGAAACCCCAAGTGTTCTTTGAGGGAAGGTTTGGCTTAAAGGCTTCTCTGACTTTGGTCTGAACTGAAGACAGGAACCGATAAGAAATTGATAATAAAACTTGTAACAATGAAAAAAAGTTATAGTAATTATAGTTATCTAGATAAAGAAGTCAGGCAACAGAAAATTGAAATGGGAAGGTAGAGCTATCAGGAAAAAAGATACAGATGATGCAGTTACAAAACTGGGTAAATTAGGTAGAGATCACATCCTAGCTTTAGTATTGACCTGTCAGTATGCAGAGGTGACAAGATTGCCAACAAAATAGCAAAGTGATGACTGAAGTGTGCATTTACTATTTATTTTCTGTACAGTTCCCAGTACAGAATGCAGGATAATGTACTTTGATTGCATGAAGAAAACAAATAGTTTGAAGTCACTTAGTAAGCAAGGAAAAATTTAACCATCATTTAAGTCTAAACAATTTACACAACATCTGTGGATCTGCTATTTAAATGCTCTATCATAGTTCAGAGACACAATTTTTTAAGTGATGCTGATAAATCAAGGAAGGTGCTGAAAAGAAAGATGAGGTGGTTCATGGTGCTTTCTCCCCAGAAATGCTCTCTATTCTGTACAGTTATTTCGTCTAGGAGGTAAAAATCAGAATAAGAATCATCAACTGGAAACTGAACATAATAAATAATGACATAACATAATAAATTCAAATGAGAAATCAAACAGAAGGTGAAGAGAGGTGCTGATTAACCTTGAATAAACCCAAGGAAGTATGGAGGTTTTCCAGCTCTTGATAGACAGATCATGACTAGGTACCTTTTTGGAAGGTCACACACAAGATATTAAGCTCAGTGCTTGAGCGACTAGTGAGATGTTATGACTTCTGATATACAGGAGGTCTCATGAATGCCTCTAACTTAAAATGTTTGAATTTATTAATCCTGGTGAGATGAGGGAAGTAGAAACTCTGTATTGATCTCTACAGGACAGTGGCCAAAGGCAAGAGCTCAGCCATCAAGCTGGGAGCCTGGTTCTGTGTGCTCTGCTGGGGGAGGCAGACGGGGTGGCAGCCCAGGACACTGCTGTGCCAGGATGGTCCTGCAGGGACAGTGAGCAGCTGGCATGTTGAGGTGTGATCTGCACAAACTTTTCTTTTAGTGACTCCCTCGGGCTTGCTCCTGCTTGCCTCCAACTGCAGCTCTTTGTATGCTGAGAGTGCTGCTTTTATGCACAGTCAGAGTTGTGGAAAACTTTTAAAAAACATCTTCCAGCAACACATAATTTCCTGTGGTTGTCCAAGGCATGAATTTTTTACATTGCTCTGCCTTCCATCTTGTTAATCTCTGATCAGGCTTCTTTCAGCCCTCAGAGATGCTGGAGTGGAAGCCAGCTTAGCTGCACTCCAGAGATCGGCTTGCACTGCTCCTTACTGCACTTTTGTTTTGTTTTGTTTTGTTTTTTCTGAACTGTACAGAAAGACCAGGTCAAGTTGTAACTCCTGTGCTGGCTACTTGTGCTCATATGTGACGTTCTTCTACAGTTGTTCTGATTGTGCCACGTCCCACTTCATTCCTCAGACTGGATGCAGAGCCAGATTTGCAATAGTTTGTTTTTTCTATGCCCCATTTTATCCAGCCAGGCAGATCTACCCAGCTCCTCAGACGGTAAGTACTGACACATCCACAGCACTACTCATCGGGCTTTTTGCTGCTGTTGGCAGCTACTATCATCTAACACTTGGACTCTGCACAGGGCAGGAAGAAACTAAGGAAACCACAGGAATACAGCTGTGTTCCAAGTAAATCTGTTTGCTACTGTGTATAAATACACGTGGCTTTTTTCTTCAGATATGCTGTCTCTCTCTGGCAATTCTGATAACTTCCCAACAGATCACAGGAACAGCACTTTGAATGGTGTACATAAAACTGATCATGACATTATTCAAAGTGAAGATTATTTCTGAAAAATCAATATGCATATAAATATACTTTTGTGGGTTTGTTTTGGGGTTGGGGTTTTTTTTGTGGTTTTTTTGGTTGGGTGGTTTTTCCACAACATTAAATATTTTGAAGCATTTGTGGGGGGG